>CM064492.1:19412046-19679546 GCA_032716605.1 Paralithodes platypus | reverse complement strand
CAGGAAGAAATCGACACCTGGATGGGGATAAACGTCTTAAAACAGTTGGCTGAATGGGGCCGAATGGATACAAGCCAGAGAAAGAGAGAAAAGGAGAGAGAGAAAAAAGCAGGTGACCCTCCCTTAAGGCTCCAGACACCGGCCACTGCACTCCTCCATATGGCCACTTGAGGGGAGATGGGTCTTTTTTCTGGTCCCATTTCTCGCTCGTGTTAAGTCCAATTTCTGTTGAGATTATACGACGTTCGGCCCATAAGTTTGGCGATTTTAACACCTTTCGCCCAATTTCGTTGTCAATTTTAAGACCTATCGTGCCATTTAGGTGTTTTCCCGGCGAGCGATAGCGAGCCTGTAATTACAAGAGGAACTGGCTTTTGGCCGGGACATTTTTCTACCGAAAAATGTACACATTTCTCTTGAAGGGGGGGGGGGGGGAGGGTCTAGGGAATGTTTTTTAAGTTCGAGGGATGTCTAGTGAGAAAACTAAACAAATATGTGAATAAATGAATTAATATACCATTAAATTCCTCCCCCAGACTCCAGAGACCACTCTTCCACATGGCCACTACTGCACCAAGAGCAAGCCGAGTGTAGCGGAAATTATACCTGGGCCGGCAACTCTATTATCAACACGGTAAGGGGACAGTGGTTATTTTTGGGGTCTATTTATTTATATATTAATTTATTTATTAGTTTCCTCCCTAGACCTCCATCAAACTTAAAAAAAAAAACATCCATTAGATCCCCCTTCGAGATTAATTTGTACATTTGTCGGTAGAAAAATGTCACGGTTCCTCCACAATTACAGGCTCGCTATCGCTCGCCAGGAAACAAAATCGACACCTGAAGGGCACGAAAGGTCTTAATGTTGACAAAGAAATGAGGCGAAAGGTCTTAGAATCGATAAACCAATGGGGCAAACGTCTTAAAATTTCAAAACTAATGGGGATAAGCATGAGGAAGAAAGGGGACCCGAAAAACGGCCCATCTCCCCTTAACGACGCTAACAACGAGCGGGTTTGGGGGTGATTACAGAGTCGTTTAGTTCATCGGGCGATCAGCGATATAGTAAACTCATAGCAATGACGAGGTGATGGGAGCGTTTTCAGCTTGTTTATTCCCGCGGGTGATCACGGGGGGGGGGGGGGTCACCGGCTTTTTTTCTCTCCTTTTCTATTTCTCTCTTTCTTTGGCTTGTATCCATTCGGCCCCATTCAGCTTACTGTTTTAAGACGTTTATCCTAATCCAGGAGTCGATTTTTTTCCTTGCGAGCGATAGCGAGCCAGCATTTTATGGAGAAATCCGGCTTCGCTAGAGACATTTTTCTATCGAAAAATTTACAAATTTAGCCAGCTGTCTAACTCATTATCCAAAATATGATGGCTCGCTATCACTCGCCAGGCATAAATCTACACGTGATAAACGGGGATATACGTCTTAAAACAGTAGGCTGAATGGGGCCGAAATGATACAACCCAGAGGGAGAGTGAGAACAAAAATCGAGGTGGGCTCCCTTAAGTAGTATAGCCAATTTAGCAACGAAAAGCTTCTGGCGATTATAGCATCCCTTATCGCCATTCGGGTGAGTGGCTATAAATATTATAGCCAATTTAGCAAGGAAAGGATTCTGGCAATTATAGCATTATTTATTTCGCCCGGTGATCACTGTAATAGCAATACCCGTAATCAACGTTAGGGACATTATAGTAATTAGCTATCACATTTTCACTTATTTCGTCTAGGTCAGAATGGTTGAAATGTCCAAAATATATGTCTTTAATTGGGTACTTCGTAATCAGTTAGTTCACGTGTATGTCGAGGGTTTTATTTTCTGGACCCCTTTCTCCCTCATGCTTAGCCCCGTTTGTTTTGAATTTTAAGACGTTTGCCCTATTAGTTAGGCGATTTTAAGATCTATCGTGCTATTTCACTGTCAATTTTAAGACCTTTCGTGTCATTTAGGTGTAGATAATTTCCTGCCAAGTGAGGTCGAGCCTGTAATAATTAGAAGGACCCGTCCTTCGGCTGGTTCATTCAAATTAATATTCTTAAATGGTATGCAAGTTTAACAGTGAGCCTGCAAATACATATCACAAACACACAAACATACCAGTCATGGGATTCGATTTAAATTTAACCCACCAAAAACAAATATAGGGTTGGCGTACACAACTTTCCACTTACGAGTTTCAGACTATAAGGAAGTTGTAACCATATACATCGATAGTTAACAGAAATGCAAAAATAATGTAAGTTTCTGATGGATAGAAAGTATAATGAATTTGGTTTTATGTATTTGTTAATGTATTACGATGGTGAGGGCTGGTCCTATCAGGAGTGAGGTTTGGCATCCTCTACCCAACCTCAGCTGTTTCTTTTATTGTCCTACTTTTCCTTCTGGGGGGCAATGGGGCTAGAAATCCTCCTCCCCTTGTATAATGATCCTACTCGACGAGACAGAGAAACGGGCAAGAGAACTCGAAAGTGGTTCTGGACCCTGAGAATAGGAACCATAAATGTTGTTTCTGTTCGAGCTCCGTTTCGTGTTGGCCACTCCCAGCAATAGGGTATGTGCCTGAGAGAATACATACAAACTAAGCTGGTATTTCGGCTAAATATCGATACTTATAGCTTCAACTTGCCTGAAGCTCGCAAGAGGTCAATTTATCTCAGGTGAATGCAGTATTTGTTTAATTATCTGCGTATATAATCGGAAACGCTTTAAATAATTACCTATTGGTGTATAAATAATATAAACTCCGGGAATGCAGTATATGTAATAGTTCCCGTACGACAGAGGCGCAGCACCACAACTAATTATTACGGGAGGTGGTTGGAAGTTATGGTTTAATATGAGGCTACCAAAATTATTAGATGGTGTGGACTAAAATGGTGGGTGAGGAGGGGTGGTGTGTGTTATGAGGGGTGGTGTGTATGTGTGTGAGAGAGAGAGAGAGAGAGAGAGAGAGAGAGAGAGAGAGAGAGAGAAAGGATGGCTGGTGTGTGTGAACTTTGTTGTAAGTTTGGTGTTGATGTTTTTGGTTGTGGTGTGTGTGAGGATGGGTAGTATGGGTGTGTGTGTGTGTGTGTGTATGTGAGGATGGGTGTTGTGTATGTATTGTGTTGCCTCAGTTTGGTGATGGGGATACAGTCATAGTGTGAAGTGAAATTGAAGGGTCAGTCGGGTAATGAAAAAAGTGAACTCATATAAGTATTTGGACAATGTGATGAGTATAGATGGTGTGGCTGAGGGTACAAGAAAAGGTGAAACAGGAGAGGAAGGTTGAAGGTACTGTACATTGGAGGCACTGACAAGAAACTGAGAGGTGAGCATGGAAATATAGAAGTCCCTGCTTGATAGTGTAGTAATCCCGACATTGACATACAAGAGTGAAACGTAGATGGTGTTGGAGAGACGTGAATCAAGAATGGTTTAGAAACAAGTATGCTTGAGAAGTGTGTGTGGGGTCACATGGAAATATATGCAGACAAATGAGGATGTATGAGGATTATGACGCATTTTGACAGTCTATTCTGGCTATCATTAGACGACTTTATACAACTTAAGAAGGATCTATGGACATTAAAAGGGCAAATGCTATCTCGAGTAACCCTCTGGCTTCCATATACTCTTCCTAAAATGAATAACATTGTCTAATACTATAGTCTATTCGCTGTAAGTAAACGAGAAATCATGAACTCTATCCTCTGTAACTCAAAAAGGGCTAGAGCAAATTGGCTGTAAATTTCTACATCTATTCCTTGACTGACTCTTCCCAAATGGTAGAAATATTAGCTCGATTACTCTAGTCGTTTTTGAGTTACAGAGGATAGAGGTCATGATGTCTCACCTACTTACAGCGGATAGACTATAGCCAGAATAAACTCAAAACGCGTCACAATCCTGAAGGGGTTAACCTATGTGATAAAAAAATTGTGTCACACACATGCACCGCCCTCGTCCCAGTAAATATTGACAGCTGGATGGGGGTAAACGTCTTAAAACAGTAGGCTGAATGGGGCCGAATGGATACAAGCCAAAGAGAGAGGGAGAGAAAGAGAAAAAAAGCGAGGTGGGCTCCCTTAAAAAAAAAAAAAATCCTATGTTCCCGTATTAAACTCGCTACTGGTCCCTCGTTCCCAAATTTGCATAAGCAACTTTATTACAACATTATTAAGCCTGTTTTTAGGGGTCTGGGTTTTATTTTATGTTTATTTCGTGGTGCGGTGGGATTGGGGCTTAATTCGGGGTGGTGTAATTTGGATGGGGATATTAGATGGAATACCAATTAGTTGGAAACAGTGATTTGATTTTACGTAATTTATCATATGTTTACGTTTTTACTTTAGTTTATTGATTAATATCTTATTATTGTTCCTATGCTTATTATCATTATTATAATAATTATTATTATTATTATTATAATTATTAGTAGTAGTAGCATTAGTAGTAGTATATTTACTTAAATACTTATTTATATATATATTTATATATTTATGTATTTGCAATATTTGATTTATATTTATATTTTGGTTGGTGGGAGGGATTGATTATGAAGGCCAAGTGCACCAAGCGTCCTTGTCCCCCTTGGAATGAATGCTGATAAGTCGCCAGACCTGACCAGATGGCTGGAGTAAAGTAGGAAAAAAGAGCAATTGGACAGAGGAAGAACAAGCGGAGAAGTTAGGTGGCCATTCAATATAACATGATTACTGAGGCACTCTTGGTCATACCTCTTACAGGAAGAGTTGATAGTTATATCTTTACCCAGTGCAGATTATGACGTATTTTGACAGTATATTCTGAAAAATATTAGACGGTTTTATGCAATTTAAGAAGGATCTGTGGGAATTATAAGGGTAAAGATTTATCTCAATTAGCCCTCTAAGTTCCATATACCCTTCCTAATATGAATACAATCGTCTAACAATAGCCATAACACAGAAAATAAATGTGTCATTGTATCTTCTATGGGCTAAGGATCATATTTACCAACTAAAAAATAAATCTACTATGACTACTGAAGAACATACAATTACATCGAATACTGTTAACCCATTCTGTACCGGCGTGATATTTTGTATTTGATTTCAGCTACATTTAGACGATTTTATTAAGCCTAGGAAGGATATATCGTAACTGACAGGGTGAAATTGTATAGTCTGTAGCCTTTATATTGGTAGACATCCTTCCTAAGCTAAATAAAATCGGCTAACAGTTGCCAGAATATAATGAAAAGGATCTCACCGGTACTGTATGGGTTTATAAATAGGGGAACTTAGTTTAAGAACAGGGGAACTCAGATTATAAATAGGGGAACTCAGTTTATATACGGAACTCAGTTTATAAATAGCGGAACTCAGTCTATAAATCGGGGAACTTAATTTATAAATAGGGTAACTAAGTTTATAAATAGGGTAACTAAGTTTATAAATAGCGCAACTCAGTTTATAAATAGGGTAACTAAGTTTATAAATAGTGCAACTCAGTTTATAAATAGGGGAACTCAGTGTATATATAGCGGAAATCAGTTTAAAAATGGCGGAACTCACTTTACAAATAGAGTTCTCAGTTCACAGACAACAGTCTTCAGTGTACAAATAACAGTATCTCAGTTTACAAACAACAAGTTTTCAATTTACAAATAGTGAGTTATCAGTTTACAAATATAATTTGTTCAGTTTACAAATAGCTAGTTTTCAGTTTGCAAATAGCGAGTTTTCAGTTTACAAATAGCGAGTTTTCAGTTGACAAATAGCGAGTTTTCAGTTTCAAATAGCTAATTTTCAGTTTGCAAATAACGAGTTTTCAGTTTACAATTAGCGAGTAGCGAGTGTTGAGGCATGGTGGTGAGATAGTGATCGAATGGGTATGGAAAATGTGCAACCTAGCATGGGAGAAGGGGAGTGCACCTGATGACTGGAAGACAGGCATAATAGTCCCCCTATGTAAGGGTAAAGGGGAAAGAGGAGTGTGTGGTAACCACCGATGACGCATGGGTTGGCTTCAGAACCATCATCACAAACATCCTAGACGAAATAGCTCCTCTGAAAGACATACGAATTAAAGCAAGGTCAGACCCATGGATCAACAATGACATACTACACCATCTGGAACATAGAGACAATCTGTTAAAAAGGCTAGTGAAACATAGACAGGATCAAGGACTGAAACATGAGTTCAACAGGGCTAGGAATAAACTAAGTAGGAAAATTAAATCAGCGAAATCTAATTATTTCCACAATAAGGCAGAGGAATATCAGAGTAACCCCAAAAAACTATGTAGGCACTTAGAAATAACGGGCTACAGCAACAAGGCAAGGGATTCATCTAACACTAATATTGCTCTCAAAATTAATGATCAGGTTTGCCATGATAAACGACAAATTTCAACCTACTTCAACTCCTTCTTCACCTCCATAGCAAACACACTAGCACAGAACCTACCGCAACCTCTCAACAAATACACCACAACAACTGCCACCTTTCAAAATTTCTACAGGGATAAAGGCATACACCCGAACTCTTTTGGATTGCAAAATGTTACACCAAAATACACATTTGAGGAGCTCTCTAACCTAAATGTACATAAAAGCACAGGACCAGACAAAATTCCTGCCAAATTTCTACGAGATGGAGCAATTGGTATAGCAGGTCCCCTAACCCACATCATCAACCTGTCAATTAACACCAACACTATCTACTGAACTGAAGGAAGCTATTGTAACACCTCTATTCAAGAAAGGAAATTAATTAGATGTTAGTAACTACAGACCAGTTAGCATATTATGTAATGTATCAAAAATCCTTGAAAGAGCTGTATACACCCAAATTGAACACTACCTCAAAGAAAATTATCTATTCTATAAGTTTCAATCAGGTTTCAGAGGCATGTACTCGACAGACGCCTGTCTCATCCATTTAACTGATCACATTCGTAATGAAATATCTAATGGTAACTACACCGGTATGGTTCTTCTTGACCTACAAAAAGCGTTTGATACAGTAGACCATAATATCCTATGTAATAAACTACAAGCAATAGGCATTGGGTCAGTGAACTGGTTTAAATCTTATCTTAGTGGTAGAACACAAAGAGTCAAAATTGATGATAATCTTTCTGATCCTATGCCAATTAACTGTGGGGTCCCGCAGGGAAGCATCCTTGGTCCCTTACTCTTTCTCTGTTATGTGAACGACATGGAGCTGAGCGTATCGTGTAAATTATTACTGTATGCTGACGACAGTGTGCTTCTGGTTTCAGGAAAAGACCCAATAAGTATTGCCGCCTCACTTTCCAAAGAACTAGAATCGTGTAGTGATTGGCTAGTGGACAATAGACTATCTCTTCACCTGGGCAAGACAGAAGCCATCTTATGTGGAACAAAACGCAAATTGAAAGACATTGAGGGCTTCTCGGTCAACTGTAATGATATTCCCATAACAACAGTGTCACAAGTGAAATATCTCGGACTAAAACTGGACTCGACTCTGTCAGGTGAAACAATCCTGGAATCGATCCTGAGTAAATGTAGAACACATATTAAATACCTGTATAGACAGGTGGGATGCTTGCCAGCGGCGACCAAAAAGACCCTATGCCAAGCGCTCAATGTCATTCTGACTATTCTGTGTCATCCTGGTACTCTGCATCATCTAAATCAGCAAAGCACAAACTTCAGGTCACTCAAAATAAAATGGTTAGGTTCATCCTGAACCTAGGACCCAGATCGCATATTGGCCAGGAACAACTTCAGTCACTTGGTATGCTCAATGTCTCTGACAGAGCCAAACAAATCAGACTCATAAATGCCTTCAAGATATTTTATGATAGGGCTCCAGAGTAATTAAAGAGTAATTTTGTTAACGCAAATGAGAGGATTGGACACAATACAAGGAATAGGATGTATAATTTTACGGTCCCGAGGATCCAAGGACAGGGTAAGCTAACATTCTTCTTCACTGCCATCAAAGACTGGAACAACCTACCCCAGTCAGTCCGCGAAAAGAGAACACTGTATTCCTTCAGACGTAGCTTGAAGGAGCACCTGAACCGGACAGCTGCGAGAAGGGAGCACCAAGCTTATGTCTACTACTGGAGAGGTTTCCAGGCTCGCCCCGGCAAGCACTACGTACGTCATCCACATTTGATCTAACGATGTCCAACGGACGCGGTCAGAGGAACTACTTTGCAAGTACCGGCGGCTGATCAGGTCCTTCAAGGAAAAATCTAATAGAATCTTAATTTCAGGAATTGTTCCCCGGATTGATGTAGAAAACCGATTCTACAACATAGCTACCAGTACAAATCGCCGACTAGCCAAACTCTGCAGGGAGGAGGACATCGGCTTTGTCGACACGTGGGATCATTTTTACTATGATAAATCTTTGTTTTCAGGAGATGGTGTACATCTCAATGAAGTAGGAGCTGCACGTCTTGGTCGTCTGCTGAACGATGCAGTCAAGGATTTCCGTTCAAAAAACGGGGTCAACCGGGGGTATCCGGGGGTAGTGTAAGTCAAATACGAACTGAAAATTCAGACAATGCACAATCAGTAACATCCAACTCTAATACTCTTAAGGTTTTTTATGTAAATGCTCGTAGCATACGCAATAAATTTTCAGATCTAGAGGAAATCGTGTTTACAGAACATTATGATATAATCGGCATTACAGAATCTTGGTTAAATACGGAAGACAAGAGACTTTTTAGCCGAATATACGCTTCCTGGTTATACAATGTTTGAGAAAAGTCGGATCAATAGAAATGGAAGAGGAGTTCTGTTTTTTATAAAGGAAAGTCTTAATCCCGTCTTAATGTCAAACCTTCAAATTGCTAATATAGACATATCTTACGTACTATTAAATAATAAACGAGGAACTAAAATAACACTAGATTTATTATACAGACCCCCAGCTCAATCAGTGCAAACTGACAGTGAAATTTATGAACAAATTGCAGAAATAACTAACATACAAGATACCGTAATTCTTGGCGATTTCAACTTACCTGTGACTAAATGGGGCGATATTCTTACTTCACACTCTGGGCACGACCTCTATGCTAACTTGCAAGCGAGTTCACTTTTTCAATTTGTACAACCTCCGACCCGTGGTAATAATGTGCTTGACCTTGTACTCGCAACAAAAGAAGAATTTATAGAGAATTTGAATGTTGGTGATGAATTCAGTAACAGCGACCATCGTACGATAACTTTCACTTTAAAGTTTACTAGTAACAAATCAAATAGCAGCATTGAGAAAGTCCCTAATTTCAAGAAAGCAAATTTTCATAAACTTAAATCAAAGCTTAAAGAAACTGACTGGAGCTTTCTGACTAACAATAACGACATAAATACATCTTGGGAGTGTTTCACAACCACTTACCTTAAGGCAGTGCAAGACTGCATACCATCGAACATACGGCGTCCAGGCCATAATGGTGGAATGAAGATATTTCAGACTGTCTGCTTGCTAAAAAATTTGCTAATGATAGATTAAAATCCTCACAAAATGACGAAGAACGGGTGAAATTTGTAGAGCTACGACGCAAAGCCAAAAAGTTAATTAAGCAAAGTAAAAAGACCCTGGAGTTACATGTTGCGAATCAAAGTAAAACAAACCCGAAAGAATTCTATAGTTATATCAGAAAGAAAAAAATATTTACTTCAACTGTTGGACCGTTAGTCGATAAAAAATGGAGAATCCTTCTTTGCATCAGTTTTTACAACCAAAGACCTCAGTGATATCCCTACACCATCGCCGATTCAGATTGATAATTCAGATGTTCTAAGCAATATCACCGTTACAGAGAGAGAAGTATTGAATTGTTTAGATAAACTCAAGGTAAATAAAACGCCTGGACCTGATACAATCTCACCTAGAGTTCTAAATGAAGCTAAGGATGAGCTCTCCAAACCACTGACATTGCTATTCAATGAATCCTTGCAGTCTGGGACTATGCCTGATCAGTGGAAGATAGCCAACGTAACACCGATATTCAAAAAAGGCAGCAAATCCCTACCCAGTAACTATCGTCCAATTAGCTTAACCTCAATTGTATGTAAAATGCTAGAAACGGTCATAAGAGATAGACTCGTAAATCACTTAGAGGCAAATAACTTACTTAAAGATACTCAACACGGCTTTCGTAAAAAACGTTCCTGTTTAACAAACCTCTTAGACTTCTTCCACGATATCCTCAACCTCTACGATGAGAGTAAAGCTGTAGATATTATATACCTTGATTTTCAAATGGCCTTTGACAAAGTTCCCCACAAACGTTTACTGCTAAAACTAAAAGCGCATGGAATACAAGACGGTGTGTTGAAATGGATAGAATATTGGCTCAGCGACAGAAAGCAAAGAGTAGTCATAAACGGTAAGGCATCTAAATGGACCAATGTAAGTAGCGGGGTACCCCAGGGATCGGTACTAGGACCAATTCTCTTTCTAGTTTATATCAACGACATAGATGAGGGTCTCACCTGTACAATCTCAAAATTTGCTGACGATACAAAAATTGCAAATAGCGTACTCTCAAAAGAACAAGTTGACGATATGCAACACAATCTAGATAAATTGTCATGTTGGGCCCAAATTTGGCAAATGAGTTTCAATGCGGATAAATGTAAAGTACTACATATCGGATACCTAAATGAGAAAGCAAACTATTCGATGAATGGCACTCAGCTTAAGAATGTAAACAGAGAAACCGATCTGGGAGTAACAATATCGAGTAACCTAAAACCGAGTCAACAATGTTCAGAAGTTATTAAGAAGGCAAACAAAATAATTGGCTATATAGGCAGGCCATTTGAGCATAAATCCAAAGAAGTTATCCTAACCCTTTACAATTCCTTAGTCCGCCCTCTTCTGGAAAACTGCGTTCAATCCTGGTGCCCTTATTACCAAAAAGATATAAACAAGCTAGAACGAGTTCAACGTAGAGTTACCAAAATGATACCTAGCCTAAAGAACAAACCATACGAAGAGCGTCTTAGAGAATTAAATCTATTTCCTTTAACCCAGCGCAGATTAAGAGACGACTTAATTCAAGTGTTCAAAATCATCAAAGGCATCACAATATGAACTGTAGTAAGTACTTCACTATCGACCAATCTAATTACACGCGGGGAAACGGTTGCAAAATTATTGGAAAATCTTTTAACTCACACGAATCTAAGAATTTCTTCTTCAATCGAGTTGTCAACTTGTGGAATGGGCTTCCCCGAGACGTTATAGACTGCTGCACCGTTGATTCATTTAAATTCCGCCTAGACAAATATCTCGCATCAAACCCGCGACTGACTGCGTTTGTAAATGAATAACTTTATTTTACCCCCCCTCAGTTACTAACCCATCTGTCCCCTACTAACGTCCTAATCCTGCCACGGACATTAGTTCCAGGGCAGTAGTTCCCTTTCCAATGTTCTCTTACCCACTCTAAACCACTGTTTGGACACTTGATCCTCAGTGTTTTGGAGGACAAGCAGCCTAGAAGGGTCACTAGACCTGTTGTTGCTTGATTTCCTTTGTACTCCTTTGTACTCCTTTGAATACGACATAAGAGATAGGCAAAACAAACTGAAATGATTACTGAAATATTTTGACCAGTCCAACTATAGAATATAAGGTATCTTAATATAACCCCCTAGAAATACTTTCTCTAAAGTATCTATTTTTTTTTTTTTTTTTATCCTCCCCTTTTTCCCCAGCTAACCTAATCCCACAAGGACCCCAATGGAAATACGCCTAACGGCCTTATTGGGCTATCCTTAGTTGGAATTATGCAAAGCTGGTACATGTCATTTTTGTAAAATATTATGTGGTAGCAACATTGTAAAATGCTAACTGAATAAATATTATTATCAACTCTGCGAAGCAGAGTGGTATCGCACACACAGATCCCGCCCGTATACTGTGCACCACAATTCAGCTTGTCCGTCGTCGTCCGTTATCGTCCGTCGTCGTCCGTCGTCGTCCGTCCGGTAACTCCTCCTAGACCGTTTGATGGATTTTCACCAAATTTCACAGGTATATAAATTTGGTCAATGCAAAGGTCAGTCAAAAAGAAATTTTCAATTTAACTTAAAGGTTAAGGTCAAAGGTCAAGGTTAAAAATAAGGTCAATATTTTGTGTGTTTTAGTTTTTACTCGAATGTCTTCATTTTCACTATACAAGTTACTGGTAACCTCGATATCTTATTGACCAAATTTTAGATAAATATTCTAAAAGGTAAGGTCAAGGTCAAAGGTCAAAATACATTTTGTACTACTATTTCTTACAATAACTGTTAGATTCTCACTAGGCTTACCATGAATATTCGGAATACCTAGGCCAAGGTCATACAAGAAACTATTCAATTGCATATGGAAGGTCAAGGTCACAAGTCAAGGTCAAATATAAGGTCAATATGCTCATTTCTTGACTTTTCATGCAAACCTCACCAAATTTGGTGAGTTAGTTGCACTTTAAATGAAAAAGAAAATAACACATTTTGAGACATATCATGAAGGTCAAGGTGAAGGTCAAAGGTCAAGGTTAACTATTCTATAATATATATAAAAATAACTGATGGGTTTTAATGAAATTAGTCATGCTTATTTAATTTTCCTTGGCAATGTCAATGAAAAAAAATTACTATTACAAAAAGGTCAAGGTCACAGGTCAAGGTCAAAGGTCAACTTATACTATATATTTTTAGTTCTTATTCAAATGTCTTCATTTTCACTATACAAGGTACTGGTAACCTTGATATCGTATTGCCCAAATTTTAGATATATATACTGAAGTGTAAGGTCAAAGTTCAGGGTCAAAGGTCAAAATAGTTTTTTTACTAGTATTTCTTATGCTAACTCTTAAGATTCTCACTAGGCTTACCACGTTAATTTGAAACACCTAGGCCAAGGTCATACAATAAACTATTCAATTCCATGTGAAAGGTCAAGGTCGAATAAAAGGTCAATATGCTATTTTCTTTACTTTTCATGCAAACTTCACCAAATTCGGTGAGATAGTTGCATTTTAACTCCTTCAGACATATATGACGCTACCGCATCATATGGCCGAGTGCGCCAGAAACTCATATGACGCTAGTGGACTTATCTTCATGGCTCTCTAATAAGTTATATGACGCTAGTGCGTCATATGGAGCTCAGTAAGTCCGATAAGTTAGCTTACGATAAAACCGTTGGTGGCAACCTCAGCCACCTCCGATAATTCTAACGGCCGCAGTGTTGTTGTGAGTGTAGTGCGAGGCGGTGGCAAGGATACCGGGCAACCGCCTCCGTAGGCTTACTGGAACATAATATGTCTGAAGGAGTTAAGTGAAAGGGAAAATAATAAATGTTGAGACATAAAGGTCAAGGTCAACTATGCTATTCATATATATAAAACTAACTGATGGGTTTTAATGAAATTTGGCATGCTTATTTGATTTTCATGGGCAATGTCAATGCAAACAAAACTGTACTCCTGCATAAAGGTCAAAGGTCAACTTTTATTATATATTAAACACGATTACTCAATCGTTATGTTATGGCTTATTACTTAAATATCATATCAAATTTCACATACATATTGTAATAGTTAAGGTCAGAGGTCAAGGTCAAAACAACAGTATTTGTCTTTTTCCCTAAGCTCCTCCTTGACTGTTTAAGGTATTGTCATCAAATTATACAGGCAAATTCAGTAGGTCAATGCGATGACCATCCAAATATATGTATTTTATTTTTTAGTCAAAGGTCAAAGGCCAAGGTCACAGTATATGATCACTATTTGTAATCAATAAGTTTTTTATACAAATTACACCATATTCACAATGCTAGCTAATACGAATGTTGCTGTTAAGCTAACTAAATCCCTGATAAGAAATTCTAAGGTCGAAGGTCAAGGTCAAAGGTCAAGGCTAAAGGTCGAAATATGATTTTTACTAGTATTTCCTATTTAATGTAAGATTCTCATTCGGCATATCATGCATATTCGGAATGACGATAGATCAAGGTCACAAGTCAACGTCAAATATAAGGTCAATATGCTCCTTTCTTTACTATTCATGTAAATTTCACAAAATTTGTTGGGACAGTTTTGCTTTAGGTGAAAATTAAAATTTTAAATTTTCAGACATCATGAAGGTCGAGATGAAGGGTAAAGGTCAAGATCAACTATTCACTTAATACCTCTGAAACTAACTGATGATCTTTAATGAAATTTTACAAACTTACCTGATTTTCTAGATTACTCAAAGCAAACAAAAAAATAATCCTACAAAAAGGTCAAGGTCACAGGCGAAGGTCATAAGTTTACCTTCATCATAAAAAAATACTAAATTTTTGATAAACTGACGACTGTTGGTTGCATTTTACTTAAATAACATATTTCAATCATATACTGTATATATATATATATATATAATATATATATATATATATATATATATATATATATATATATATATATATATATTATAGTACTTAAAGTTAAAGGTCAAGGCCAAAAAACAAAAGAAGAGTGTTAATCATTTTGTTTAAACTCTTCCTAGACTGTTTAACACTCTGTGTACCGGTGTCGTATTTTGTATTGTATTCTAGCTATAATTAAACGATATTGTGGAGCCTATGAAGGATCTGTGGTAGTAAAAAGGATTAATTAAGATAGTTGAAAACCTGCTAATTTTATGGAGGCCCTTCATAAACTAAATGAAATAGTCTTAATATCCAGCATGAAATGAAACTGACAGAACTGTACTGAACGGGTTACATATCGTCACCAAATTTTGCTGGCAAATTCGGTTGGTCAATGCAACGATTGTCTAAATTTTGTGCTTTTGTTATACAAAGGTCAAGCTGAATGGTGAAGGTCGCAGATTATGGTCGTTATTTCTTTCTTATAATTATATATTTTAAATTTGAATTACACCATATTCAAAATGCTACAAAATAGTGCTACGCTGACCTTATTATAGATAAATATTCCAATGGTTAAGATTCAATGTGATCATAAATGTAATTATATATACTGTAATTATATACTCCAAGGCGGACATGAACCACCAACTGTCAGGATGAGTGTCTTTGCTTTAATCCACTGCACACAAATATCCTCTATCACGCCGTGGTATAGTGGATTAAAGTATGGGCACTTGTTCTGACTGTTGGTGGTTCAAGTCCGGCTGCGAGTATAAAAAGCATTTAGTAGCTTATGTGTATTTGCGATATATATATATATATATATATACTGTACATGTATATATACTGTATATACTGTATATATATATATACCGGTATATATATATATATATATATATATATATATATATATATATATATATATATATATATATATATATATATAATTACTGTATATAAACCGATTTTACCTAAAAAATTCAATACTTCTTGCAGAATTCTAGGTCGCAGAGTTGCGTATGCATTTTTTTTTTTTTTTTTTTTTTTTTTTTTTTGTGATGCGAAAACTGCACACCTTCTTTATTATTATTATTATTATTATTATTACCAAGGAATTTGTCTTCTAAGCGTACTAGGGAAGGTGTACAGTAGGGTAGTGATTGAGAGAGTGAGAACGGAGAAATGGATAGGCGACGAGCAGGGAGGTTTTAGGAAGGGAAGAGGATGTGTAGATCAGATTTTTACCCTGAATTGTGTTGTGGAGAAATATCTGGAGAAGCAACAAAAGGTGTATGTTGCCTTTATGGACGTGGAGAAGGCCTATGACAGAGTGGATAGAGAAGGTATGTGGAAAGTACTTAAAATATACGGAGTAGATGGCAAGTTGCTGAAAGTAGTGAAGAGCATGTATGAGGGTGCAAAGGTGGCAGTATGTGTGGAGAATGAGCAGAGCGAGTTCTTTGACCTGAATGTTGGGTTGAAACGGGTTTGTGATGTCCCCGTGGTTGTTTACTGTATATATGGATGGAGTCATGAAAGAAATACAAGGAAGAGCAGTGGATGTTGGTGTATCGCTGATAAGGGAGAGAAATGAGTGGAAGCTACCTATACTGCTGTTTGCGGATGATACAGTTCTGATGAGCGATAATGAATGGTAGTTGCAGGGTCTGGTAAATGAGTTTGGAACAGTGTGCGAAAAACGGAATCTGAAGGTAAATGCGGGGAAGAGCAAGGTTATGGTCTTCGAAAGGGGTGAAGCCACAGAGTGTGAGGTGAAGCAGTGTACCACTGGCAGCCACAGAGGAAGGATGTACTGGATTAAGTCTGCTGGATTGCCCCCCCCTCCCCCCCCCCCTCCTAATTAAGCCCATAAGTGCCTGGTACTAAGTTAAATTAAACAGGGAAGCTACACTGTGACTGATATAATACAAGATGAGTAGATCAAATAGGCCTAGACGAGGATCTAAAACAGAAGAAAGCCGACGACAAGGTCTTGTCAACAGGGACGAAGGAGCAGATGGCGGAAGCCTCGCCCCACAACAACAACAAACCTGGCCATGTAAGAAGTGCAAACAACCGGTAGAGGATGATGATCTTGCCTTTTACTGTGAGTTTTGCGCTATGTGGTTACATATTTCGTGTGAAAATATTACAGAGAGGGCATATGAAGCATTGAAACAACTGAATGAGGTCATCAGTGGTCAACACTGGTTCTGCAAAGAATGTGATGCAAAGGCAGTGGATGTATTAAAACTGGTAAATAACCTAAAGGCGAGTAATGATGTACTGACCAGGAGAATGGACATAGCAGAGAATAGGCTCGATGCCATTAAAAATATGGAAAGTGCTTCTCTGATGGACAAGACAAAACAGCTGGTAAGGGAAGAATTGTATGAGGCTAAACAGAAGGAGTTGAAGCAGTGCAATATAATAGTCAAGGGAATTGAAGAACTAAACAGTCTGAGCCCCACTGAAGACAGTGCTGATGAAAAGGCATAGGGCAAATCGAAAGTGATAAGGACATAGTGAAGTATATGTGTAGCAATATATTGATGGTTCATCCAGATATTGTACAAGTTGTGGAAGCTAAGAGAGTTCCTGAGGAGATGAAGGATGGCGACACTAGGCCTAGAATGATCCTGGCCAAACTTGGAAGTGAGAACCAAAAATTCCAGGTACTAAGGAAGGCCAAAAATCTGGACACAAAGGAGGCATGGAAGGGAGTCTTCATCGAACTTGACAGGACCAAGGCAGAAAGAGAACTCGACTACAGTTTGAGGAAGGAACTGAAGCAGAGAAGGGAACAGGGAGAAAAAAACTTGATAATACGAAACAGGAAAGTTGTGTTGATGAAAGCAGTGAACACAAAAGGTCCACAGGGACCCAGAGAAAGAAAATAATTTATGTAGATGAAGATAATGATGTAAATAGTGTAGATAGTTCAAAGAATTTGTTTAAAGGTTCTGGGGCTTTGTTTGTTAAGGGTTTACTGTTAAATGCAAGAAGTGTTATCAATAAAATTCCTGATCTAGAGTGTTTAGTGTACGAAAAGGATCCACACATAATATTAATCACCGAGTCTTGGGCAACGGATAGAATCAGTGACGCAGAACTATATTTGAAAGGCTACGACCTATTCAGAAAAGACCGTAGTAACCATAGAGGAGGCGGTTGTATTATCTATTGCAAATCATGGATGAAAGCGACCTTAGAGGAAGAGTTGTCATATGTTGATAATGTTGAAAATGTTTGGTGTAAGCTTAACACAGTAGTAGCAGAAGTACTAATCGGTGTTTGTTACCTGGCACCTACCTCTACAACTGAAAAGGAAAACGTACTGTATAATAACATAGAAAGAGCTTGTGATGCAAACGATTTGGTAATTGTCTGCGGAGATTTCAACCATGGTAATATCGACTGGAGCACACTTCAAGGAAGAAGGGAAGACGAGGATCTGGTCAACCTGGTGCTGGACAAATTCTTGACTCAAAATGTGACGGAACCCACAAGAGGACCTTATACTAAGCTCAGACCCTAACTTAATTGACAATGTTGCAGTCTCATCACCGCTTGCCACAAGTGACCATAATATAATAGAATTCAATATTAACGTGGAAACCAGCGAATCAGAGTGGAAAACAGAAGTTCTAAACTACAGACAAGCTAAATTATCTAAAATGAGGAAAGTGTTGAGACGGATTAACTGGAAGGACAAATTTGAAAGTAAAACTGCAACGGAAAAGTGGAAACTCTTCGTAGAGGTATACAATAATCTTATTGAGAAGTACGTTCCCAAAACATCTAGAAATACCGGTACAAAAAAGAAGCCAGTTTGGTGGAATTACAAGATACAAAAGGCAACAAAAAACAAAAGAAGATGGTGGAAGAGGTACCAGGAGTCCCAAAGGCAACACTACTATGTAAAATACAATCAGGCAATGAAACGGTCCAGGAGAGAAATAAGATCTGCAAAGAGGAAATATGAGGCTCGCCTAGCTAAAAACATCAACGAGGATCCAAAGGCCTACCATCGGTACGCGAGGAGTAAAATGGCAGTGAAGGAGACAGTTGGACCCCTGACTGATAATGACAATTTATTAATATCAGACGAGAAAAGGATGGCGGATATCTTCAACCAACAATTTGTGAGCGTTTTTATGGTGGAGAGGGACCTTTGCGACAGGTGACCAAGACAGATGTGTAGTGCTGAGAATATACTTAACAGTATTAATATATCCACTGACAAGGTTAAAACCAAGCTTGAACAACTAAACCCGGAAAAGTCCCCAGGGGATGACATGATTCACCCGGTCATATTAAAAAATCTGGCTGAAGATTTAGCAGAGCCACTCAGTGACATCTTCAAATCAAGTATGGACACAAGCGATATACCCGAGGACTGGAAAAGAGCAAATGTAACCCCAATCTTCAAAAAAGGATCTAAGCAGCTTGCCTCCAACTACAGACCAATTAGCCTTATGTCCCAGATCAGCAAAGTTCTGGAATCGTTAATTCGGGATGACCTAATGAAACACCTCCTGAGACATAATCTAATACGTGAAACCCAGCATGGATTCCTCCCAACCAAGTCATGCTTGACTAACCTCTTGACATTCCTGGAGAAGATCACAAGGTACTTGGACGAGGGATCACCAGTGGACATAGTATATTTAGATTTTTCAAAGCCCTTCGATAAGGTCCCACATAACAGACTTGACATAAAAGTAAGAACCCATGGAATTGGCCCGTGCATCGCTGACTGGATCAAAGAATGGCTGCACAACAGGAAGCAGAGGGTTGTTGTCAGGGGATGCAAGTCGGAATGGGCAGATGTTCTGAGTGGAGTCCCACAAGGCTCTGTGCTTGGTCCCTTGCTTTTCCTCCTATATATAAATGACATCGACGAGGGCTTGCCATGTGAAGTTCTCAAATTTGCCACAAAGCTATTCAGCAGAATCATGGGTCAAGATGACCTGGACAGCGTTCAGAATGGCCTGTAGCTTGCTGAGGAGTGGTCAAGGGAATGGCAGATGGAGTTCAATTTGGACAAATGTAAATGCCTTCATTTGGGTCACAATAACCCCCAGCAAAAATACACTATGGGAGGACAAGAACTCAAGAATGTTATCAGTGAAAAGGACCTGAGCGTGGTTATCAACAAAACACTAAACCCAAATGAACATATATCCGGTATTGTTAAAAAGGCCAACCAAATAGTGGGAAGCATAAGGCGGACTATGGACGACAAAAGCATGTCTAATATTATAAGCCTCTATAAATCCTTAGTGCGTCCCCACCTCGAATACTGTGTCCAAACCTGGAGGCCATACAACCAGAGAGATGTATACCTCCTGGAGGGTGTCCAGAGGAGAAAGACTAAAACTATTCCAGCCATAGCGCGAGACCCTTACGAGGTCCGTCTCAGGAAGACTGGGCTGCTGTCCTTGGAGATGAGAAGACTGAGAAGCGACCTAATCAAAGTCCATAAGATTATGCATGGATTGGAGGGACTGAGTTTGGAGGACTTCTTCATATTGAACAGAGGACGTACCAAGGGGCATAATTTCAAGATATTTAACCCTTAAAAAGCGGCTCACCACTTAAGTCGAGTTAAATAAAGCTGGACTATGTGGCGGCGCTCGACATAACTCGAGTGGCAATTTCAAGTGGTGGCAGGAAACTAGCGAGCGTATGACTGCTCCAGACCACCGCGGCGAACCTACTGACACAAATCTCAGCTCCCTCCTCCCTCTCTCACTCGCTACATACTCAATTATGTACCGAAAGTACCGAATTACCTGCTTTTTGCACTCGCGTTGCACGGTTATTGCAAGAAAACTATCCATCATACAAGGATCGTTATGGTGTCATTCGAAAGCTCTGTTTATGCCCTTTCAGGGATAGATACTTGTTTTACGTTCTGGGTCTTATTTAGGCATGAAAATGATCACGTAAACAGCCCTATTTTGGCTAAAAACACCCCGCTGGGCGGTACACATAAATAAACCGCATAGGCCGCTCGTAAGGTGTTAAGCAGAGATCCAGACTCAATATCAGGAAATACTTCAACCCCAAAGAGTGGTGGATGAGTGGAACAACTTGCCGGAGGAGGCAGTTTGGGCTACAACAACGAATAGTTTTAAGGAAAAAATTGGAAAATTGTTCAGGCATATGGGGGGGCAATACAAGAGCCAGCGAAGGTTTCCTGCCCAAGTCCTAAACCATCCGCCTGTGGTGTAACTCATCCCCAGGCGGGGATGATAAGTCTAAGTCTAAGTTAAACGGTCAGGCTATGGAGATTGTCAGCTCATTTAAGTATCTGGGCAGTGTGTTGAGTAAAGATGGGACTATGGATGAAGAAGTGTTGGAGAGGGTACAACAGGGAAAGAGGGTTGTAGGAACGTTGAAAGCAGTAACAAGAAATGGGGTGGTCAGTATGGAAGTGAAGAAGTCCTTGCATGACAGTGTGGTAATCCCGACACTGACTACGGAAGCGAAGCATGGATGTTCGAGAAGAGACTCAGATCAAGAATGAGAGCGGTGGAAATGAGTTACTTAAGAAGTGCGTGCGGAGTTACATGGAAGGATAGACAGACGAATGAGGGAATAAGAAGGAGGCGTGGTGTGGAGGTAGATGTGCTGGAAAGTGTGAAACAGAACACCTTGAGATGGTTCGACCATAGGCAACGTATGGAAAGTGAGAAAATTACTAAGAGGGTGTACGAGAGCGAGGTGGAAGGGCAGAGAGGGAGAAGTAAACCGAAGGAGAGGTGGAAGGATGGAGTGAAGAAGTATATGGATGAAGGCGGTGCTGGTTGGGAGGAGGAGTGTCGACTGACTGGGGACAGAGGTGCATGGGGGCGGTTCATTCGTGGCCACCCCTTCAGGGATCACGGCGTCAGGCAATAGATAGATAGATAGAGTTTTCAATCCACAAATAGCGAGTTTTCAATCCACAAATAGCGAGTTTTCAATCCACAAATAGCGAGTTTTCAAATCACAAATAGCGAGTTTTCAGTTAACAAACTGCGAGTTCTTGGTTAGCATATTTGCATCTTTCTCTTTACCACATCACAAATTTCCCCAGGGATGAAGCCAACTGTTTACAATTATGTAAAATCTACGCCACTTCTTTTAGAAGAGCTTCCGCTTAAGGGGGGATGAGATTATTTATTTGCTCATTTATGTATATTTTTATCATTTGTTTTAGTTTTCTCCTTAGACCTCCATCAAGCTTAACAAAACACCCCCCAAGACCCTCCTTCAAGATAAATTTGCAAATTTTCTGATAGAAAAATTTCCCAACCGAAGGCCGGTTTCCCTTAAATTATAGGCTCGCTGTCGCTCGCCAGGAAAAGATCGACACCTAAAAGACACGAACAGTCTTAATATTGACGACTAAATCGGACGAAAGGTCTTAAAACCGTCAAACTAATGGGCCGAACGTTATAAAATCTGAAAACTAATTGGCAAAGCATGAGGAAGAAGGGGGACCAGAAAAACTGGCTCATCCCCCCTGAACCCAATGGCTATAGTTTGGCCGGGTTTCCTGTTAACCCTGTGGACAAGTATAAAGTTTGGGTTGTTTACTACCAACTTGTTTGTGGTGAGTGCGTGTGTGTGAGTGTATGTGTGTGAGTGTATAGTATGTGTGTGAGTGTGTACAGTATGTGTGAATGTGTATGTGTGTGAGTGTATGTTGTTGAGTGTGTGTGTGAGTGTATGTGTGTGGGAGGTATGAGTGTGTATGTTGTAAGTGTATGTGGCTTGTGTGTGAGTATATATACAGTGTGTGTGAGTGTATATGTTACTCAGTTACTTGTTCGTCAAGGGGAATCCACGCAATGCGAGCTAAGCTCATTATTATCGCGCCTCCTTAACTGGGAATGTATTGCGTGAAATGCATGTTAACCCTCTCCGACATATGAAGCGATTTTGAGCCTATTTGGGGATACTTTAAAGCCTTTGTTACCATCAGGGGTATTTAGAAATCTTTATTTTAGTTACTTCAACCTCTGCAGTTGTCTTTGACTTAGCTGTGGGCAGAACACTAATTTTGGAGAGGTAATTAAAAGAGTGAGAGAACTCTATTTCTTATTGCTAATCTGGCAACCTCTGCGTCATAAATGCTTGAAAGGGTTAAGTGTTTTATGTACTGTTGGAATGGCTGTGGACGTGTGTGTAGTCTGTATTCAGCCAATTGGCGACATCGGAAACGAAGGCTTAGGGTGGATCTGTATGGTACCATTCTCACTATAGACGGTACCGTCTCGCCCGAAGGCTTAGGTAGCCATCAGCTTAGGTGAACCATATGATACCCATCTCGCCTTGTACCATTTTTGCCAACCCCAGATGGGACGTCACAACGTCGTCCACTTATTCCAGGTACCTATTTACAGCTAGGTGAACTGAGGCTAACACATGAAAGGAGACAAGCCCAATTTGTCTCCGCCCGGCCGGGGATTGAACCCCCGACCCCTCGTGTGTGAGACGAGAGCTCTACCTACTAGGCTACGGGCTGTGTGTGAGTGAGTGTATATGTGTGTGAGTGTGTTTATATGTGTATTTGTGTGAGTGTGTTCATATGTGTCTTTGTGCGCGAGTGTGTGTGTATGTATATATATATAATTATATATATGTGTGTGTGTGCGTGTGTGTTTATGAGTGTTTGTGTGTGAATTTATATGTGTTTGGGTGTGCGTGTATGTCTGTAAGTGTGTATATATGTGTGCAATGTGTGGGGGATGTTACGACCGGGACTACGAATAAAACAAGGGCACTCAATGATTGGACTAGTAATAGGGCACTATGCAACAACGGTACGCTAGATCCAAACCCTCGAACTTATATGCCGGCGAACAAAAACACCTATACCCTCCAGGGTTAATCTGCAATAGGGGGTATCCTTAACTGGGCATAAATGTACTCTACTTCAGGCTAACCTACACTGGTATAGCCTGATAACAAACAAGATGCAAGTTACGTTAAAATGCATAAAAAGGAATCTATGGAAAGATCAATTAAATCACTGCAAGATTTAATACAATAAAAAGATGCTTCAATACAGTTACTCTAAACAACAATAAACTCTTCACTCCTATCTGAAAGAAAGTGAAGTATAGTCCTACAGCTTAGACCTGGGAACTTCTGAAGAAAGTCTGATGCTCATAAGATGCTCGTATCTTAAACTATATAAAGGCAGGAGGCAGGACACCACACGTGTAAATCGGATACACTAAAAGATAGGACATATAATGTTAACTGACACGAGAATACTATAAATGCGCAATGGTAGCAATGCTCGACACTAAAAGAAGTACTTCCTTATCAACGAAACAGTCTGCTATGGTTGTGCGGCTCAGCAACAACCTAGACTAATAAATGCTGTGAATAATAATGCGCACATATCAAAGAGCTTATATTAAATACTAACAAGTGTCTACTCGATTAATAATGTCTAGCTGGGATACTCTAGGTAAGGAACTGGGGTTGAGCAAGACAGGCTCGTAGCCTAGCGATGTCCTTAAGACTGCATCCTTTAAGTTACGTTAATTGACGAGGGGGCTCTCTTGATAGATCCAGATCACAAGTATCTGGTTCTATCCTGGCGACCCACTAAAGACAAGCAAAGAGGCAGCAAAGTGTGGAACTGGTACAGGCCAAAACCCTCAGTCAACACAATGCTGCACTCGCAAAGGACGCAACCGAAAAGACAACCCAGGCTACCACAGGACCGGTCGAAGTCGTGTAGGTATAAGCAAACCGTACACACATCGGAGACAACGACTACAGTTACCTTATCCCAGTCTAGCATTAAATAAAAGAGCAGAAACACTAAATCAATAATGGAGACACACAAAGTTCTTAACCTATACTAACTAAGAACCCTCAAACCTATTCTAAGTACATGTAAATATCTCTGAGGACGGCGCATGCAATACAATGGGCCGGCTATGGAAACCGTATGCAGAACCCAAGGGGAGTGTTGTGTAGTTAATAAAGGTTAGAGTATGGAAAGAGAGAATCGAGTGAGAGAAACAGTGATAATGGTGGTGATCGGGAGAGAGTATGCAAAGGGATGTTAGAAGCACGCGCGCCAAGCCTGTCTTGACGAGGACAGCTCCTGGGGACCCTCATGGAGGAGGTTAGTTACACAGGAGCCCGCAAAGGCGCGATGGTCGGCCAATCACGGGCCGAGACGTCACAAGACAGCAGGCGCCACAGGACACAGCCAGACACTACCTCCTCGCTCTGAAAGTCTTTTTCATTCCCACGCTGGTACTATTATCACTATTGTTGATATAAAATATAACCCGTTGTCACAGACGAAAACAAAGACCACCACTGGACTGTCTGTGACAATGCGATTACTAGGAAAGAAAGAACAACATTCTCTGATAACTGTAGCCCATTTCGATGTCCCTGGCAAGCACTAGTGGCTAACGAGAG
Organism: Paralithodes platypus; assembly: GCA_032716605.1. Classification (NCBI taxonomy): domain Eukaryota; kingdom Metazoa; phylum Arthropoda; class Malacostraca; order Decapoda; family Lithodidae; genus Paralithodes; species Paralithodes platypus. The sequence goes on along the minus strand of CM064492.1, from coordinate 19,654,686 downwards.
GCGATTCTGCCAACGCTGGTAGACGTCACACCCCGCCCAAGATATGGGACGCTCAACATTAGGCGAGCACCATATCTGACAAGGCAGAATGCCGACAAGACCCGCCACACCTAGCCACTCCACCAGAAATGAAATGCAAAGCTCAATATTAAATAAAACAACATATTAGCATAAAGAAAATCTTATAACCCCTCCCAAACACAATAGTATAATTTTAGCCTGCTATGCTCCCTGAGCGAGCTTCACAGAGCCCAGCCTACTAAGTGAAAGACAGGTTCAACTTAGGACTTTAGCTATAACATTGGCAACTTACAATTAACTATAAAAAAGAAAGAGTTTTTATGTGATTTTTTTTATTTAATTTTAATGTTGTTTTTGACGGCTGCTCTACAGGGGCAAGCCTGGTTTTTTCTCCACTCAAACCCACACACCTGTGGTGATCTACGCCGGATCCTCCACCCTCGACAAATAGTCTGCAATCACATTCTCACAACCGGCAATATGGCGAATGTCTAGATTGTATTCTTGCAACATGAGTGACCAACGTGTCAGCCTCATATTTCGGTTGTGGAATTGGTTCAGAAATTTAAGAGGGTGGTGGTCGGTGTAAATCACCACGACTGGCCCGTAGGCAGGAACATATACTTCAAAGTGCCTGAGCGCCAACAGTATTGCCAGCAGTTCTTTCTCCACCACAGAGTAGTTTTTCTGAGCGGAATTAAACTTCTTGGAAAAGAAACTGACTGGATGCTCCAAACCTTCCTCGTCTGTTTGCATTAAGACGGCACCAGCCCCTACACCGCTGGCATCTGTTGCCAGCTGGAATGGTCTTTCAAAGTCAGGGGCCCTGAGGATTGGGTGAGTGCATAGTAGGCGCTTGACCAGCGAAAAAGCCCTTTCACACTCAGGTGCCCACTTGAACTTTTTCTCTTTTGCTAGTAAATCTGTCAGAGGAGCTAACACAGTAGAATAATCCCGAATGAAACGGCGATAGTAACCGATCATGCCCAAAAATTTCATGATCTGCCGCTTGGTAGACGGCCTGGGGAACTGGTTAATAGCCTGTATCTTGTTTGGGGGGGGGGCACACCTGGCCTAACCCGACCACAAACCCAAGATACTGCACAGTTGCCCGGACAAAGTCGCACTTGCCCAGATTGACCACCAAGCTGGCCTCACTGAGCTTCCGAAACAAGGCTTCTATGTGCTCAGAGTGACTCTCAAAGTTGTCATCGTAGATTATAACGTCATCTAGGTAGACAGTGCAGTTAGGGATGTCAGCTACTAACTCATTCATAAGACTCTGGAAGGTTGCTGGGGCATTTTTAAGGCCATACGTCATCACATTGCAACGGTAGGTGTTCCCATCAACCACAAACCCGCATACCCCCTTCGCCCGCTCAGACAAGGGCACCTGCCAGTAGCCTTTCACTAGGTCTACCTTAGTTAGAAACTGTGCCTTACCAATCTTGTCTACACTATCGTCAACACGGGGAAGGGGATAAGCATTGGTTGGAGTCAACTCGTTCAATCTCCGAAAGTCAATGCAGAAGCGAACCTTCCCGTCAGGCTTGGGCTGCAGAGTGACAGGAGATGTCCACCTAACTGCCCCCTTCTCAATCAGCCCCCGTTCTAACATATACTCTAACTCCGCTCTGAGGGCTTGGAGTTTAATGAGTGGAATTCTGTAGGGTACTGATTTAAAGGGGGGGTGATCTCCCACGTCCACGTCATGTACCACTCGAGTTGTGAGGCCTGGATGCTCTGAAAACACAGTGGGGGTATGAAGCAAACAGGCGCTGCACGGTTGCACGCTGTTGCTCAGGCAGGTGCACTAGAGCATCGTCAGCCACCTGTCTGGAGTTCCCCGCCCACTGGTCAGCAGAGACATGACACTCCCAGTTATCCTCCACCTGGGCTTCACTGTCCCTCACTCCTTCTCCACCATGACCGCTGCAGGTCAACACAGGGACAGCGAGAGGCTCAGGGGGGCGCCTCACAAACTCTTTCACCAGATTCACATGGCACAGCTGATTCTTTTTACGCCTATCTGGAGTAGCCACAAGATAGTCTAGGTCAGAGATCTTTTTTACCACCTTATAAGGACCAGCGTACTTGGCAGACAACGGATGACCTGGCAGAGGTAATAGAATCAACACCTCCTGCCCCACCTTAAACTCCCGGAGTTTTTTCTTCTCATCGTACCTGTCCTTCATAAGTGCTTGCGACCCTACCAAATTCCTACCTGCCAACTCTAGGCTTCTCAGCATTCTCTCTCTGCTCTCGAGGACATACTTTAACATGGAACATGGTTTTGCTGTGCCCTCCCAGATTTCTCTAACTATGTTGAGGGGGCCTCTGACCTGATGTCCAAAAACTAACTCATTGGGACTGAACCCTAAGCTTTCACCAGGTACCTCCCGAGCAGCGAATAATACATAGGGCAACCCAAGATCCCAATCCTTGCCATTTTCAACACAGTAACAACGCAGCATGCTCTTCAGAGTCGAGTGCCACCTCTCCAACACCCCTTGACTCTCTGGGTGATAGGCTGAAGAGACAACTGTACTGATACCGTGCTGCTGCATGGTCTGTTTGAAAAGGTTAGAAGTAAAGTTGGACCTTTGGTCTGACTGCAATTCCTGCGGGTACCCGTACCTAGAACAGTACAATAGCAAGACACGAACAGCAGTATTAGCAGTACCATTTCGCATGGGGTATGCATCGGGATAACGAGTGGCAACATCCATGATTGTGAGGAGGTACTTGTTGCCTGCACTAGTAGGGGGTAGAGGGCCAACCATGTCGATTATAACCTTACTGAATGGTGGCCCGATTACAGGAATAGGGTGTAACGGAGCCTTGGGAATACACTGGTTTGGTTTACCTACTGTCGGGCAGGTACTGCACATTGCCACCCATGACGCCACATGTGCCTTCATACCTGGCCACCAAAACAATTTCGCCAATGCTGCTACCGTCTTACGTACACCCAAATGCCCTGCCAATGGTACATCATGCGCCAACCTCAGTAGGCTATCACGGCACACACTAGGCACTACCAACTGGTCAACCACTCTCGACCCACCCTCCCAACTCCGTCTGGGATCTAGAAAACGCCTGTACAAGATGCCCTCCACACGAAAGAAGTCCCCCGGCTTTGCATCCCCGTCCTCCTCAAGTTCAATTGCACCGTTACTACACTTCTGAAGCTCAGGATCACCTAGCTGCAGCCGACAGATATCCGAAGGAGCCAAATTATCTAGGTGCTCCCGGAGCAACTTATGGCCTCCCCCAGTACTGGACTGTTCGGTCCTATCTTGCTTGAGTGTGTAACGGTGCTGTCTCGGAGTTTTCTCATGCCCTACCTCCTCACCAAGTGTGACAGGTTCTGGGGCCACTCCGGACCTAAACATTGGTGCTAATACTGAGTCGCCAAGAAGAGCCGCTGGATCAAAACTCACAAAACTTCTCCCAACTTTAGCTTTCTCCTTCCGACCGTTCCTCCGCTGGTCTAGAGACTGAGGAATAGGCTGTGACACCTTAGATGCACGAGATCGGGTGACAACACACGCCATCTGCTGTAATTGACACCTCTCGACCAACTCCTGCCCCTCCCTACTCACGTTGGTCGCCCTCTCGGCAACGACTAAGGGTGGAACCTAAAAAGTAGGCACCGTAAAGTCGTTGCCGAGAAGAAGGTCGACGCCCTCTACTGGCAGTTTCTCTACGATTCCAACATCTATCTCTCGTGTCACACCATCAACCTCCAGCTCCACTCGAACCAACAGGTATGACCGTGTAGCATTAATACCCTGCGCCACAACTACCCGTGCCGTGTTTATAGGTTGGCCTGTAAAGTTTTTCATCAGAGTCTGGGATGCACCTGTATCACGCAACAACTCCAACCCATGCTTGCAACCAGCCCAACTCACGCAGCCATGCCCTCTATGGTCGCAAAAAGCATCGCGGACAGGTTTCGAGCCTTCCGGACACTCCTTCACTGGCTGTGCCCCCGCATCTGACATATTACCCCGGGTAAATGCAGAAGACCTCAGAGACACCCCAATGTTGCTAGCCAAAGACACGACTGCTGTAGATTGGTTACTAGGGCAGGAACATGCAAAATGCCCCTTTTAATGACACTTAAAACACTCTACTTCACCCTTGGACTTCCCCTGAGGTGAGGAAGGGCCCTGACCTTTCTTAAACGGGACGGTTTTTGGTTAGTGATCAAAATTAGTATCATTACTCTTGCTTTTGTTATTAAATGTTGTATCACTGACTCGGGGGGGTGGAGTGTTGCGCCCCTTGTTAACTGCATCGGTCAGTTGTGCAGACCCGCACCCCCGAATCAGCGATAATCTCAGGTCAGCCCACTCAGCTGCCTCTTGTAGAGTTTTAGGTTGTTTCTCTTTGAGGTTCAAAGTTAGGTTGCCGCCTGTGCATTTAAAAAATTGCTCTAGAAGGACTAACTGCTCAAGCTCTTCGAACGTCGTCACCTTCTCTGACCTCAGCCAATTTCTCAAAGCATCAGACAGTTCCCGGGCATGTTCTAGAAAAGTGCACTCATGACCCTTCGTAACACCCCGAAACTTCAACCTATATGTCTCTGGTTGTAACTCGTACGCCCGCAGAACAGCTTCCTTCAATACCTCATAATCGATGCAAGACTCCAAGGGCAACGCATCATATGCCTTGAGTCCTTTGCCAACCAACCTAAAGGAAACAAGAGCTGCCCACTTAACCTCGGGCCATTGGTGCTCCCGGCACTTCTTCTCAAAACGCAGGAAAAACTCGGTGACACCCGACTCGTCAAATGCAGGGACTAACTTAAGAAGGTGCGATAAAGACTGATCAAGACCTCGATTCCCAGAACCGAGATGCTGCCCTGTCGACTCCACCCGAGGCTTCTCAAGCTCTATGTCTGCTCAGTACCTTTCTGTTGCTCAAGCTCTGCCTGCTCAAGCTCATGCCTGCTTGCTCCTCATGCTTTCGTTGCTCAAGCTCAGCCTCATGCTTTCGTTGCTCAGCCTGCTGGTTAAGTTTGGCGAGTTCGAGCTGAAACAACATCTCGGCAGACAAACCTTGAGGAGGAGGTGATACTATCGGGGACCCACCCCATGAATCACCTAGAGGCATACTCAACCGCCAGCGGGCATCGGCGTGCGGGAACGTACCCGGCTCCGGAGCCCGAGGGGGCGTCATGGTAGGAGTCGAGTGTAATGGGGGCTGGGCCAAAGGTGCCCCAGCTCCCGCTCCACCCGAAGCCCCTCGCACACCACCGAGCACACAGGTAACGAGCTCACTTCTCGACCAACCGCTAGTACCGGGAAACCCTAAGACCGTGGCTACACACTGCAGTCCGTACCGGTCTAGTCCCGACACACGATCCGCTGACACAGGCTCCTTCAAAAATATCCGAGCATCCTCCTCATTGTTCACCACCCGAACGCCTCTTAACAACTCCACCTTCTCCACCTCCTGCCTGCTTCCTGTACTGTGTCCTCACTGTGCACTGATCCGTCGTTCGACATAGTGTCCACCGGAAATTCTCAACGTTTATAAAAAAAAGAAGTACCTAAACTCTCATGTAGCACTATTCACTCAAAAAATGCTTGAAGACAAATCAAGTGCTATACTAGGTTGCCAAAAAAATTCCAACGTGTCCAAAATATTCCTCAAAAACAAATGTCCAAAAATCCTGCAATTATTTCTTAGTTGTCTCAATCCTAGACTAAGGTCGCCATTTGTAATGACGACTAAGATAAGATACTAGGCAAGGTCGCCATTTGTTATGATGACTAAGATAAGATACTAGGCAAGGTCGCCATTTGTTATGCCGACTAAGATAAGATACTAAGCAAGGTCGCCATTTGTTACGACCGGGACTACGAATAAAACAAGGGCACTCAATGATTGGACTAGCAATAGGGCACTATGCAACAACGGTACGCTAGATCCAAACCCTCGAACTTATATGCCGGCGAACAAAAACACCTACAGTATACCCTCCAGGGTTAATCTGCGATAGCGGGGTATCCTTAACTGGGCATAAATGTACTCTACTTCAGGCTAACCTGCACTGGTATAGCCTGATAACAAACAAGATGCAAGTTACGTTAAAATGCATAAAAAGGAATCTATGGAAAGATCAATTAAATCACTGCAAGATTTAATACAATAAAAAAATGCTTCAATACAGTTACTCTAAACAACAATAAACTCTTCACTCCTATCTGAAAGAAATTGAAGTATAGTCCTACAGCATAGACCTGGGAACTTCTGAAGAAAGTCTAATGCTCATAAGATGCTCGTATCTTAAACTATATAAAGGCAGGAGGCAGGACACCACACGTGTAAATCGAATACACTAAAAGATAGGACATATAATGTTAACTGACACGAGAATACTATAAATGCGCAATGGTAGCAATGCTCGACACTAAAAGAAGTACTTCCTCATCAACGAAACAGTCTGCTATGGTTGTGCGGCTCAGCAACAACCTAGACTAATAAATGCTGTGAATAATAATGCGCACATATCAAAGAGCTTATATTAAATACTAACAAGTGTCTACTCGATTAATAATGTCTAGCTGGGATACTCTAGGTAAGGAACTGGGGTTGAGCAAGACAGGCTCGTAGCCTAGCGATGTCCTTAAGAATGCATCCTTTAAGTTACGTTAATTGACGAGGGGGCTCTCTTGATAGATCCAGATCACAAGTATCTGGTTCTATCCTGGCGACCCTCTAAAGACAAGCAAAGAGGTAGCAAAGTGTGGAACTGGTACAGACCAAAACCCTCATGCAACACAATGCTGCACTCGAAAAGGACGCAACCGAAAAGACAACCCAGGCTACCACAGGACCGGTCGAAGTCGTGTAGGTATAAGCAAACCGTACACATATCGGAGACAATGACTACAGTTACCTTATCCCAGTCTAGCATTAAATAAAAGAGCAGAAACACTAAATCAATAATGAAGACACACAAAGTTCTTAACCTATACTAACGAAGAACCCTCAAACCTATTCTAAGTACATGTAAATATCTCTGAGGACGGCGCATGCAATACAATGGGGCGGCTATGGTAACCGCATGCAGAACCCAAGGGGAGTGTTGTGCAGTTAATAAAGGTTAGAGTATGGAAAGAGTGAATCGAGTGAGAGAAACAGTGATAAAGGTGGTGATCGGGAGAGAGTATGCAAAGGGATGTTAGAAGCACGCGCGCCAAGCCTGTCCTGACGAGGACAGCTCCTGGGGACCCTCATGGAGGAGGTTAGTTACACAGGAGCCCGCAAAGGCGCGATGGTCGGCCAATCACGGGCCGAGACGTCACAAGACAGCAGGCGCCACAGGACACAGCCAGACACTACCTCCTCGCTCTGAAAGTCTTTCTCATTCCCACGCTGGTACTATTATCACTATTGTTGATATAAAATATAACCCGTTGTCACAGACGAAAACAAAGACCACCACTGGACTGTCTGTGACAATGCGATTACTAGGAAAGAAAGAACAACATTCTCTGATAACTGTAGCCCATTTCGATGTCCCTGGCGAGCGCTAGTGGCTAACGAGAGGCGATTCTGCCAACGCTGGTAGACGTCACAGGGGGTATGAGTGTATGTGTATGTCTGTAAGTGTATGTATATGTGTGTGAGTGTATAAGTGTGAGTGTGTATGTGTGTGAGTGTATGTGGTTAAGTGTTTGTGTGTTAGTGTATATATGTGTGTGTTTGTGTGTGTGCGGTATATGTGCAAGTTTATGTGTGTGACTATGTGTGCGGGGTATGTTAGTGTCGCTTTTACTGCACATGTTTATTACTCGTGCATATAAATAACTTGCAGGGGACCATTACTTGTTTTTGTGTCTCTGACGTTTACTTGTGTGCAAATGAGTTATGTATGTGCAAGAGAGGATGAAAGGAAGATGACTTGTGTTTTATGATTAACCCTATTTGGACCGCTGTAGTTTTTTTTTGGACCTCTCCTGTTTCGCTCCATTAGTTTAGAGATTTTCAGACGTTTCACCCCATTAGCTTGGCGATAATAAGACGCATCACCCCACTCAGGTGTCTATTATTTTCCGGCAGAGCGATAGTGACCCTGTAACTTTGAAGAAATCGGCCTTCGACTGGGATATTTTTCTATTGAAAACAAAAATGTACAAAGTTAGCTTGAAGGGAATCTGGGTGGGCATATTTTAGTTTGAAGAAGTTTGGGAAGCCATTTTTCTGAGCCTAGGGAGACAAAGCTTTCCCAGTGTATACCAACCTCCTCTACGTAGGGTACGTAGTACCTGCCTTGCAACACAGTCCAACCCCTACTCTGTGCAACTCTCCAACCCAAGAGTGAAACGCTATTCTCAGACTTTCTTCTATTCAACTGCTGAGCTCTGGAACTCTCTCCCAGAATCAGTCTTTCCCTCTTCCTATTAATTTAATTTCCTTCAAACTCCGGGTGTCCAGACATTTTAGCTCGAACGTCCCTTGATTTTGGCCCCGTCACTCTTTCAACTCTGGGGGAGGCACTCTCTGAAGGCAGTTATGCCTTTTGTGTCCCTCATTCACATAGAAAAAAATAACTAAAAAAAAACTAAAACACATTGCTGGAAAATAACAAAAACAAGCAAACCCCTAGAAAATAATTATACAAAGTACCATAACAACCAACAAGACATCGGATCAAATTGTATTAAAATGGAGGAAAAGGATATATATAATGTTATTAATATTATGTTCAAAATACTCATGTCTGTGTAGATCTTTTACCTCTTTTTTCCTTAAGGGGGGTCACCGGCTTGTTTCATCTTTTTCACCTTTTCTCTTTTTTCCTGGCTTGTATCCATTCGGCCCACTGTTCTAAGACGTTTATCCCCATCCAGGTGTCGATTTCTTCCTGGCGAGCGAGTGTTAAGTGGTCTAAGTGTTAAGTGGCGAGCGAGTTTTAAGTGGTCTAAGTGTTAAGTGGTCTAAGTGTTAAGTGGTAATTGTAAGGTAAGGGTGGTATAAGTGCCATAAGTGGTATAAATGTTAAGTGGTCTAAGTGTTACTAGGTACGTGTAAGGTAAGGGTGTTGTACTGCAGAGTGGAGATGGCAGCTCGCCCGTGTAATGGCTTTAGTATTGTCTTCTGCCTACGTCATAATAGGGTGTGTGTTTGTGTATGAGAGAGAGTCTGTCTGTGTGTGTGAGTGTGTATGTGTGTGTGAGAGTCTGTGTGTGTGTGTGTGTGTGTGTGCGAGAGAGAGTTTGTCTGTGTGTGTGTGTGCTTTGAGAGAGAAAGTGTGAACATTTGTATGCGTGTTTGGGAGAGAAAGAGAGAGAGATTAATTTTACATACAGTAGATATACTGCCACAGACCTTCCGACCCCAGCGAGGTGGCGACCCCAGCGAGGTGGCCAGAGAGCGAGAGTGATATATATATATATATATATATATATATATATATATATATATATACATAACGGTAATATATTTAGGGTATATATGGGCAATAGGTTTTCCCAAAGGCATATTTTGTTGAATGTGATATCAAGTTGTGCATTGCAGAGCTTCTTGGCTATGCTTTCTCTTCTTCCGATGGTTTTCTTGGCCTTTTCAGGAAGGTTATGGATCAGCTCTCCATAAATCGTCATCGTTCCTGGTTGGTGACATTGGGTCTCTAGTTGTCTTCTCCTCTGCGTTGGTTGATGTTTCTTCGGATTCTGGAATTTTGGCCCACTGGAGTCTTCTTCAGCGAAGTGTGACAGACATAGTTGGTGTATCAGTATTATGCAATTCACTGATATATTAAAACAAAGGTCTATCAGAGTGAGAGCTGAGCGACCTCTTCCATACCCATATAGCTTACTCTGACTGTTCCTTTTACTTATATATTTTCTAGATCTCAAGTGACGGCGTCTCTTCCGTGGATTGACCTCCCAATCTACCAAGAATGGAAGCCAAAGCGTCACATTTTTCCTTTGCCCCTCAACTTTCTCTTCATAATTGCTGAGGGGCACAGGGCCTTGGGTGGGACTTTGGTTTCCCGGGCGTTTCTGCACCATCCTCAGCTCCCCGCCATGGAGTGGCTTCGGTCACCCAGGCTTTATTGTGGTAGGCAGGGAGGGTTCTGTGGGGGTGCTCGGTTATGGCCTTGGCCTTGCTCGGGGCCTTGGGGCTGTTCGGCCAGGCAGTCTAGGGAACAACAACAACAAGAAAGACATTTCAGTGCAAAAGGGGCGTATGTCCGTATGTTAACCCCTTGTGTTAGGGATTGGTCATGGTATTGGTCATGGATCTTCTTACACTTGGTAGAGCCACCTGCAGTGACAACCGCTGACTTCCCATACTTGAGGCTCTGTACATCAGGGACCTAAACCCTTCTATCAACATCCAGGCCCATGATCTACAGGCTCTGCTAAGTGCAAGAAGATCCATCAACAATACCATGACCAATCCCTAACACAAGGGGCTAACATACGGACATATACCCCTTTTGCACTGATATGTCTTTGTTATAATATATCAGTAAATTGTCAAAATACTGATACACCAACTATGCCTGTCACACTTCGCTGAAGAAGGCTCCAGTGGGACAAAATTCCGGAATCCAAAGAAACATCAACCAACACAGCAAAGAAAACTAGAGACCGATGTCACCAACCAGGGACGATGACGACTTATGGAGAGCTGATCCATAACCTTCCTGAAGAAAGAGAGAGAGAGAAAGTGGGTGGGAATGTGCATGACCGTTTTCAAGAGCTTTGGAGTGCAAACAGAGTGTGAGTAACATTATGATATTGCCTTTATGATACACTGAATATGCTGTAGCAAGAAACGTTGGCCATCTTTTAATGTGGACGCCATATTGGTGCCCTAATGATCTAACAACGGGATGCTATGTTATTTCTGTTCATCTATAATATAAATTCAAACACCCAAATTCTATATCCTGTACTATACCATGTTCATTATAGGTAGGCGAGCAGTCCAAACCTCAACCTCTCATAACTCGAAATGAACTTGAGTAATGGAGCTACTATTTCTACCAATTGGAAAAAGTCAGCCGGAGAATAGGTGCTGAAACTTACAGCCTTTTTACTCTGGCCCTTTTTGAGTTACATTCTTATGGGTTACGATTTTTGGCTTATTTAAAATGAATGGACTATAGTATTGCCGAATGTGTATTATGGGTCAGGATATACTTGATTGTAAAGAGAGACTAATGACTCCAGTGGCATCAATATGGTGGAGGTTGGCCGATCTCTGTTACTATAGGGTCTCCAGGATGGACTTGGAGAACTGAGAATGGCAGAAACACTTACTGAAAACACTGAAGAATTTGTGGAAAGCTATGAGAAGGGAAATGCGATCAATTACTGTAATTTTTGGACAAACTGGATGAAATATCATTATTATCACCGGGAAGTTACTGTTAGTAATAAAGGAATTGGTTTGATTCTAGAATAAGATTTCCCCTTTTGTATTTATTTAATTGGTTTATTCATTTATTTACTTATTTATCTATATATTTGTTTATATTATTTTCCAGTGAAGGATTATTTTCGTTATATCCTTTAATGTCAGCATGTCTTTTTTGTTTTCTATATGCATAATATTCAACTGCCGTTGTTATTGTTTCTTGCGTCCTATCTGTTATTAATGCTTATCTTATTTCTAGTACATTTATATAAGAATATGTATCCTAGTATACAATTGTATATGCACCATAACTGTATCAATCTAATCATTATATGGAGACATGCACATACTTTCAAGGCTCTACACAATATTTACATTATAATTATATGGGCGTTTTATTAATGATTTGTTATTATTTCTTTGTCTTATCATCATTATTTCATTGTTATAATTTTCATTTTCTGTTTTGCTTTCATGAATATATTTTAGATAATAGAAGTACAAAATAATTGCATGACAAACGCCCCCCCCCCCCCCCCCTCTCTCTTTCTTTTTTTCTTTCTTTCTATATTTCTAACCCTAACCCTAACCCTAACCCTAACCCTAACTCCTCTCTCTCTCTCTCTCTCTCTCTCTCTCTCTCTCTCTCTCTCTCTCTCTCTCTCTCTCTCTCTCTCTCTCTCTCTCTCTCTCTCTCTCTCTCTCTCTCTCTCTCTCTCTCTCTCTCTCTCTCTCTCTCTCTCTCTCTCTCCTGAATGTGATTATGCCAGACCAACTCATGTAAATAAATATAAGATATGTGTCGAGGGTTAGCACATACTTTATATTAAGGGGAGATGGGCCATTTATATTTGTTAATTTGCGTATTTTTTATTATTATATTAGTTTCCTCTCTAGACCTCCATCAAGCTTAGAAAAACACCCCCTAGACCCCTCTTCAAGATAAATTTGTAAATTTTTCGGTAGACAAATGTGCCGGCCGAAGGCCGATTCCTCTTAAAATCTCAGGCTCGCTTTCGATCGCCAGGAAAAAATCGGCACTAAAATGACACGAAATATATTAAAATTGACAACGAAATAGGGCGAAAGGTGTTAAAATCGCCAAACAAATATGCCAAAATCTCAAAACTAATGGGGCTAAACCCGAGGGAGAAAAGGGACCAGAAAACCGGCCAATCTCCCCTTAAACAATTTCCCGTCCGCAATTCACTACCGCCGTCTCATTGTCCAATATAATTCTAATTTAATAAGGCTTTTCATAACCAGCAGTGTTTTATGCTAATGAAGAGTTGACATTTAGGTCGGGACGCAATACTGCAAGGATATATTTCAGCCGTTTATTGTTAATTGTCCTCCTGTTTTGCAATTAAGATTTTAAGACCATTTGTGCCATTTAGGTGTCGAATATTTTCCTGGCGAGCGATAACGTGCCTGAGATTTTAAGAGGAATCGGCCTTTGGCCGGCACATTTTTCTACCGAAAAATGTACAAATTTATCTTGAAGAGGGGTCTAGGGGGTGTTTTTCTAAGGTTGATGGAGGTCTAGAGAGGAAACTAATATAATAATAAAAAATACGCAGGATGATTTGTTTCTTTATCGAATGATGCACAAATTTATCTCGAAGGGAGGTGTTGGGGGTATATAATGTCTAAGCTTGTTGGAAGTCTAGGGAGGGAACCAAAAACATAAAAAAATCTCTCTCTCTCAACCATAATTGCGAACGGTTTATAATATCTTGCATTAAAGAAGCCTACCGTCAAAACATGACATTTTCACATTTAGTTATGTGTTGCTGTGGGTGGTGTCATTTCCCATGACTCAAATATCTACAGTGGTGTCCCTCAAGGTTCTGTACTGGGGCCACTGCTTTTTCTCATACACTTATACTACATTGGCCAAGGTACTCTTTACTCAAAAGTCTCATCCTTTGCCTATGATAAGCGACACCAGGTCCATCTGTTGACACAGTATATTAACCCCTTGTGTGCAGTCACACTTTATTTTTATATAATCTCTATTTGGTGAATTGTATATTTAGTTACATATTCTGTTATATATATATATATATATATATTTGTATTTGTTTAAGGTTAGGTTATTTTTGTTTTTGGTTAGTCTAGGCTTTCATCCCTGGTGGCCTATTTTTGTGTACTTCAATTTTTAAATTTTCAGTTAGGCTATCACCGCTGGTGGCCTATTTCTGCGTACCGGTATTTCATAATTTTTGTTTTCGGTTGTTTTTGTTTTCGGTTAGTCTAGGCTATCATCCCTGGTGGCCTATTTCTGCGTACTTAAATTTTTAAATTTTCAGTTAGGCTATCACCGCTGGTGGCCTATTTCTGTGTACCGGTATTTCATAATTTTAACTTTGGTTATTTTTGTTTTCGGTTAGGATAGGCTATCACCCCTGGTGGCCTATTTCTGTTTAAATAAAAATAAAATTGTTTTCGGTTCGGTTATCACTGCGTATTTAAATTTAATTTTGTTTTGTTTTAATTTTCGGTTAGGCTATCACCGCTGATAACCTATTTGTGCGTATTTCAAATTTTTTGTTTTCGGTTAGGCCTATTTATGTAAGGGAAGTGACCTGAAGTGAGTTAAGTGTTTTTTAAAGTGAGTTTAGTGTTTTTAAAGTGAGTTAAGTGTTTTTAAGTGAGTGAAGTGATCTGAAGAAAGTGATCGTCACCATGCCTCGTGCCTGTACCAACTGCGCCGGTAGGTTTGGTGCTTCCATGTTTGCTCCTGCCGATCCACAAGTCTGCCGACTCTGCCAGCAACGAGAGGATTTGACAGTAAAGTTGGATGAAGCCCACAACAAGATCAACGCCCTCACCAGGAAGCTGGAATCACTCCAAGAATTTGTAACACTCAACGTTGGAGTATCACTAACTCCAATTGTTTCAACTCCAGCATCCACCACCGCCCCAACGTCATCTGCCAACAATCCAACACCTACAGTAGCCACTACAACAGATGCTTCTGATGAACCTGAGCCGACATCAAACCAGGACAGCCGTCCTGTTCACCTTAGTCTCTCTCCCACTCCTCGTGCAAGAAGCCTGCTAGCACAAACAGTACCAACCCCTCGCCCCCGTTCTAACCACTCCTCTCCCCAACCTGTACGCAGAGTCTCGCCATCACAGATTTCCGGATTTACACCAGTGAGGAACGGTGCACGATCAACGCAGAAAAGGTCTCATCTACCAGTCACAATGTCAAACAGATTTGAGATCTTGGTAGAGATGGAAGACGAACCAGAAGAGACCAGGCTCGTTGGGGATTCCATCCTACGAGGACAGGTCGAAGAGTCCTGCGACAGAGTCCCAAATCGACGAAAAAAAAATTGCATCCCAGGAGCTGGACTGGACGACATTGTGGAAGCCTTCGAAGATACCACAAAGGATGCAAACGAAAATACCCTTTTTGTCATCCATGCTGGTTCAAATGACATCATGCGCACCAGATCCGAAGAGTTGATGGAGAAATATCGCAAGATGATCCAGCACTACAAAAACAAGTCAAGGAATATCATCATCTCAGGCATTCTCCCCAAGATCAACGCACCTGACAAATTCTACGACAAGGCCTTCAGCACAAATAGCCAACTAAAATATTTGTGTCTGAAGGAAGAAGTTGAATTCATCAACCTCTGGGATAATTTCTATAACCAGCCTACTCTGTTCCGCAAGGATGGCACTTATCTAAAACCCTGTGGGTTCAGCACGCATGGGTCGTCTCCTACACGAAGCAGTCCGCAGCCATGGATCAAAAAACGCCATCCGAGAAGAAGCAGCAGTGACATAAATCATCCAACGCCAAGCAAAAAACAGAGGCAACCGAGGACCACCAGCGATAAGGACGGAAGACAGCGAGGACCGAGGACAGCCATGAACATACATGTAGATCCGACAAGAACCAGCAATATTATTAAAGAGCGTTCCGCGAGTTCTAAAATAACAAATTTAAAGGTTTTCTATGCAAACGCTCGTAGCATACGCAATAAATTTTCAGATTTAGAGGAGCTAGTGTTTACAGAAAATTATGATGTGATTGGCATAACAGAATCTTGGCTCAATACAGAAGATAAGATACTTTTTAGCAGAGTATTCACTTCCCGGTTATGTAATGTTTGAGAAAAGCCGAATAAATCGAAATGGAGGTGGCGTTTTACTTTATATCAAAGAAAGTCTTAACCCTACCCTCTTGTCAAAACCTCAAATTGTGAACGTCGACACATCTTTTGTGCTAATAAAGAATAATAAAGGTACAAAAATAATACTTGCATTAATATACAGACCTCCAGCTCAATCAGTGCAAACTGACCGAGAAATTTACGAACAAATTGCAGATGTAAGTAACTCACAAGATACCGTAATTTTTGGCGACTTTAATTTACCTGTGACCAAGTGGGGCATTACTCTTACTTCACACTCCGGACATGACTTGTATACGAACTTGCAAGAGAGTTCGCTTTATCAATTTGTTCGAACACCAACCCGTGGTAATAACGTTCTTGACATTGTACTTGCAACAAAAGAAGAATTAATAGAGAATTTGAATGTTGGTGATGAATTCAGTAACAGCGACCATCGTACGATAAATTTCACTTTAAACTTTACTAGTAACGAACCAAATAGTAGCATCGAAAAAGTCCCTAATTTCAAGAAAGCAATGTTTCATAAACTTAGAGCTATGTTTAAAGAAACTGACTGGAGCTTTTTAATTAACAATAGCGACATAAATACATCTTGGAAGTTATTCGAAACCACTTACCTAAAAGCAGTGCAAGACTGCATACCATCGAAAATACGACGTCCAGGCCATAATAATAAGCCCAAATGGTGGAATAAAGATATTTCAAACTGCCTGCTTGCTAAATAAAATTGCTAATGATAGATTAAAATCCTCACAAAATGACGAAGAACGGGTGAAATTTGCAGAGCTACGACGCAATGCCAAAAAGTTAATTAAGCAAAGTAAAAAGACCCTAGAGTTACATATTGCGAATCAAAGTAAAACAAACCCGAAAGAATTCTATAGTTATATCAGAAAGAAAAAAGTAGTTACTTCAACTGTTGGACCGTTAGTCTAGTCGATGAAAATGGAGAATACACCAAAGACGAAGTACAAATGAGTAATGCCCTCAATACCTTCTTTGCATCAGTTTTTACAACAGAAGACCTCAGTGATATCCCTTCACCATCGCCGATTCAGATTGATAATTCAGATATTCTAAGCAATATCACCATTACAGAGAGAGAAGTATTGAATTGTTTAGATAAACTCAAGGTAAATAAAACGCCTGGACCTGATACAATCTCGCCTAGAGTTCTAAAGGAAGCTAAGGATGAGCTCTCCAAACCACTGACATTACTATTCAATAAATCCTTGCAGTCTGGAACTATGCCCGATCAGTGGAAGCTAGCCAACGTAACACCGATATTCAAAAAAGGCAGCAAATCCCTACCCAGTAACAATCGTCCAATTAGCTTAACCTCAGTTGTATGTAAAATGCTAGAAACGGTCATAAGAGACAGACTCGTAAATTACTTAGAGGAAAATAACATACTTAAAGATACTCAACACGGCTTTCGTAAAAAACGTTCCTGTTTAACAAACCTCTTAGACTTCTTCCACGATATCCTCAACCTCTACGATGAGAGTAAAGCTGTAGATATTATATACCTTGATTTTCAAAAGGCCTTTGACAAAGTTCCCCACTAACGTTTACTGCTAAAACTAAAAGCGCATGGAATACAAGACGGTGCGTTGAAATGGATAGAAAATTGGCTCAGCAACAGAAAGCAAAGAGTAGTCATAAACGGTAAGGCATCTAAATGGACCAATGTAAGTAGCAGGGTACCCCAGGGATCGGTACTAGGACCAATTCTCTTTCTAATTTACATCAACGACATAGATGAGGGTCTCACCTGTACAATCTCAAAATTTGCTGACGATACAAAAATTGCAAATAGCGTACTCTCAAAAGAACAAGTTGACGATATGCAACACAATCTAGATAAATTGTACAATTGGGCCCAAATTTGGCAAATGAGTTTCAATGCGGATAAATGTAAAGTACTACATATCGGATACCTAAATGAGAAAGAAAACTATTCGATGAATGGCACTCAGCTTAAGAATTTAAACAGAGAAACCGATCTGGGAGTAACAATATCGAGTAACCTAAAACCGAGTCAACAATGTTCAGAAGTTGTTAAGAAGGCAAACAAAATAATTGGCTTTATAGGCAGGTCATTTGAGCATAAATCCAAAGACGTTATCCTAACCCTTTACAATTCCTTAGTCCGCCCTCTTCTGGAATACTGCGTTCAATGCTGGTACCCTTATTACCAAAAAGACATAAACAAGCTAG
Source organism: Paralithodes platypus (assembly GCA_032716605.1). Lineage (NCBI taxonomy): Eukaryota > Metazoa > Arthropoda > Malacostraca > Decapoda > Lithodidae > Paralithodes > Paralithodes platypus. The sequence continues at coordinate 19,636,897 of CM064492.1, read as the reverse complement.
AACGAGTTCAACGTAGAGTTACCAAAATGATACCTAGCCTAAAGAACAAACCATAGGAAGAGCGTCTTAGAGAATTAAATCTATTTCCTTTAACCCAGCGCAGATTAAGAGATGACTTAATTCAAGTGTTCAAAATCATCAAAGGCATCGACAATATGAACTGTAGTAAGTACTTCACTATCGACCAATCTAATTACACGCGGGGAAACGGTTGCAAAATTATTGGTAAATCTTTTAACTCACACGAATCTAAGAATTTCTTCTTCAATCGAGTTGTCAACTTGTAGAATGGGCTTCCCCAAGACGTTATAGACTGCAGCACCGTTGATTCATTTAAACTCCGCTTAGACAAATATCTCGCATCAAACCCGCGACTGACTGCGTTTGTAAATGAATAACTTTATATTATCCTCCCCTCAGTTACTAACCCATATGTCCCCTACTAACTTCCTAGTCCTGCCACGGACATTAGTTCCAGGGCAGTAGTTCCCTTTCCAATGTTCCCTTACCCACTCTAAACCACTGTTTGGACACTTGATCCTCAGTGTTTTGGAGGACAAGCAGCCTAGAAGGGTCACTAGACCTGTTGTTGCTTGATTTCCTTTGTACTCCTTTGTACTATGATACCAGAGTAATAATACAAATTAAATCAGTGGAAAATGTGCCAAAATTAATATATGACCTTGCCAAGGTATACACATGGGCTGAAACAAATAATATGTCTTTAAATAATTACAAATTTGAACTGGTTAGATATGGTACAAACAAAATAGAAGAAGTCCACAATTCGGCACATGATTGCTCGAGAATAAAGTGCAACAACAATGTGCTAGACCTAGGGATAACAATCAGTGATGATGCTACCTTCACTTCCCATATCTTAACAGTAACACAAAACACACAACCTCAGGTCGGCTGGATATTGCCTACTTTTAGAACTTGTGAAAGCTAACCTATGTTAACCCTGTATAAGGCCTTGGTGATACCACTCTCGGAATACTGCTGCCAGTTATGGAATCTCTGGAAGTCACAAGAGAAACAAGCATTGGAAGGCACCCAGTGCGCCTTTACTAGTAAGAAAGTGTCTGTGAAGGATGAAGACTAATGGCAAAGACATAAATCCCTAAACTTGTACTATCTAGAATGATGCCGAGAAAGATACCTGATAATCTATACCTGGAAAATTCTCAATAACTTAGCCCCAAACCTGCTGGGAGAGGAAGAAAAGGAGTTGATAAAGATAAAAGAAAACCAAAGACTGGGCCGTATGTGTATTATCAGGTCTATTAACTCAAGACCTCTGACAAGAGTTAAGACGCTGAAAGAAAACGCCTTTGCTACACGGGGTCCGAAGCTCTACAATTTACTGCCCAAAGAAATAAGAAACAAAAGCTACCCAACAATTGAAAAATTATAGGAGGACTTCGATGATTTCCTGTCATCATGCTACCCCACTACCACCTCCGTGCTGCCAGCAACAACATCCTTGACTAGCTGCCACAGAGGAGGGCAGATGGAATGTACATTGGCGGCGCCGCAGCGGTGTGGACCACGGGGCTTTACTGAAAGCCCTAAGCTACAACCTCAGGAACCACAGGTGTGTGTGTGTGTGTGTGTGTGCGCGCGCATAGGTAGACAAGTGCGTGTGTGTTCAAGTGTGTGTGTGTGTGTGTGTGTGTGTGCTTATGTGTTTGTCCAGATGTATGTACAGTATGTGTGTATGTGCGAGTGTGCCATGTGTACCAATATGAGCACGAGAACCTCACGGGTAAGTGATCGTATACAATGATTTCCTAACGTATATATGAGTATTTAGATGTGCGAGAGGAAGGCTTGAAATATAAATAAGGTTTATAAGTTCAGTCAATGTCCTGTGTTCCTAGTGCTTTACAGTACATATTCCATAATGTCAGTATCATTATGACTCTCCTCTCCCTAAAGGCCTAAACAATAATGCAAACTATTGCAGCAATGTCATTCCCTAATAATATTGCAATGTTATTCTCCACAAGGATGCTGTGGGAGGCAGAGCAATAATTTAGGGATGTTGAATAAATGTAATATGGCTTAAATATATACAATTCAAGCGCTTCTGGTCTTATTGTACTCTCTCTCTCTCTCTCTCTCTCTCTCTCTCTCTCTCTCTCTCTCTCTCTCTCTCTCTCTCTCTCTCTCTCTCTCTCTCTCTCTCTCTCTCTCTAACAAAAATATTAATAATAATAATAATAATAATAATAATAATCCGAAAACCTTAAGAGTTGTGGTTTTAGAATTCACGGAACGCTATTTAATCGATTTTTTGGTTCTGGTCGGATATACATTTACGTACCTGTCTGTCCTCTGTCTTCGGAGGGGAACGGAGGAGGGGGGGACGGGGGGGGGGGGGGAGGAGAGGGGGGGGGAGATTAGATGGAGGAGGATTTTGGGAGTATGGGATATATATATATATATATATATATATATATATAATAGAGAGAGAGGGCGGGGGGGGGGGGGGGGGGCTGAATATGGCGAAAGGGTGAATACAACTCGAATAATATATTTCAAAACAAATTGAATACAATCATATTATAACTAAAACTTCTAAGACGAGAACGGACACACACACACAGCATCATCTACTCCACCATCTTGTACATTACCTTCAGGAAGGCTGACACGAAAAATATATGCTAATGAGACCTACTGCTCGGGTGATTCGATTATAAGGGATGCTCGGAACGTTCAATAGGTGGAAGTCATGTGTGGAACTAAAGGTGTGTGTGTGTGTGTGTGTGTGTGTGTGAGGGCCTATACTACACACATACATTGTTGGTTTCAACATGATAAAAGTTTCATTCCCAGGTACTGTAGCAGTGGAAGAAAAGAACAACAGAGCATAATATAGACAAAGTATCAGCCGGGAGAGAATTACAAGGAGTTACACAGAATAGCTTGTGTTTCAATGCGGTCCATTCCGGGGAGATACTCAAAGTGGAGAGAGAGAGAGAGGTAGAAGTAAGATGAAAGTGTTAATATAGGACTATAATTATATATTTCCTCCTTATACTACACTGACTGAGCCAATGATAACAATAGCCAGGGATCAGGAATGGGTACCAGTGGCTCCCGGCTAATTGGTAGAGTTAACAAAGCTGCAGGTTAATGAGGTAATTAAGATGGACACAAGTATTCCTAAGTTCATATGTGGGGGCGTGGGGGTGTGGATTGGTGTGGGGGTGTTTGTGGATGTGTGTGGGTGAGTGGGTGTGGTGTGTCTGCGTGGGTGTCTAGTGTCTGTGTGGGTGTCCAGTGTCTGTGTGTATTGGATAGGTGTCTAATGTCTCTGTGTGAGTGAGTGGGTGGGATGGAATGTGTGTGTGTGTGTATGCATGAAAGGGTGATAGTATGTGTGTGTGCGTGAATATGTGTGTGTGCTAACTGTATGTATGCATGTACGCGTGTGTATGTAGTACATAATTATGTGGACGCTAGCAACAGTATGGGCCTTTCATGCTTGTGAGTTACTGGAATAATGAATTAGTGGGATTAGTCAAACTAATTAGGTGAGAGACAATCAACCTTTGTTAATAGAGGACAACAGCTGTTCCCTTCATCTCTTACGGTCATCTCTTCTAGCCCTGGGTGATTTGTGCGCTTTTGTACTGAGCTAAGAGGAGCTGGATAAAAGTGATGGAGATAAATAGGAGGAGAGGAATTGTGATGAAGAGAAGGAGGAAAAAAGGATGAATATATACAGTATAGGAGAGGAATTGTGATGAAGCAAAGGAGGATGGGGTGGAGATAAATAGGAAGAGAGGAATTGTGATGATGAGGAGGAAAGCAAGGGATGGAGATGAAATAACAGGAGAGGAATTGGGATGAAGAGAAGGAGTAAAAAAGGATGAATATATACAGTGTAGGAGAGGAATTGTGATGAAGCAAAGGAGGATGGGGTGGAGATAAATAGGAAGAGAGGAATTGTGATGAGGAGGAGGAAAGCAAGGGATGGAGATGAAATAACGTGACAGGAATGTGTTGGTGAGAAAAAGGAAAACATGGGCATAGGATAAATAAGAGAATAATTATGATGAAAAAAGGGAGAACAACAAGGGATAGAGATAAATAGAGGGGCAGATGATGGTCAAAAGGAAGGACAGGGGGGGGGGGGGGGAGAAGGTAAGACGGGAAGGAGGAATAGTAGGAAAAAGGAAGGTGGAGGTAAAGAAGGAAGATGGGGATAAGGAGAAGATGGATGATGATGAAGAAATTATGATAATGATGTTAACCCATTCAAGACCAGTGACGTCCTTTTCATTATATTCTGGTAAGTACTAGATGATTTTATTAGCTAAGGAAGGACAATTAAACCATAAAAAGGCGACAATCTATCTCAATCAATCCTTTTAGCTACCACACAACTTTCCTAAGCTGAATAATATCGTCTAATAGTTACCTGAATATAATGAAGAGACCGTCGCCGGTACAGTATGGGTTAAAGAGGTGGAGGAGATATAGGAGGAGGAAGAACATGAACGATAGGAGAAGAAAACAAGTGAAGGTAAATATGGAAGGAATACAAATGGTCGGTAATGAAACATCCCAGCAGAGCCCTTGTATTTAAGGGAGCCCACCTCGCTTTGTTTTCTCTTTCTCTCCCTCTCTCTTTGGCTTGTATCCATTCGGCCCCATTCAGCCTACTGTTTTGAGACGTTTACCCACATCCAGGTGTCAATATTTTCCTGGCGAGCGGTAGCGAGCCAGCATTTATATATTCTTGTTTTGACGGCTAGCTAAATTTGTAAATGTTTCAATAGAAAAATATCTCCGGCAATACCGGATTTCTCCATACAATGTTGGCTCGCTATCGCTCGCCTGGAAGAAATCGACACCTGGATAGGGATAAACGTCTTAAAACAGTTGGCTGAATGGGGCCGAATGGATACAAGCCAGGGAAAGAGAGAAAAGTAGAGAAAGATAAAACAAAGCCGGTGACTCCCCTTAAACTGACACAACACCATAAACAATAATGCTAAAGATGCGAAATATTTGTATTGATGATGAGCAGATTAGTAGGTACTGTACAGTGTAATTACCATTTATTTGGAAATTCACAATATATATCTATCTGGTGCCAGACGTCTTGATACCAGAGGGACTGGCCACGAGCGAATCGCCTACATATACCGAGGAAATTCGTTCGATTTTCTAGCTTGTTTTCGGGGGAGGATTGCTAGCCAAACTGTTCATTGTTGTGCATAGCGTACGAGGTGTACAGTATGTGGAATATTGTCCTATTTCAAGTAAGCTATATGTTTTTCAAGTTAAAATGGGTTGTTTGAGAAAACTATGAATCGGAAAGCAATGTTTCACTATTTCAGATCGGCTGTTTCATTCACAAGTCATGATTTGTTAATTCTTTTAGCATTACGATGACGCATTTCTCCTTATTCTGGCTATCAATGACACTAGTGTATGCTCCTTTCATTCCTAGAGGTCCTTTCTATGCTAAATAAAAATAATTAAGTGATAACTAAAATGATGAATTAATGCTGGAATTAATAAATGCAAAATGTTTCACAGGTTCTGGTCAATTGTATCCTTCAATTACAATTATATTTCATTGGCTTACTGGATGTTTCAACAGGTATGTACCATGAATTCATAAATAGTATCTCGCAAGTTCATATATTATGTCAAAGCATTACATATGAACTTCATCCTGACATTTATTTCTGCCGTGTGGGTGTCCTAAATACGGTGGTAAAACAATAGTGTCTTTACAGGTCAACAAAATGTGTTTTTTTTTTCTGGCATGGAAACTTAGAGCAGTTTTAGACTAATTTTGGGGTGCTGAATCCAAATCTGATCTCAGATTTGCTCTATCACATCACATTTTTGTGCTATCGGTATACCCCATTTTCATGGATTTTACCAAAAATTTACTTTTCGTCACTCATTGCGGATGGTCAGTGATTGCTTTATTGTTAGAATATGGAGTTTTATTTTTAGGATAGTGTGTTTATAATAGTGAGGGTTCAATCCCAATAGGACACTCTGTAAAAATGAAAGAAGAGTATGCCAACATCAAGATTGTTCTGGAGAGGTTGCAATACCATTTTCATGGATGGGTAATTTGTGTGGATTTGAAAATGGTGAACTTTCTGCTGGGCCAGCAAGGAGGTTACACAAAATACCACTGTTTCCTGTGCTACTGGGACAGTAGGGCTACAGTAGACCACTGGGTGAAACAGAAATGGCCACCAAGAAACAGTTTGACGCCTGGTGACAAGAACATCATGACCCTCTGGTTGATAGGAAAAACATTGTTTTTCCCCCACTGCACCTAAAACTTGGTTTGATGAAGCAACTCGTCAAAGTTCTTGATCACAGTGGAGACTGTTTCAGCTATATATGTTCAACCTTTCCAAGTCTCAGTGACGAGAAGAAAAAGGCAGGAATATTTGATGCGGCAGAGGCTAGAGCTTGGAATGCATTCTCTGATGTAGTGCAGAATTTCCTTGGGAACAGGAAAGCTGACAACTATCAAGATATTGTGGAGGAGCTGCTCTTGAGTTTGCAAGCACTTGGATGTAGAATGAGCATCAAGATGCACTACTTACATAGTCATGTTTGGGTGATGTGAGCGAAGAGCAAGGTGAACGCTTTCATCAAGACATTAAAGTAATGGAAGAACGTTACCAAGGCCGATGGGACTCAAACATGATGGCAGATTACTGCTGGAGTTTGATGAGAGACATTCCAGAAGCTGTACATCAGAGATCGTCAAAGAAGAGGAAGTTTATGCAGTTGTAACATGACCACAATGATTAGACTTTTTGTACATAGTTTTGTTATCTTCACACTTAATTCTTACATGCTAATGTGCATTCACTCTTACAACTTTGTGCTACGATTCATTAAATTTTTGTATCTATGTATGTTTCATTCTTCCATTATGAGCATAAATTGCTGTTTCTTGCGAAAATGCAAGATTGTATATCTCGAAAACCTGATGTGATAGACAAAAACTGATGACAGATTTGGATTCAGCACATCAAAATTAGATAAAATCCATTGGAATACCTTGTGCCAGAAAAATCGTGTTGACCGGTTATAATCAATTGGAAATGGGAAATCCAATAAACGAGAAACTATTTCTAAAAATATTGGATATATGTATCTACATTTTAAAAGCACTAAAGAATCGCTGGTAGAAAGAATAATACTTAAGGGGGGTCACCGTTTTGTTTTTATCTTTCTCTCCTTTTCTCTCTTTCCCTGGCTTGTATCCATTCGGCCCCATTCAGCCAACTGTTTTAAGACGTTTATCCCCATCCAGGTGTCGATTTCTTCCTGGCGAGCGATAGCGAGCCAGCATTGTATGACGAAATCCGGCTTCGCCGGAGACATTTTTCTATCGAAAAATGTACAATTTTAGCTTGCTGTCAAAACAAAAATATATATATACGCAGGCTCGCTATCGCTCGCCAGGAAAATATTGACACCTGGATGGGGGTAAACGTCTTCAAACAGTAGGCCGAATTGATACAAGCAAAAGAGAGAGGGAGAGAAAAAAAAAGAAGCGAGGTGGGATCCCTTAAGCGAAAGATATTGATAAATGTTCGTTTTATTGGTGTATGGATTATTCTGTTTTTGGTACTTCCTTGCATTCTCTTCTCCTTTACATTTTGTACATGAATTGGGATATATATTGTTGGTGTGCATTATATATTTTTCTCTATGTTCTTAATATATAAATTATATTATTTGTCTTAGTACATTCGTGTCATATACAGTAGTGTTCTTACTTATTAAGTTTGTTTGTTTGTAAATGTATATACTGCTTTGATGTATTTGTGAGTTTATTTGCATCACGTGCTGTTATTATATCATCAATCCCTTTGTATATTAATTGTTCTCATGTTCGTGAATCCTGTTCTATTTCCATTGCACTATCATATTATAATTTGAATGTATAATATGTTGTGCATTCTGGATTAGTATATACTGTAAACTTTTCCAGCTACTCCCTGTTTTCATTTCCTAGAAATGTCTGCTTTAATTATTGCCCTCTGAATAATATTATGTAACGTTATATGATGTGCATTATTTGTTTTTATATTATTCTTGCACTATTAATTCTGAGATCTACAGTACAGTATTTCATAAATTATTTTTATTATTTCATTATTATTATTATTATTATTATTATTATTATTATTAATGTTTATAGTCACCTAATAGTGCAAGAGATAGTTCACTGTTCGAGTCCAGGTTTTGTAAGTTTTTCTTCAATGCTGAATTTAATGCTAGAGTTTAACTTTCATTATGTATTTATTACCTTTGTCTTTGTTTGTTTGATAGGCCCATTTGATAGGCCCATTTCTTGACAGTTTACTAAAATATTAGCACTATTCCAGGATAATAAAATGTAATCCTGGCACAAAGAATATCCAGGCAAACAGGTCACCTCTTAAATGTAATCCTGGCACAAAGAATATCCAGGCAAACAGGTCACCTCTTAAATGTAATCCTGGCACAAAGAATATCCAGGCAAACAGGTCACCTCTTAAATTAAATAGTTGAAAAATATAACCGACATTTTAATCCACAAAAGGAACATATAATTATAAAAGGCCGTGCCCGTGCGTGTACTAGTCTTGATCATTGGAAATCACCACTCATCATTTATATTTTTTCACCAACCAAATTCACTTCTAAACTCAATTAATTAAATCAACACATACATGTGGCACTCCAAGGACTCGAACCTAGGACACTCACACCGAAATTCAGAATGGGGGATCCCAACTTCATAACAGCAATTTGTAGGAGCCCACGACTTGGGTAGGCCACCATTGGGCCACATGTACTGTAGGTGATTTGAAGTGTGAGTGATAAATATTTGAAGTGTGAGTGATAAATATTTGAAGTGTGAGTGATAAATATTTGAAGTGTGAGTGATTAATATTTTAATTAACGTATTAAGGGGAGATGGGCCGTTTTTCTGGTCACTCTTCTTCTTCATGTTTAGCCCGATTAGTTTTCACATTACAAGACGTTTGGCCCATTAATTTGGAGATTTAAGACCGTTCGCCCCATTGCTTTGTCAATATTAAGACCGTGTCATTTAGGTGTCGATTTTTTCCTGGCGAGCGATAGCGAGCCTGTAATTCAAGAGAAACCGGTCTTTGGCCGGGACATTTTTCTATTGAAAAATGTACAAATTTTTCTTGAAGGAGTGTCTTGGGTGGTATTTTTTAAGCTTGCTGGAGGTCTAGGGAGGAAACTAATAATATAATATAAAGATACATAAATGAGCAAATAAATACGCACTTCTCCCCTTAATTAATTCCCAAAGATTCTTACTAAACCCAATGCTATCGTATAATTTCAACCAAAAAAATAAAGAAAGGCGTCATAATACTGAGAGGAATTAAATTAGTTCCGAGTTTAATCGTGCATATTGGCATTATTTTATTGTATTTAGTGTGTCTTACAATGTTCACCTCTGCTGCCAATGTGTAACTTATTATCTTTGAAATAGATAGTATAAAATAGAATTTAACCTCCTTCTGTCTCCTCATTTAGTAACTTATTATATAGTTTTTATTTATATTCATTCTTATGTTGCTATTCTATATTTTTATGTTATTATTTGCATATTGTCCCTTGTCCTCCTTTATGTATTCCTTCCATATTTACCTTCACTTATTGTCTATAAAGAAGAGGAAATGGTCCTGGGCAGGTCATATATTTAGAAGAGATGATAACAGATGGACAACTAGAGCAACGGAATGGGAACCTAGGGATGGAGCTAGAGGAAGGGGTAGACAGAGAACTAGATGGAGGGATGAGATCCGAATGTTTGCTGGGGTAGGATAGAACAGGCAGCTATTCACAACATCAAGATCAAATGCCCGAGCATCGCAAAGTACATAGAAAATACTTATAAGGAGCCAGCTAACCTGTATATAGTTGGAAGCACAAAGAAGGAAGAAATTAAAATTCTCAAATCAAATGAAGGAACAACGCAAGGAGATCCAGTGGCAATGGCAATGTACGCACTGGCACTATCAATTCTGCAGCAGAAAATAAAACATGAGGTAACCCGAGTGAAACAAGTGGCGTATGCAGATGACCTCACAGGTGCAGGAAAAATAGGGGATCTCAAACAATGGTGGCGGAGAGTACAATCGGTAGGCGAAGTCATTGGGTACCATCCGAATGCTAGTAAATCTGTACTAATAGTGAAAGAAAACAAGTATGAAGAAGCGGTGCGGACTTTTGATGGGACAGGAGTGAAGATTACAAAGGAGGGTCAACGCCATTTGGGAGCAGTAATAGGCACAGAAGAATGCAAGAGAGACTATGTGCGAAAAAAGGTAGCAGAGTGGGTAAAGGAAGTGAAAACCCTGGCAGACATTGCGAAATCTGAACCACATGCTGCATATACTGCCTTCACATATGGTGTTAAGCACAGATGGACCTTTCTTATGAGAACAGTGCCTGGCATTAGACAGATGCTCCAACCGCTTGAAGAAGCAATCAGAGTAACATTCATACCGGCCTTAACAGAGATGGAAGGTGTCACGCAAGAGCTAAGAGATCTATTAGCTCTTCCGCCAAGGTTCGGAGGTATGGGGATCATAAACCCAGTGGAGGCGGCACTACATGAGTACCAAAATTCCCTTAAACTTACTACGTCTCGGACAGAAAAAATACGGGAGCAAAATGAAAATGATGAGGTGGACGAAGAGGAACAACGAAATGCAAGACATGAAATTACAAAGAGCAGAGAAGAGAGACAGAAACATAGCCTAGAACAAATTAAGACCAGATGTAGGGAAAAACTGAAAATGAGAGTTGAGATGGCACAAGACACAGGGGCTTCAAATTGGCTCACATCATTACCAATAAAGGAGAAAGGCTTCAGCTTAAATAAACAAGAATTCAATGATGCCGTAGCCTTGAGGTATGGGTGGCCAGTTTCGAACCTGCCGCTGAAATGTGCATGTGGTGAAATAAACAACTCAGACCACTGTATGACTTGTAAGAAAGGAGGATTCATCTGTATCCGGCATGATGAAGTACGAGACATCACTGCACAAATGCTGGACGAGGTGTGCCATGATGTCAGAATCGAACCGGAACTTCTGCCTATGGATGGACAGCGCTTGGCCCACAATACTGCAAATACTTCAAATGAAGCAAGAGTGGACGTAAGTGCTCGAGGTTTTTGGACGAGGGGACAACGGGCTTTTTTCGACATCAGAATCTTCAACCCAAGAGCACAAACATATCATGAGCGAGGACACAAGGCGGCATACTTGAGAAACGAAAATGAGAAAAAACGCGCTTATGAAGACAGAATTTTGAACAGGGATCAAGGAAGCTTTACTCCTCTGGTCTTCTCATCGTCGGGAGGTATGGGACCTTCTGCAAGTGTCTTCTATGCCAGATTAGCTGAACAAATATCGGAGAAAAAGCGCCAGCATAGAAGCCAAGTCATAACTTGGATGAGATGCCGGTTCTCTTTCTCTCTTCTCAGGTCTGCACTCCTATGTCTCAGGGGTACAAGGTCCTCCCCGCTACAGAGGACAAGAGTGAGAGACTTGGACTTTGAAATGGTCGTGGCGGAGGGACGAATTGGGGAACAACTAGGTTTTTTGTAGGGAGGTACTGGTACAATAAGATAAACTACAATGTAACTAGAATAAGATAGATTGTACACCACTTTGTAACTGTCACCTTAATAAAAATAAAAAATAAAACAAAAAAAAACAAAAAATAGAAGGAAACATGCTTACATTACTGAAATGTTTGTGGACATGCAGTAATGCAATTAATGGTCACTCTTCTGTAAATCTAAAATGGCTTGCTTAAGAATGGGAAAAGGGGTGGGACCTTCTATTTAAAAAAAAAAAAAAAAAAAAAAGGATAGAACAGGTTAGCACATGACCAGTTAGAGTGGAAACGTTTGGGAGAGGCCTTTGTCCTCCAGTGGACTAACCCAGGCTGATGATGATAATGATGATGATTGTCTTCTATCCATCATGTTCTTCCTCCTCCTACTGTATATCTCCTCCACATCCATTATTATCATAATTATTACCATCCATATCATAATCATCTTCTTCATCATCAGCCCTCTTCTCCTTCTTAATCTCCACTTTCCTTTTCTTTATCCTAACCCCTGTGTTCTTCCCTCTGATCATCTATCCCTTTATTTGTCTTCTTCCCTTGTTGTTCTCCTTCTTTTCATCAAAATTCCTCTCCTATTTATCTTCCTCCTTCTCTTTATCACAATTCCTCTGCTCTCCTAATTATTTTCATTTCTTGTTTTCCTCCTCCTCTTCATCACCATTCCTTTTCTCTCCTATTTATCTTCCTCCTTCTCTTTATCACAATTCCTCTGCTCTCCTAATTATTTTCATTTATTGTTTTCCTCCTCCTCTTCATCACCATTCCTTTCCTCTCCTATTCACATTCTTCCCTTGTGTTCTTCCTTCTCTTCATCCCAATTTTTTTCCTCTCCTATTTATCCCCATCACTTTTATCCTTCTCTTCATCCCAATTCCTCTCCTGTTATTTCATCTCCATCCCTTGCTTTCCTCCTCATCATCACAATTCCTCTCTTCCTATTTATCTCCACCCAATCCTCCTTTGCTTCATCACAATTCCTCTCCTACACTGTATATATTCATCCTTTTTCCTCCTTCTCTTCATCACAATTCCTCTCCTCCTATTTATCTCCATCACTTTTATCCAGCTCCTCTTAGCTCAGTACAAAAGCACACAAATCACCCAGGGCTAGAAGTGCCGGAGAAATTTGGGCCTTACGGTCTTGGCTGATATGGGTGAGAATCACGTGAAGCCTGTGCGATGGTCTCATCTACCGGCCGGGGATCAGGGCTTAGATAGAAAGAGGAAGGGTAGATAGATAGATAGGTAGATTGAGGGTAGAATAGATGTGTACTGTAGATAATTAGGATATATAGATAGATAGATAGATAGATAGGTAGGTTGAAAGGCAGATATAGAAACAGATGGATAAATATGAAGGTAGAGAATGAAAAGTATATATATACTGTATATATATATATATATATTATATATATATATATATATATATATATATATATATATATATATATACCGTATATACATATATATATGTTTTCTATATAATGATATTCATAGAAATATCTAAATAAAGACAGATGTGTTGCATGCATTTCACATTTACATAGATAGACAAAAGTCGTTTGATGATTTAGCAAAGTAAGACAAAGCGTTTGGGAAAAAATATATGAATATGCTACAATACCAACCCATTCATTAAAACAAAAAATACATATAAACCTTACAAATACAAAAACCTAGTGTTACAGAGCAACGGATGATGTAAAGGAGTATTTATTTAAGGAATGTGTATTTTAAATGTTTGTTTAGATTTAACCATTAATTATACTAAGCAATACACTGAAGACCCCCTAATGATAGTGGTGTAAATCGTCGTTTCAACCCCAACTATGTTATTGGGATGACTTGAGCTGAATATCGCCTGGTGGTAGCTGAGATGAACAGCTGTTTGTCCTCTGTTAACAAGGGTTGATTGTCTCTCACCTAATTTGTTTGACTAATCCCACTAATTTTATTATTCCAGTAACTCGCAAGCAAGAAAGGCCCATACTGTTGCTAGCGTCCACAAGCGTACAACACACACGCACATGCATACATAGTTACATACAGTTGGCACACACACACACACAAACACATACTGTACATACACTCACTCTCATGCACGTACACATACATAAGATATCCCTTTCATGCATACACACACACACTTTTCATTCCACCCACTCATCCACACAGAGACACTAGACACCCATCCACAGACACACCTACGCACACACGCCCACACAGAAACTAGACACACACCTATACCCACACCCACACATACACTGGACACACACACCCCCACACACACAAACCACACCCACATATCAACTTAGGAATACCTGTGTCCATCTTAATTACCTCATTAACCTGCAGCCTTGTAAACTCCACCAATTAGCCTGAAGCCACCCGTACCATTCCTGATCCCTAGCTATTGTTATCATTGGCTTAGTCAGTGTAGTATAAGGAGGAAGTATATAATTATAGTTCTTTATTAACTCTCTCTCTCTCTCTCTCTCTCTCTCTCTCTCTCTATTAGGATTAAGTCCTGGTCACCTCGTAGGGATCGTAAGATCTGTGTGGCCAGTGTATCTATGTAAATCTATGTAAATCTCTCTCTCTCTCTCTCTCTCTCTCTCTCTCTCTCTCTCTCTCTCTCTCTCTCTCTCTCTCTCTCTCTCTCTCTCGCTCCACTTCAAATATCTCCCTAAAATGGATCGCAAAGTCTTTGAGATACAAAATATTCTTTGGAACTCCTTGTAACTCTTTCCCGGCCGATACAGTGTCTCTGTCTGTTATGCTCTGTTGTTCTTTTCTTCCACTGCTACAGTTCATGGGAATGATAACTTTATCTTGTTAAAACCAACTTCTCTGTGTGCAATATAGTCCCTTACACACACACACACACACACATTTAGATTTGCATCTGACTTCCACCGAGGATCCCTTAACATCGAATCACCCGAGCCGTAGATCTCATTAGCATATATTTTCTCTGTCAGCCTATCCTTGTTGATGGTAATGTACAAGATGGAGGGGTAGATGATGCTGTGTGTGTGTGTTACTCAGTTACTTGTTCGTCAAGGGGAATCCACGGAATGCGAGCTAAGCTCATTATTATCGCGCCTCCTTAACTGGGAATGTATTGCGTGAAATGAATGTTAAGTGTTTTATGTACTGTTGGAATGGCTGTGGATGTGTGTGTAGTCTGTATTTTAGCCAATTGGCGACATTGGAAACGAAGGTTTAGGGTGGATCTGTATGGTACCATTCTCACTATAGACGGTACCGTCTCGCCCGAAGGCTTAGGTAGCTTAGGTGAACCATATGATACCCATCTCGCCTTGTACCATTTTTGCCAACCCCAGAAGGGACGTCACAACGTCGTCCACTTATTCCAGGTACCTATTTACAGCTAGGTGAACTGAGGCTAACACATGAAAGGAGACAAGCCCAATTTGTCTCCGCCCGGCCGGGGATTGAACCCCCGACCCCTCGTGTGTGAGACGAGAGCTCTACCTACTAGGCTACGTGTGTGTGTGTGTGTGTGTGTGTGTATCTGTGTGTGTTTGTCTCTGTATGTGTGTGTGTGTGTGTCTGTGTGTGTTCTCGCCATAGTCGTTTTAGTAATATGTATTAAATTTGTTCTGAAATATAATATACTGTAGATGTGTACACCCTTTCACCATCTTCAGCCTCTCTCTCTCATATATATAAATATATATATATATATATATATATATATATATATATATATATATATATATATATATATATATATATAAACTGTATATGTATTACATCTACTTTTTTATGTACCTATTCATCCTTGGATTTATTAGTTTATTCCACACATCCACTCCCTATTTCTCTTCCACTATTCAGTTTACTAATTCCCATACTCCCACTTCCTCATCCCGCTACTCTCCCCCTCCCCTTCTCCCTCCTCCCCCCCCCCCCTCCCCCATCCCCTCTCCCCCCCCCCCCCCCCACACCTTTCTGAGTGCCAGTATCAATAGCCAATGCGAACGCTAACGCTATTTACCCTTGCAGTACCAGTGCCGTATTTTAAGGGGAGATGGGTCGTTTTTCTGGACCCTTTTCTCCCTCGTGTTTATCCTCATTCATTTTCAGATTTAAGGACGCTTGTCCCATTACTTCGGCGATGTTAACACCTTTCGCCCCAATTTCGTTGTAAATTTTATGATATTTCGCGCCTTTTAGGTGTCGATTTTTTCCTGGCGAGCGATAGCGAGGCTGTAATTTTAAGAGAAACCGGCCTTCGGCCGGGAAATTTTTCTACCAAAAAATGTACAAATTTATCTTGTATGGGGGTCTAGCGGGTGTTTTTCTAAGCTTGACGGAGGTCTAGCGAGAAAACTAAAAATAAATTAATACATAAATTAATAGACCAAAAAAACAGCCACTGTTCCCTTTAAAATATAATCTGGCTAATATTAAATGACTTTATTCAGTTTAAGGAGGGCCTCCAGCAATTAACAGGCTTCGAACTATCTCACTTGACCCTTTAGCTACCACAGATCCTTCTTAAGCTGCACAAACTAGTCTAAATATAGCTACAATAAAAACAAAGACGTATGCCGGTACAGAAGGGGTTAATACTAGCTCAGAAATAGTAGGATATCACAGCCCTTGAATGATCGTAATAGTAGGAATAGTAAGTCTGATCACGGGGCAATTAGTAGCCCTACATTAAATCCATTATCGTATCATATGAGCAGGAGGTTGTAGGGCTTATTTCTCTTTCAATCATCGTCTCTTATTAGCAGGAGATTGTAGGGTTTATTTCTCTTTCAATCATCGTCTCTTATAAGCAGGAGATTGTAGGGCTTATTTCTCTTTCAATCATCGTCTCTTATAAGCAGGAGATTGTAGGGTTTATTTCTCTTTCAATCATCGTCTCTTACAAGCAGGTGAATGCAGGGCTTATTTCTCTTTCAATCATCGTCTCTTATAAGCAGGAGATTGTAGGGTTTATTTCTCTTTCAATCATCGTATCATATTAGCAGGAGGTTGTAGGGCTTATTTCTCTTTCAATCATCGTCTCTTATAAGCAGGAGATTGTAGGGTTTATTTCTCTTTCAATCATCGTATCATATTAGCAGGAGGTTGTAGGGCTTATTTCTCTTTCAATCATCGTCTCTTATAAGCAGGAGATTGTAGGGTTTATTTCTCTTTCAATCATCGTATCATATTAGCAGGAGGTTGTAGGGCTTATTTCTCTTTCATCATCGTCTCTTATAACAGGAGAGGGTTTATTTCTCTTTCAATCATCGTATCATATGAGCAGGAGATGGTAGGGCTTATTTCTCTTTCAATCATCGTATCATATTAGCAGGAGATGGTAGGGCTTATTTCTCTTTCAATCATCGTCTCTTATAAGCAGGAGATGGTAGGGTTTATTTCTCTTTCAATCATCGTATCATATGAGCAGGAGATTGTAGGGCCTATTATCATTTCATCTTAACAGGGAGATAAATTTAATCCACTCGACATTAGTTTTCAGATACTTTATTAGAAAATAGATTAAGGAGGTAGTGGTTAATTTTGTTGGTCTATGTATTTATTTATTCATATATTTTTAGTTTCCTCGCTAAACCTCCATCAAGCTTAAATAAACACCCCCTAAAATTTGTTTTACATTTTTCTGTAGAAAAATGTCCCGGCTTTAGGCTGATTCCTCTTAAAGTAAAGGCTCGCTATCGCTCGCCAGGAAAAAATCGACACCTAAATGGCTCGAAGGGTCTTAAAATTGACAACGAAATTGGGCGAAAGGCCCTAAAATTGCCAAACTAATGGGACGAACGTCTTAAAATCTAAAATATAATGGGGCTAAGCTATCTATTTATCTACAGTATATACTCAGGCACATACCCTTTAGCTGGGGGTGGCCGACTCGAGACAGAGCGCGAATAGGGACAACACAACCCAACCTGGGAATCTTACTGGGGCTAAATTAATGGAGCTAAATATACTGGCCTTCGGCCGGTACATTATTCTACCGAAAAATTTACTTGAAAGGGGGTCAAGGGGAGTGTTTTCTTAAACTCGATGGAGGTCTAGCGAGGACACTCAAAAATATATTAGTTTGATAAATATCTAGACTACCCTCGTAAGGGGAGGGTATTCTATTTTCTAGTTTTATGATCATATTATTTTATATTGTCTTCCAGTTTGTTCCCTAGACCCCTATCAACCCATCAAAAAACACCGCCAAGATTCCCCTTCAAGATGAATTTGTACATTATTCAGTATACAAATTTCCCGGCCAAAGGCCGGAACGTGCTTAATTACAGGCTCGATATCGCTTGCCAGGAAAAAATCCACACCTAAATGGCACAAAAGGTATAAATATTGACAAAGAAATGGGGCGAAAGTTCTTAAAATCGCCAAACTATGGGGTGAATATCTTAAGATCTATTAAATAATGAGACTGAGCATGAGTGAGAAAGGAGTCCAGAAAAAAACAAACACCTCCCCTTAAGGGAGCCCACCTCGCTTGTTTTGTTCTCTTTCTCTCCCTCTCTCTTTGGCTTGCATCGATTCGGCCCCATTCAGCCTACTGTTTTAAGAAGTTTACCCCAAGCCAGGTGTCAATATTTTCCTGGCGAGTGGTAGCGAGCCAGCATACATATATTCTTGTCTTGACAGCTAGCTAAATTTGAAAAATTTCTCCGGCGAAGCCGGATTTCTCCATACAATGCTGGCTCGCTATCGCTCGCCAGGAAGAAATCGACACCTGGATGGAGATAAACGTCTTAAAACAGTTGGCTGAATGGGGCCGAATGGATACAAGCCAGGGAAAGAGAGAAAAGGAGAGAAAGATAAAAACAAAATTGTGACCCCCTTAATGGTAGAAATGTCCTTTGAATCCTGTATGAGTACTGCGAGGCTGGTGGTCAGGATGGCTAGACTCTTTATAACTATTTAACCCCTTCTGTACCGGGGACGTCTTTTGCACTTTATTCTGGCTACTAGTTTACGATTTCATTAAGTTTAAAATGGGCCTCCAGCAATTAACAGGCTTCAAACTAATATATAATACTAAATTCTAAATTCTTTCTTCTACTCAACAGCTGAGCTCTGGAACTCTCTCCCAGAATCAGTCTTTCCCTCTTCCTATGACTTAAATTGCTTCAAACTCCGTGTGTCCAGGCATTTTGGCTCGAACGTCCCTTGATTTTGGCCCTGTCACTCTTTCAACTATGGGGGAGGCACTCGCTATAGGCAGTTATGCCTTTTGCCTCCCTCAATCACATGGGAAAAAAAAAAAAAAAAAAAAAAACTACCTCCCTTAGTCCTTGTTACTACCGCACATCCTTCCCAAGCTTTATATTATCGTCTACATATAGGTCAAATATAATATAACACACGTCGCTGGTACTCAAAGGGTTAAACTAGATAATCTGTTCAATATAGACAGGCCAGAAATCCCATCCTT
Source organism: Paralithodes platypus (assembly GCA_032716605.1). Taxonomy (NCBI): domain Eukaryota; kingdom Metazoa; phylum Arthropoda; class Malacostraca; order Decapoda; family Lithodidae; genus Paralithodes; species Paralithodes platypus. The sequence goes on along the minus strand of CM064492.1, from coordinate 19,617,768 downwards.
AAGGGGAGGCAGTTGGTTTCTAGAGTCCTCCTCCTCCCTCATGTTTAGCCCTATTTGTTATGAGATTTCAAGACATTCGCCACATTAGTTTGGCGATGTTCAGACCCTTTGCCCCCATTTCTTTGCCAATATTAAGACTTTTCGTGCCACTTAGGGGTCGATTTTTTCCTGGTGAGCGATAGCAAGCATGTATTTGAAGAGGAATCGGCCTTCGGCCGGGACATTTTTCTACCGAAAAATGTACAAATTTATATCGAAGGGGGGTCTTGTGGGTGTTTTTTTAAGTTTGATGAAGGTTTAGAGAGCAAACTAAACCCCCTCCTTAAACTATTGATCCGAACCAGTAAATTATGCTGCACAATACCGTCTGAGCTGCCTTAACCAGTGCAGTACCGGTGACTTCCTTTGCATTATATTCTGGCAATTATTAAGCGAGTTTATTAGGCTTAGAAAGTATCTCTAGCAATTATAACTCTTAAAACTAGCTTATTTAACCCTTTTAGCTACCACACATCCTTCCTAAGCTGCTTAAAATCGTCTAAATATAGCTTGAATATAATACAAAAAGACGTCGCTGGTACTGAAGGGGTTAAGGGATCTGTTAACACTATTTGATCCGACGTCCTGTGGGTTTTTATACTATATTTGTTTAAATATTATTAAAGGATTTGTATTGATTATTGTTGATTATAGTTATATGTTATTGATTATTGTTGATTATAGTTATATGTTATTGATTATTGTTGATTATAGTTATATGTTATTGATTATTGTTGATTATAGTTATATGTTATGTAATTCTAGTAAGCAACAATAAAACAGAAGTGGGGATTGGGCCTCTGTATATATATAAATAGATATAGATAGATAGATATAGATAGATAGATAGATAGATAGATAGAACGGTAGGTTACGTAACACTGAACAGATTATGTACAATGAAGGATACAGAATACTAGTTCTGAATATTCCGATACAGTTGTTCTACATTCACAGTTGTGCAATCGAGAAACAATATGTATATCTGGCTTCAAAGGACCCTTCAAGCCCTTTTACCTAGGATAGGGGCTGGATTGTTATATATATATATATATATATATATATATACATGTGTGTGTGTGTGTGTGTGTGTGTGTGTGTGTGTAAAGCCGGTATCACACAAGAGCTTTTATAGTCAACATTCGATACTCAACATTTTTCTGGCAACATTTCTGGATTATTTTGCACTGGTATCGGAAACTAGACTGATGATAGAGGAACTGAGGTGACATAAAAATGTAAAATGTTGACCTAATAAGATGCCAGACCAGTGTTGAGGATAAATGTTGAGGGAAGAAGCGCTCGTGTGATACCAGATTGACAGTACTTTCGGCTCATACTGTGAACATTATCCGTAATGAACGTTATGAACCGATATAAATGCAATAATTAAAACAAACCGCCTTCTCTCATTAAATGAGAGACTCAAGAAACTCAAGCAACACAAATGTTGTGTTGCTTGAGTTACTTGAGTCAACAAAGAAAGGGTAGCCAAGAACTTTGGCTTCTGGCTGTACATCATCTGTTAAGGGGAGATGAGCGTATTTATTTGCATGTGGTTTTATCTTTTTATAATTGTTTGGTGTCCTCCGTAGACCTCCCAAGCTTAAACAAAAATTCCCTTAGACCCCCTTTCAAGATAAATTTGTACGTTTTTCGATAGAAGAATGTCCCGGCCGAAGGCCGATTCCTTCTAAAATAACAGGCTCGCTATCGCTCGCCAGGAATAAATCGACACCTAAATGGCACGAAAGGTCTTAATATTGATAAAGAAATGTGGTGAAAGGTCTCAAAATCGCCAAACTAAATGAGCGAACGTCTTAAAATTTCAAAACTAATATGCTAAACATGAGGGAGAAGGGGGTCCAGAAAAAGCGACTACCTCCCCCTTAAGACATTCAGTACCAGCGACGTCCAGATAAAGTGTTGGGAGGATTATAGTAGAGAGAGAGAGAGAGAGAGAGAGAGAGAGAGAGAGAGAGAGAGAGAGAGAAGAGAGATAAAACATGAGGAGGTCGCCAGATGAAGTGTTGGGAGGATTACAGTAAACTGAGGAGAGAGAGAGAGTACAAAGGAAATCAAGCAACAACAGATCTAGTGACCCTTCTAGGCTGCTTGTCCTCCAAAACACTGAGGATCAAGTGTCCAAACAGTGGTTTAGAGTGGGTAAGGGAACATTGGAAAGGGAACTACTGCCCTGGAACTAATATCCGTGGCAGGACTAGGAAGTTAGTAGGGGGACATATGGGTTAGTAACTGAGGGGAGGATAAAATAAAGTTATTCATTTACAAACGCAGTCAGTCGCGGGTTTGATGCGAGATATTTGTCTAGGCGGAGTTTAAATGAATCAACGGTGCTGCAGTCTATAACGTCTCGGGGAAGCCCATTCCACAAGTTGACAACTCGATTGAAGAAGAAATTCTTAGATTCGTGTGAGTTAAAAGATTTACCAATAATTTTGCAGTTTTCCCGCGTGTAATTAGATTGGTCGATAGTGAAGTACTTACTACAGTTCATATTGTCGATGCCTTTGATGATTTTGAACACTTGAATTAAGTCACCTCTTAATCTGCGCTGGGTTAAAGGAAATAGATTTAATTCTCTAAGAAGCTCTTCGTATGGTTTGTTCTTTAGGCTAGGTATCATTTTGGTAACTCTACGTTGAACTCGTTCTAGCTTGTTTATGTCTTTTTGGTAATAAGGGCACCAGCATTGAACGCAGTATTCCAGAAGAGGACGGACTAAGGAATTGTAAAGGGTTAGGATAACGTCTTTGGATTTATGCTCAAATGACCTGCCTATAAAGCCAATTATTTGGTTTGCCTTCTTAACAACTTCTGAACATTGTTGACTCGGTTTTAGGTTACTCGATATTGTTACTCCCAGATCGGTTTCTCTGTTTACATTTTTAAGCCGAGTGCCATTCATCGAATAGTTTGCTTTCTCATTTAGGTATCCGATATGTAGTACTTTACATTTATCCGCATTGAAACTCATTTGCCAAATTTGGGCCCAGTGTGACAATTTATCTAGAGAGAGAGAGAGAGAGAGAGAGGAGGGGGGGGGGGGAGTAGAGCTAATGTACTCTCTGGAATTCACTTCTTCACTTCCTTCACAAGCTGGCAATCTACAACTGCTTAAGGGAGCCCACCTCACTTTTTTTCTCTTTCTCTACCTCTCTCTTTGGCTTGTATCCATTCGGCCCCATTCAGCCTACTGTTTTAAGACTTTATCCCCATCAAGCTGTCAATATTTGCTTGACGAGCGGTAGCGAGCCAGCATATATATATTTTTGTTTTGACAGCAAGCTAAATTTGTACATTATTCGATAGAAAAAATTCTCCGGCGAAGCCGGATTTCTTCATACAATGCTGGCTCGCTATCGCTCGCCCGGAATAAATCGACACCTGGATGGGGGTAAACGTCTTAAAACAGTAGGCTGAATGGGGCCGAATGGATACAAGCCAAAGAGAGAGGGAGAAAAAGCGAAAAAAGTGAGGTGGGTTCCCTTAAATCCAGTTGCTACAAACATTTTATGATTGGACCTTATCTATTGTGTTTTTGTTTATCCTTCCTCCATGATAAGGGAGAGTTAGTACGGTATATGTGAATGAATCTTTTACAGTGTATTCCATGGACAAACTTAAATTGAATAACCGATAAGAGAGAGAGAGAGAGAGAGATTTTGCTTTTTTATTTTGCCCAGAGGGGCGAGTTTATTGAGCAGCGTCCCCCATCCTGTGAGGGGACAACCACTGGTAAAGCGATACATACTGCTCAAAGAGCCATTATTCCACTGAAACAACAGCATCGTCGTCTGAGAGAGAGAGAGAGAGAGAGAGAGAGAGAGAGAGAGAGAGAGAGAGAGAGAGAGAGAGAGAATGAATGAGAGGGAGAGAGAGAGAGAGAGTAGTAGTAGTAGTAATACAAAAATTCAGAGCACTTGTGAGGCGAAGTGAAAAGCAAATCAGACTATCTACTGAGAAAGCGAAATTCCGGCACAGGAGTGGGATGAAAGATGCATCAGCGGGATTGCAAACTAGAGCCTAGGTGGGTGGCAAGGGAGATGGTACTTTTTTTAAGGGGTAGTCTAAATTTGCTCCCTAGGCCTCTATTCAACTATTAAAAACACTCCCAAGACCCCCCTTCAAGATAAATTTTTACATTTTCGGTATAAAAATAACCCATCAAAGGCCAGTCCTAGCGTGTTTATATGCTCACACCGCGAAGAAGTATACAGACTAACACACACACCACAGCCACTCCAACAGCTTCCTCTCTTTACAACACCCCTTTTCCCCTCTCATCATTCTTCGGTAACTAGATACGAGGTGCCGTTGTAAAGGCTTATCCCTCAATACCTTCACCTGACCTGACCTGACTCCTCCAAACTAAATATGTGCATTTTATCCTTGGAAGAATATCCCTATCAAAAGCCATTTTCTCCTAAATTTCATGCTCGCTATTGCTCGCCTAGAAAAAATCGACACCTAAACGGGGTGAGACTTCTTATAATCGCCAAACTAATGGCGATTATAAGAAATCTCCAAACGAATGGTGTGAAACAGGGAGAATGCAAAAAAAAAAAACGCCTCAGATCGAAGAGGATTAACTGTTTCCCGGACTAGGGTACACCAGCATTAGCCTCTGTGACGCTTCTGCATAGTAGCCACGTGCGGGCATGCGCGCGCGTCGGCTGCCCAACCGTTTAGAAACCGGCTGGCGGCAGCCGGCCAGCAGGCTTTTCCTTAGTATATATCCTACGACAACGTAACTAATGTCTGGGATATTCTTATGTTGTTTCACAGCTTGTGGCTGCCCTTATTCTTAACCAACGCATCTTAGTATATTTTATTCTCGATAGTTGATTGTTTCATTATAATATATAAGATGTAAGTCTAGTGAGGGCGGGAGGAGACGAGTGGGAGAGAGAGAACGGCTTGGGACGTTGCTTCGCTTGCCAGCTTGGGACGAGCCTGAAGCGTTGCCACCTGCATTTGATTGCAACGTTAGGCTTAGTTTCGACTCACGCACGGGGTAGAGGATTTTGACCCGGCAACTGTGTTGAGTGTTGCCAAGCATGGAATGTATTCTACATGCCTAGGGCGGGGTCCAGACAGATTCAAGACTCAGTGCTCACCTCACTGTCGCACCCTTCAGACCCCCTTGATATCTATCCCTCTCAACCCCACTTAGAAACTTTCTCTCTTACTTTGTATACCTTCTTTCCACTACTTCACCAATCTATTTAATTATCCCATCCCCTTGATAGACCTTATATGTATTATTGTATTAACGACGAGCTCTCAGATAACTAGATAGGATTTTGGGCCTTATGCAGAGACGTAATTGTTAATGAGACCTAGGAAGCTTTTTTGTTGTCTCATATTTGGTGGTTTCATGCTTGCTAGTGTGTTCTTGTGTCAGGTTAGCAGGGGCTAGACCGGAGGGGAGGCTTTTTGCGATCCTTTAAGTAAAGTCTGCTGGTGCGAGTCCTGTGGACCCGCACGACTTTACTAGGATACCCATGGGAGTCTGGGGGCATTTTCTTGTCTGTGTCCCTGTGTGTCTAGTGTTGTGTTGTGTGAGGGCCCTTGCCTAGTCCACTCAGCACTGCGCTAGCACGTCTTGCTTTTGTTTTAGGGTCGCCAGGAGAGAGTCAGATACTTGCGATCTGAATCTCTCAAGAGAGCACCCTTTCAATTAGAGTAATTTGGCGCACAGACTTGGGAACGTCCCTAGGCTAGAGCAGGTGGCTCAGCCCGGGTATCCGAAGCCTATATCCTTCCGGCTAGACCTCTGCCACCTGGCAGATTAACAGCTAGGGGTTTATTATCTCTGTATGCTTGTTATTGTGCCACAGTTTACCGTTTTTGTGAGCATTGTGAGTCAGGGTGTGGCTTAGAGACTCTGTCCGAGCAGGCTTGCCTGACTAAGAGTGAGAAGCACACCTGTATGTGGTTATGTTGCGAGGTGCTACCTTTATTTAATTATACCTATGCCATTATACACTGTAGGTCCTATCACTAGTATTTATTCCTGCTTATGAGTTAAGAGTTCTCTAAATCCGTAACGTACTTTCTTTGCTAAGCATCAGATCCTACAGTAGCCGCATGCAGTTTAGAGAGCCGCATCTTGTCTACCTGTACGATGTTTGGAGAACTGTTTGCTTTCACCTTCTTTCACGCAGGGGTGATTAGTTGTATTAATTAACGTAACGTTGAATGTACTTTCTTCTAGTTTGTTATTAAATTGTTTCTGCAATTTAATTCCGTTATCTATCTTTTCCTTGAAGCTTTAAGTCAACTTAATTGTGTGATCTTTTATATAGCCTGCTTGACTATCAGCAGTCTATAGTGCGTGCACCCTGTAACCGAGTCATAGGATACCTCGTTGTCCAGGCAGGACTCTTGACGGTTTAGGGTGGTTTGTTGCCTGGGTTTATAGATAAGGGTTGGATCTAGCGTTTTCCGTTGTTGCTTGTTGCCGCATACCTAGTCCAATAGAAAGAGCCCAGTGTTTATATATCCCAGGACGTAACAAATGGCGACCTTGCATAGGATGCCAGGATTTACTGAACAGAGGAATATAGTGGTCATTTGTTTTGAGATTCCTTATGATTAGAGGAATACAGTGGACATAGTGTTTTTTTTTTGGAGCAACCAATATAACACATTAAAGACTTTAAATAACATTAGTATATACATACTTGCATAGGAGATAAGGCACATTCTATAACCGTGATAATTACTGCAGTACACAAACATGTCTAATACATCAGAACACAGTGATGGGTCAGGTCACGATACGGGCTCGGAGGGAGAAAGACCTGTGGAGTGGCTAGTCGATAGCGAGGAGGGTGCTAGAAGATTTTTAGAGGTGCCCCTTACCGCTGCCAGGGTGTTGAAGCTGAATAAGTATGGCTTAAAGTGTGTGGCAGGTCTTCAGGGTCACCAGGGTTTAAGTGGCATGAGGAAAGATCAGCTGAGGACTTTGATATTGGGTTTAGAAGGGAGAGACCTGAGTGGAGAGGCGACTGGGGACCCCGGTCCCCAGCCCCCCCTCCACTCTACCCCCATATCAAACGTCAGGATGCCTGAATTTAGTACATACCCCCAAGTTGATGGTCAATGGCAGCATGGAATTCAATCACATGGACCCTCTCCATTAAATGCACCTTCCCCTCCTCAAGGGTTGACTCCAGATTTGTTGTTTCGGCTTGAGATGGCCAAGGTTGAGGTTGCTAGAGCTCAGGTTGAGGCTGCTAGAGCTCAGGTTGAGGCTGCCGAGAGACAGGCTAGTGTGCAGGCTGAGGTTGCTAGAGCTCAGGCTGAGGCCGCAGAGAGAACAGCTATACGAGAGGCTGAACTGCAGGCAGAGTCTACTAGGTATCGGGCTGACAGGGAGCTGGAGAGATAGTTCCTGTGTTCGATGAATTATGTGTGGCTGAGTTTTTTATGCGATTTGAGAAGAAGTGTCAGGAACACCAGTGGCCTCAGGAAAAGTGGGCAGCATTAGTTTCATCAAGACTCCTAGGAAAGGGGCTAAAAGCGTATGATGCACTACCTTTAGAGTCCTGTGTAGTTTATGATGAGCTAAAGAAGGCTGTGCTACGGGCCTATGAGTTACAACCAGAAACTTACCGCTTGAAGTTTTGGGGTGTTACTAAGGGCAAGGATAGTACCTTCCTAGAACACGCCCGGGACTTGTCTGATGCACTACGACATTGGCTGCGTTCTGAGAGGGCAGCTACTTTTGAGGAGTTGAGTGAGCTGGTTCTCTTGGAGCAGTTCTTTAAGTGCACAGGCGGGGACTTAACATTAAATATAAAGGAAAAAAATCCTAGAACTCTCCAGGAGGCAGCAGAAATGGCTGACCGCCGACTGTCATTAATTCGAGGGTGCGAAGCAGCAGCTAGGAGCGAGTCGGGTGCAAAGGATCGTACCCCTCCCCCTCCCAAGAATTTTGATACACATAAATACACAAAACCAGGTAGCACTGACAATAAAACTGAACATAAACCAAATACCGTCCCGTATAAGAAGTATAATGGTACCTCCCACTCCCAAGGGAAATCAAAGAGTAAAGAGTGCTTTGCATGTCACAAGGAGGGTCACTTTGCAAATGCTTGTCCGAACAAGCCACCAAACAAGGTTGTGTCATTGGCCTGCAGCATAGGGGTGTCGCCTATATCTTCTGAGTTTGCCAAGGGTAGTTCGTCAGAGGGTGGGACACAGCCTGTGTTCAAGAGTCCGGAAGGCTCGAACCCTGTCCGCGACGTCTTTGGGGGTCATAGAGGGCATGGTTTTGTGAGGTGGGCTGGCGAAAGGCGAGGAGTTAAGCTATTGCGTGATACAGGGCTTCTCAGACCTTGTTAAAGAACTTTACTGGTAGACCGATTAACGCTGCTCGGGTGGTGGTAGTTCAGGGGATCAATGCTACGAAGTCCTACCCGCTGGTGCGGATGGAGCTAGAGGTGGGTGGTGTGGCGAAGGAGCTGGATGTAGGAATTGTAGAGAACTTGCCTGTTGGGGGCGTCGACCTCCTCCTCGGCAACGACATTGCGGTGCCTGCTTCTAAGGTTTCACCCTTGGTCGTTGCCGAGAAGGCGGCCGACGTTAGTAGGGAGGAACAGGAGTGGGTTGAGAAGTGTAGCGTACAAACCATGGCGTGTGTTGTGACGCGTTCGCAGACATCCGGAGCCTTGCAGCCCCCACCTCAGTCTATCAAACCGCGGAGGAAAGGTCACAAGAAAACGGGAAGTGTTGGTCAATTGGAGAGTTTTGAGCCGGCAGGGTTTCTTGGTGACTCATTATTGGCACCTATGTTAGAGTCTGGAGAGACCCCGGGGCCTGTCACCGTTAGTGCAGGTGCAGGGCAGGAAGAGACTCTGCGACAGCATCGTTATGCGCAGCGTGAGGAAAGGATGGCTCAGCGGGACATTGGAGGTGGAAATAAATTATTTAAGATGAACTTGGATAATCTCGCACCTGCTGATATATGTTCTTTGCAGCTGGAAGATCCTGAAGTCAGGGCGTGTGGTAATGGTGCTGTCGAACTGGAGAGCGATGGGGATGCGCAGCCTGGTGATTTTTTCTTGTCCGAGGGGATCTTGTATCGGAGACATCAGGATCCCAAGAAAAAGTGGGATGGCGGGTCAGGATTAGTGGACCAGTTAGTAGTACCGAGGGTGTGCCATGAGAGCTTATTGAGATTAGCTCATGATGTGCCTTTGGCAGGGCACCTGGGGGCACGTAAGACGGAGGCAGCTCTGAGCAAGCTTTTCTGGTGGCCTGGGTTAAAGGCGAGTGTTGTGTCATGGGTGTCACAGTGTCACACTTGTCAAGTTGTTGGGAAACCCAATCAGGTCATCCTGAGAGCCCCGTTACAACCCATCCCTGTCATTGGGCCGCCCTTCAGCAAAGTAGTTATCGATATGGTTGGCCCATTGCCCCCCACTAGTGCCGGCAATAAATTTTTACTAACTGTAATGGATGTAGCAACACGGTATCCAGATGGTTACCCCATGCGCAACGGGATGGCTAAGACTGTTGTCAAAAACCTACTTGTCTATTTCTCTCGTTATGGCTACCCTCAGGAGATCCAGTCTGATCAGGGATCCAATTTTACTTCTGCTCTGTTTAAGCAGACCATGCAGCAACATGGGATAGTGTCTGTGGTGTCATCTGCCTACCATCCCGAGAGTCAGGGAGTTTTGGAAAGGTGGCACTCGACTCTCAAGAGTATGTTGCGGTGTTATTGCATGGAAAATGGGAAGGACTGGGATCTAGGTCTCCCATACGTTTTATTTGCTGTGAGAGAAGTACCTGGGGAGAGCTTGGGATTTATCCCGAACGAGTTGGTTTTTGGACACAGGGTCAGGGGGCCCCTCCACATAGTTAAGGAGATCTGGGAGGGAGTCACAAAGTCATGCTCGCTTCTAAAGTATGTAGTTGAAAGCCGTGAGAGAATGCTAAAGAGCTTGGAGGTAGCAGGTCGGAACCTTAAGAGTTCACAAGCTCAGATGAAGAACAGATACGACCAGAAGGTGAAGCTGAGGGAGTTTGAAGTAGATCAGGAGGTACTGATACTACTGCCTCTGGTGGGACACCCCTTGTCTGCCAAGTATTCTGGTCCGTATCGGGTTGTAAGGAAGGTTTCTGATCTCGACTATTTAGTAGCTACTCCAGATCGTAAGAAAAAGAACCAACTTTGCCATGTAAATCTGATGAAAGAGTATGTGAGGCGCCCCTCCGAGCCTCTCACTGTCCCGATGTTGATCTGCAGCGATCGTGGTGGAGAAGGAGGAAGGGACAGTCAAGCTGTGGGGGAGGATAATTGGGATTGTCATATTTCCGCGGATCAGTGGGCGGGGAATTCTAGACAAGTGGCTCACGAGTTGATATTGCACCTGCCTGAGCAACAGCGTGTAGCTGTGCAGCACTTGTTTGATTCAAACCCAGCTGTTTTCGCGGAGCATCCTGGCCTCACTACTCAAGCGGTGCACGATGTCGATGTTGGGGACCACCCGCCCTTTAAATCAGTGCCATACCGTGTTCCCCCTATTAAATTACCAGCACTTAGGGAAGAGCTGGATTATATGCTGAAACGTGGGCTGATTTCTGAGGGTGCAGTAAGGTGGACTTCCCCCATCACACTGCAGCCCAAACCAGATGGCAAGGTGCGGTTTTGTATAGATTTCCGCAGGTTGAATGGTTTAACCCCCACAAATGCCTACCCTCTCCCTCGCGTGGACGACAGTGTGGATAAGATAGGAAAAGCCAAGTTCCTCACTAAGATAGACCTTGTTAAGGGTTATTGGCAAGTGCCCTTGTCTGAGCGAGCGCGAGAGGTGTGGGTTTGTGGTGGACGGTGCCACATATCGTTGCCATGTTATGCCATACGGGCTGAAAATTGCCCCTGCAACGTTTCAGAAATTAATGAACGACATTGTATCCGACATTCCCAACTGTACGGTGTACCTAGATGATGTCATAATATACGAGGAGGATTTTAACAGTCACTGTGCTCACATCGGACAGCTTTTTAATAAACTGAATGAAGCAGGTTTGGTGGTAAACCAGGGTAAGTGCGATTTTGTCAAAGCCACAGTTTTGTACCTGGGGTTCGAGGTGGGGATGGGTCAGGTGTGCCCTCCACAGACAAAGATCAAAGCCATCGATCAGTTTCCCCAGCCCACGACTAAGAAACAAATCATGCGGTTTCTAGGTATGATAGGCTATTATCGTCGCTTCATCAAAGGCTATTCGACTGTACTTGCACCTTTAACTGACTTATTATCTAAGGACAAGAAGTTCCGGTGGTCTCCTGAGTGTGCAGAGGCGTTTTCCTTGGTGAAACACCTGTTATGTACCCACCCCATACTCAGGGCCCCGGACTTCAGCAGACCTTTTCAGCTGGCGACTGATGCCAGTGGCGTAGGGGCTGGGGCTGTCTTGTTACAGACAGATGATGAAGGTATCGAACATCCAGTTTTTACAGTAAAAAATTCAATAGTGCACAAAGGAATTACTCTGTAATTGAAAAAGAACTCCTGGCGATAGTGCTGGCGCTCAGGCACTTCGATGTATATGTTCCTGCTTTCGGACCAGTCGTAGTGGTTTATACCGATCATCACCCTCTGAAATTCTTGAATCAGTTTCATAACCGGAATATGAGGCTGACCAGGTGGTCACTCATGCTTCAGGAGTATAATCTGGACATACGCCATATTGCCGGTTCTGATAACGTGACAGCGGATTGTCTATCAAGGGTGGATGATGTTGGTTAGACTGCCACAGGATTGAGGGTTGAGTGTGGAGGAAAATAGGCTGTCACTGTAGTTCAGCCGAAAAAAACAAATTAAAAAAGCAAAAACCTTATAAAAACTCTTTATTTTTATAACGTGTAGAATTTTGTATAAGATGTTGTAGCAGTATCTAAGTTGAATGTTTTCGCTTATTGTCGCTGAGTTAGTTGAACTTACTCGGTGGAGCGCAACAGTCTTTATTTTGTTTATATATAGTGCCTTGTGTCGCAACAGTGTGTGGTACTATGAGAAGCTTTCTGTTAGATATGAAGAACTTAGTCAAGGGTCTTATATCTTGGGGGAGGTGTGACGCTTCTGCATAGTAGCCACATGCGGGCATGCGCGCGCGTCGGCTGCCCAGCCGTTTAGAAACCGGCTGGCGGCAGCCGGCCGGCAGGCTTTTCCTTAGTATATATCCTACGACAACGTAACTACTGTCTGGGATATTCTTATGTTGTTTCACAGCTTGTAGCTGCCCTTATTCTTAACCAACGCATCTTAGTATATTTTATTCTCGATAGTTGATTGTTTCATTATAATATATAAGATGTAAGTCTAGTGAGGGCGGGAGGAGACGAGCGGGAGAGAGAGACCGGCTTGGGACGTTGCTTCGCTTGCCAGCTTGGGACGAGCCTGAAGCGTTGCCACCTGCATTTGATTGCAACGTTAGGCTTAGTTTCGACTCGCGCACGGGGTAGAGGATTTTGACCCGGCAAATGTGTTGAGTGTTGCCAAGCATGGGATGTATTCTGCATGCCTAGGGCGGGGTCCAGACAGATTCAAGACTCAGAGCTCACCTCACTGTCGTACCCTTCGGACCCCCTTGATATCTATCCCTCTCAACCCCACTTAGAAACTTTCTCTCTTACTTTGTATACCTTCTTTCCACTACTTCACCAATCTATTTAATTATCCCATCCCCTTGATAGACCTTATATGTATTATTGTATTAACGACGAGCTCTCAGATAACTAGATAGGATTTTGGGCCTTATGCAGAGACGTAATTGTTAATGAGACCTAGGAAGCTTTTTTGTTGTATCATATTTGGTGGTTTCATGCTTGCTAGTGTGTTCTTGTGTCAGGTTAGCAGGGCTAGACCGGAGGGGAGGCTTTTTGCGATCCTTTAAGTAAAGTCTGCTGGTGCGAGTCCTGTGGACTCGCACAACTTTACTAGGATACCCGTGGGAGTCTGGGGGCATTTTCTTGTCTGTGTCCCTGTGTGTCTAGTGTTGTGTTGTGTGAGGGCCCTTGCCTAGTCCACTCAGCACTGCGCTAGCACGTCTTGCTTTTGTTTTAGGGTCGCCAGGAGAGAGTCAGATACTTGCGATCTGAGTCTCTCAAGAGAGCACCCTTTCAATTAGAGTAATTTGGCGCACAGACTTGGGAACGTCCCTAGGCTAGAGCAGGTGGCTCAGCCCGGGTATCCGAAGCCTATATCCTTTCGGCTAGACCTCTGCCACCTGGCAGATTAACAGCTAGGGGTTTATTATCTCTGTATGCTTGTTACTGTGCCACAGTTTACCGTTTTTGTGAGCATTGTGAGTCAGGGTGTGGCTTAGAGACTCTGTCCGAGCAGGCTTGCCTGACTAAGAGTGAGAAGCACACCTGTATGTGGTTATGTTGCGAGGTGCTACCTTTATTTAATTATGCCTATGCCATTATACACTGTAGGTCCTATCACTAGTATTTATTCCTGCTTATGAGTTAAGAGTTCTCTAAATCCGTAACGTACTTTCTTTGCTAAGCATCAGATCCTACAGTAGCCGCATGCAGTTTAGAGACCCGCATCTTGTCTACCTGTACGATGTTTTGAGGACTGTTTGCTTTCACCTTCTTTCACGCAGGGGTGATTAGTTGTATTAATTAACGTAACGTTAAATGTACTTTCTTCTAGTTTGTTATTAAATTGTTTCTGCAATTTAATTCCGTTATCTATCTTTTCCTTGAAGCTTTAAGTCAACTTAATTGTGTGATCTTTTATATAGCCTGCTTGACTATCAGCAGTCTATAGTGCGTGCACCCTGTAACCGAGTCATAGGATACCTCGTTGTCCAGGCAGGACTCTTGACGGTTTAGGGTGGTTTGTTGCCTGGGTTTATAGATAAGGGTTGGATCTAGCGTTTTCCGTTGTTGCTTGTTGCCGCATACCTAGTCCAATAGAAAGAGCCCAGTGTTTATATATCCCAGGACGTAACACCTCTCATTATCATTTCCATCCCTATCTCTTCTAATTCCGTAGTTATTCACAAAATATAAAGGTAGTTGAGTGGATAACCCCCTCTGTACCGGCGACGTAATATATATTTTTTGATTTCATCTACATTTAGATGATTTTATGAAGCTTAGGAAGGATAATATATGGTATATAATAATATATGGAGGGGAGGTGTGGCAGAGTGGTTTTGCCACTGGACTGGTGATCCAATGGACCCGGGTTCGAATCCCAGTATGTCAATAGGAAGACATTATTGGGATGGAATTTGTGCTGTACCTAGTTTCAGTGCATTACCACAGCACACCGAAATGCCAAAACAAAATACCCTCATTGTTCCCTGATTAAATAGCACTGTATGAATATTCCCATATTCAAAATATGCTACAGGGGGGCAATGCCTAGTGAGTTAATTGCTCAATAGGTGGCGTTCTGAGATTGAGGGTCCGAGCCTGGGGAGTGAGACTGTGAAGCGCAGGGGCGAAGCAGCTTCAGAGATGGAGTTGGGTTCGAGCCGTGAATGGGTGCTTTGCATGTCTCACTCCCTAGACTGGAACAAGACCTCACGGGCCTCACCGTGTTCAGCGGTAGAGTGTAAAGGCTATCAGCCTATGCCCGAGAGGGAGTAGTTGGTATATTAAAAAAAAAAAAAAAAAAAAGCTAAAAGTATTAATTGTGATACTCTGTAGCCTTTTCTTATGGGTAGACACCCTTCCTAGGCAGAATAAAATCTTTAAATAACTTGAGTGACCTCACCAAGCATCTGTCCCTCATTTCAAGCCACTTGCCACAGGACTTGAACACAGTAGACCCATGTGTGATAGCGCTTATTACGTGAGTGAAGCTGGCTACTGAGGTACGAAATCCTGAGGTAAAAAAGAAAGAACAAAAAAACTTCAGCGTTTTGTACTACTCCATTTAATTCTACATTTTACATCAATCCAAACAGGATATTCAAAGGTAATTTTTGTGTTCATTTATAAAATATATCCGTGATCATTTATAGTTATATTTCCAGTTTGAAGGTTAGCGAGGAGAGTTCATGGATTGTAAAACAAATATTGGCAGCTTGTACGTGACGAGCAAAGTCTGTCCTTCCCTAAAAAAACAAAAACAAAAAAACTACTGTATATCTATGTATCTATTGCCTGACGCCGTGATCCCCGAAGGGGTTGCCACGAACGAAATGCCCCCATGCACCTCTGTCCCCAGTCAGTCAACACCCTTCCTCCAATACTTCTTCACTCCATCCTTCCACCTCTCATTCGGTTTACCTCTCCCTCTCTGTCCTTCTACCTCGCTCTCGTACACCCTCTTAGTCATTCCATACGTTCCATATGGCCGAACCATTTCAAGATGTTCCTTTTCACACTTTCCAGCACATCTACCTCCACACCACATCTCCCTCTTACTTATTCATTCGTTTGTCTATTCCTCCATGTAACTCGGCACACACTTCTCAAGTAACTCATTTCCACCTCTCTCACTCTTGGTCTGAGTCTCTTCACCAACGTCCATGCTTCGCTTCCGTAAGTCAGTGTCGGTATTACCACACTGTCATGCAAGGACTTCTTTACTTCCATGCTGACCACCCTATTTCTTGTTACTGCTTTCAACGTTCCTACAACCTTCTTCCCCTGTTGCACCCTCTCCCGTGACCCGCACCTCCTCATCCACAGTCCCATCTTTACTCAACACACTGCCCAGATACTTAAAAGAGCTGACAGTAAATCTACAGTTATACTACCCCTATTTTTTAATTAATTTCCTATCAAAACTGAGTCTCTTTTAGGCTTACCATATTCAGGAAGCCCCACTGATGTTCGAATTGTGAGAGTCTGGGGAAAGCAGCCCCAAGTTAAGTTAGGTTGTCATGTAAGATCAATTCTTCCATTGAAAATGAGTTGGCGTGGTAGACACTTGCGGACCGTGGCGGACGCTGCGGTAATTCTGCATTACTACAACTCCTGTTATTTTAGGTTTTATTTATTTTATTTGTTGTACTTTACTGCTTTGTGGGTGTGTATTTTATTGTTAGAAAGTGCAGAAAGCACTTTTTATTAGCATTTGCATTGTTCATTGTGCTAAATCTACAGTTATACTACCCCTATTTTGTCATTATTCTGTTGGTACTAATGGGTTAATATTATTAGTAGTAGACTTAGTATGGTTTGATGATGCGCGGAAATGTATATTGGACTTGAAATAGATACATTGAAGTATTACAAACCTTCGCGAACCCATAAACAGGGAACGTGAGCTGGGTTTAGACCATCGCGCACCCATAAACAGGGAACGTGAGCTGGGTTTAGACCGTCGCGAGACAGGTTAGTTTTCGGTTAGGTTAGGTTAGGTTAGGCTAATGTTAAAAATATTAAAATGCGACGGTCCTCGGTATTAAACAACACTGTGTATCAAATACAAAATAAAAAACAACAACAAAATACCTGAAAACTCGTATCTGGTTGGTGATAAATTTTTATCAAAATAATTTTTTTTCCAGTTTCCTTGTCTGCTGAAACATCCAAAAACAAGCTAAAAGGCGTGTTTTGAAGGGGGGAAGGTGGTGGGGGAGGGGTAGTATAATTGTAGATTTACCTTAGTTGTAATTCAGATACCCCAACAATCTAGGAGTTTACTGAGTTAGGCCTACTCGATTTAGTCAACTTTGAAAAGACATTAACCTAACCCAACAACCTTACCTAACTTATTCTAGTATTATGGGTGGGGGCTGCCGCCCCCACACCCCCGCTGATTGGGTATTAACACTATAAAAAATTGATGGGATAAGTCTATGGTGTTTACTCTGCTTACAGCTTTGGCTGTCGATTACAGAAAAGTACCAATACAAATGTACTGACTTCTTGTAGATGAAGCTCCACTCTGATTGGCTACTAAACATCGGGGAGGAGCCTCCAAGGAGGCTAGAATGTAAACAAAGTGTCCTGGACTGGCTGTACAAAAATAACTGATAATGTTATAGGGGAGTAAAAATCAAATTGACAAAATAAGAAAAGTAGCACTTATCCGCACATCACTAAGGTCCCCTGAGTAAGGTAAGAACGAAAAAAAATAATTCCACGAGACAGGAATCCCGTAATCGAGGAGTTGATGTTCTGCAGAATACCCTTTATGGTAATACCACGAATTCTCCGAGTGTCTTTTATAATTTTGTTTGTTCATTTGCATCAATATATGATAATCTTCAAGGACACTACATCCGCCTTATTAGAAACAATTTATTAGGGAAAATAGGGACCAATAGACTCGCCATATTTTTCTCATTATAGTCCGTATGGAGGAATTTCGTTATCGACACTTGAAAAAACCCGATTTCACAGAAAAATACACCAAAAATCTGTCAAAGATGTCAAATAGTGGGGGTGTGGGGGCGGCAGCCCCCACCCATAATACTAGGATAGGTTAGGTTAGGTTGTTAGGTTAGGCTAATGTCCTTTCAAAGGGGTATAGGCTAGTAAACACTAGGATAGCCTATACATGATCAGAGGTAAGAAGAAGAAGAGTCCTGCTGTAGTCTCCTTGAATGCTACCCAATATATAGTGCTTGTAATTAATTAGAAATCTCGGGAAAACCTATTTTCCCCATTAGGACTATCGATCGATGTTGAGACACCCCCGATAGTGATTTGAAAAGACATTAGCCTAACCTAACAACCTTACCTAACCTATCCTAGTATTATGAGTGGGGCTGCCGCCCCCACAACCCCGCTGGTTGAGTACTAATCCATTAGTAAAAAAAAAAAAAAAAAAAAATTGGCTGTCGATAATACGAAGGCGAAAGATAATCGATGAAGTCTATGGTGTTTACTCTGCAATCTTCAGCTTTAAATTGTACATTGATAACGGGAAAGTACGGTATTGGCAACCTTGTTGCGAAAATTGAATTTTAGTAGCATACTTTTATATTAGGTTTTTCCGAGGGTTAAACAAATTTTCATATGATCTTTAGAGCTATCGATAACTGGAAGTACTGTATTGACAACCTTGTTACGATAAAGACATTTTAGTACCATACCTTTTTATTAGGTTTTGCCGAGGGTTAAAACAAATGTTGGAAAATATTAAGGAAACCACCCACCATTTTTTTTTTTTTTTTTTTTTTAGTTTTAGTTTATTTGCATCAATATATAGTGATTGACATTAGTTTCAACCTCCGCAAAAATCGTTTTCCCCTTTATCCAACGATCTTAAGACACGGTGCCCGATAGTGGGGAGGGCTATGAAGATCAGGGAAAATGTGGGGTTAAAGACATAAAAAGGCGATATAATGGCTTTTATGATGAAAGTTGGCTTGGATTTTGTTGTTTTTCAACTTGAGAAAACCCCAAAATGAAAAAACCCGAGCCAAGTTTTGGCAAAAGTTGGCTCGGATTTTAAGATTTTTCAGCTGCATAAAAGATAGCAAGTGCAAAAAAGAAGTTGGCTCGGGTTTTCTTGTTTTTCAACTTAAGAAAACTCCAAAATGAAAAAAAATCGAGCCAAGTTTTGGCAAAAGTTGGCTGGAATTTTAAGATTTTTCAGCTTCATAAAAGTCAGAAAGTGGCAAAAAAAAGTTGGCTCAGGTTTTCTTGTTTTTCAACTTAAGAAACTCCCAAATAGAGTACCATGTTGGATGGTACATGGGATAGAAAATGAACTTACCCAGTAAGCTCATTATCCATTATCCAACAATTAAGCAACATTAAAGATTTTAGCCTAACCTACCAACCTTACCTAACCTAACCTAGTATTATGGGTGGGGGCTGCCGCCCCCACACCCCCGCTGGTTGGATAGTACATTGGATAGAAAATTAGGTAAATTCCTAGTGTTAATTAGACTGAAAGGCAGGGAGAAAGAGGTCCGGCGAGTCGTGTTGTGTGCCGTCTATGGGGAGTGAACCCTGGACAAATATCGTTACTCGTTACAGGTTCTAGGTTCTGTATCTCCCTTAATAGAATTTTTCAAGGGTTGACACTTATTTTAACATGGAGTATAGGTTATATTACATCCTAAATGAAATTTAAAATATCTGTGAAAATTCTTGGGTTGTTTATATAATAGAAGTTACTGTGGGACACGTAATATGTTGAAGGGGGAGCTCTGCCCCCTCTAAACACCCGTCACTTATGTCATCATAATCTGTTGTACTTCATAGGGGGTCCAATTAAGGAGAAAGTTAATTAACAGACGAAATTACGCCGCAAACTACAATAACATAGCGGGCCGCCGTTTATGGGAGACTTTTTACACATCATTTTCAATGTTAATTTTCTCCCTTAATCGATTTTTCCAAATTATCAAACTTACATAAAAATTAAGTACAGTTTATAGGGATTCCAACATGCATTTCAAAATTGTCATGAAAATTGGTGGGTGGTTTGCTTAATATATACCCAAATGTTCATATGATCCTAAGAGCATATAGAGTCCATATTTATCTTTAAATATATCAATAATATTCGTGGTATTAAAATAAAGTTATACTAAGAAATCATATGGTAGCACCTGAAAGGGGTTAATTAATAAAGGTGTACGAAAAGAAAAACCACTCAGCTATTGTTGGGGACTATACTCCCAGGCCGGTGACAGCTCTCCAAGATATCCGTGGCACTATATAATCCTGGTATGGTATTATAGGGTGTTAAATCCAGGGGCACACGACGGGAGCTGGTGTTATCACTATCACAGCCTAGAATACAGTGTCTGTCTGTTCAAACCCGGCCTCACACCAAGACCATAGGCTAATCCATTACCAGGTAGGGGAGTTCCTCCACACCGAATGGAACCACTTAATACACCACTTTATTCACTACCCACATACACTATACCCATATACGGACCTTAATCTGTCCCCAATGACATCAGAAAGCAAGATATTACTCCGTAATATCGTAAGTATATGCCTTATAACCCTGCAAACTACCCAACCAGGTATGCTGGGACAGGCTCACCCCCGACCTCGTTCGAGAGAGGGCAGTGGGGACTCTATAACCCCTTTCTACTCGTATTTATAGTCGTACTAGCAAAAAGGGTCATCTAACAAACAGTGCCGCAAATTAATTGATTAGGTTACTGTTAAATTATCAAGGAGATCCGATTAATAATAAGGAGTTAGAAAATACGTTCCTCCTAATCTAAATAGAAAGTCGGGAGAAATAATGGCAAGACAAAATACACCAGGTATATATAGATAGGTATATATAGATAAGTTGGTTCCTGACACAATGTATTTGGTTGTACCTGTACGTCTGGAAAACAATAATGTTGTCATAACCTCACAGGAGTAATTACACGCTCCTGTGACAATATAAATATATATATACCCGGTATATATATATATATATATATATATATATATATATATATATATAAACAAAAATATAATATAACTATAATATATATATATATATATATATATATATATATATTACGATAAGATTAATTGACAAATAAGGACAAAATAAAGCATAAATATATTAATACATAAATCAAATCTGTGTTTCCCTACATAACGGTATATTAAGGATGACCGTGACTGTGCTCATATAGAACGGATCCACAAGGTCATTAAAAATCTGACACTGTAATTTATCATAATATGAAATGAAACCAAGTATAGTTATCGACACATTATAGGTAGGCCAGAAATCGTGACTCCTAACCTCTGTAACTCAAATAGGGCTAGAGCAAATGGGCTGTTAATTTCCACACCTATTCCCTGGCTGGCCTTTCCCAATTGGTAGAAATATTAACTCGATTACTCTAGTCGTTTGTGAGCTATAGAGGTTGACGGTTAAGAGTTGTTGTCTACTTATTTGGAACAGGGTATAGTTGTCGATACATTTGAAAAGAAACCTTAAGAAAACACACTACAAACTTTAAAAAAAAAAAAAAAAAAAAAAAAAAAAAAAAAAAAATAACAAAGTCACTCCAACAACTTACCCTCTAAGGGGTGAAGGTCGTTTGTTCTGGACCACCTTCTCCCTCATGCTTAGCCACATTAGTTTTCAGATCTTAAGAATATAGTCCCTTAGTTTGGCGATTATAAAACTTTTCGCCCTTTTCTTAGTCAATATTAAGACTTTTCGTATCATTTAGGTGTCGATATTTTTCCTGGAGAGCGAAAGCGAGCCTGCAATTTAGGAAGAAACGGTCTTCGGCCGGGACATTTTTCTACCGAAAAATGTACAAATATATCTTGAAGGGGGATGCTGGTGTTGTTTTTTTAAGCTTGATGGAGGTCTAGGGAGAAACTAAAAGAATAATAAATATATGAAATAACCGACCCAAAAATGAACCATCCCCCCTTTAACAAGCATGATTTAACCAGCTTGCCGAGAAAATGACGGATAATCAACTACCTCATCAAGCAAGCAACCCCCCCCCCCCCACCCCTTGCCGGAGTCAGGTTCCAAGCAGACGAAAGGAATAGAGATAAATGGTGGTACGTGATGGTTATGTAATGGGAGTAGATTTACATAGATTTACATAGATACACTGGCCACATAGACCTTACGATCCAAACGAGGTGGTCAGGACTTAATTCTAGTAGAGATGGCATATCCGATAGAAAAGGAAAGTTGAAGAAAAGGATAGAAAAGAAGAGACGATTATGTGGAGAGAGAGAGAGAGAGAGACGATTTAATTCGGCTTAAAAAAGGCTTCCAACATTCAATAGTCTTCGAACTATCTTACTTAACCCTTTTTACTCCCACAGATCTCTCTTAAACTGCACAAAATTGTCTAAATATAGCTAGAATATAATTAAAAAACCGTCGCCGGTACAGAAAGGGTTAAGGGTGTCCACCTCGTTTTGTTTTCTCCTTCTCTCCCTCTCTCTCTTGTTTGTATCCATTCGGCCCCATTCAGCCTACTATTTTAAGACGTTTACCCCCATCCAGGTGTCAATATTTTCCAGGCGAGCAGTAGCAAGCCAGCATATTATATATATATTTTTGTTTTGACAGCAAGCTAAATTTGTACAGGAAGAAATCGACACCTGGATGGGGATAAACGTCTTAAACCAGTTGGCTGAATATGGCCGAATGGATACAAGCCAGAGAAAGAGAGAAAAGGAGAGAAAGAGAAAAATAGCAGGTGACCCCCCTTAAGAATATACGGGGAACGAACATGCAAGAACAGTTAACCCCTTCAGAGCGGTAAGGCAATTCTTACTATATCGTGGCTACCTTTAGACGATTTTATACAGCTCTGAGAAGGACGTGTGGGAGTCAAGTGGTTCATTATTTGTCATTGATTTTTGGAGACCGTTTCAAAGCTAAATCAAATCGCCAAATTAAAAAAATAAAAATTAAACGGCATCGTACTAAAGGGAATAAACGGGTTTAGTATTTTTTCAGCACCCTCCTTCTCCCTCATGCTTAGCCCCTTTAGTTTGTAGACTTTAAGACGTTTGTCCTTTAGTTTGGCGATTATAAGACCTTTTGCTCCATTTCTTTCCCAATATGACCTTTCGTGCCTTTTAGTTGTCGAGTTATTCCTGGCGAGTGATAGAGAGCCTGAAATTTATGAGGAACTGGCCTTCGGCCGAAACATTTTTCTACCGACAAGTACAAAGGAGTACAAAGGAAATCAAGCAACAATAGGTCTAGTGACCCTTCTAGGCTGCTTGTCCTCCAAAACACTGAGGATCAAGTGTCCAAACAGTGGTTTAGAGTGGGTAAGGGAACATTTGAAAGGGAACTACTGCCCTGGAACTAATGTCCGTGGCAGGACTAGGAAGTTAGTAGGGGACATATGGGTTAGTAACTGAGGGGAGGATAAAATAAAGTTATTCATTTACAAACGCAGTCAGTCGCGAGTTTGATGCGAGATATTTGTCTAGGCGGAGTTTAAATGAATCAACGGTGCTGCAGTCTATAACGTCTCGGGGAAGCCCATTCTACAAGTTGACAACTCGATTGAAGAAGAAATTCTTAGATTCGTGTGAGTTAAAAGATTTACCAATAATTTTGCAACCGTTTCCCCGCATGTAATTATATTGGTCGATAGTGAAGTACTTACTACAGTTCATATTGTCGATGCCTTTGATGATTTTGAACACTTGAATTAAGTCACCTCTTAATCTGCGCTGGGTTAAAGCTAATAGATTTAATTCTCTAAGACGCTCTTCCTATGGTTTGTTCTTTAGGCTAGGTATCATTTTGATAACTCTACGTTGAACTCGTTCTAGCTTGTTTATGTCTTTTTGGTAATAAGGGTACCAGCATTGAACGCAGTATGCCAGAAGAGGGCGGACTAAAGGTGCGGTCACACTATGAAGACTTAAGGTAATTACCGCGGCGACTCAAGGAGTGCCGATTGTCTTTGCCGATCATCCGTAACTTGACCAAGAGTAAATGTCTGCCTGAGGCAGGCTGGACGGCATCACGGATCACGGCATCATGGATGGGGCTACACGGAGACCTAGCATAGCAGACCGCCGGCGTCATGTGGCGCAACGAGGCAACAGGATGGCAAAAGGAAGGCAACTTGACGGCCTTCGTGTTACGCAGGTCCCCTAATCGCGCTGGCGTGCGAGCCCCGCCACGTGGCGCGTGTCGGGGGCCAACGCTTTGGCGATGCATGGCGCCACACGGCGCTGACCGGTCGGCTACCGGTCCCCCTCACGTGCATACCGGTGGGCGCGTGACGGCGCTTGCCTCACGACCGCGGCTAGCTCGGCGACCAATTTTTCATGCCTCTTGCATGTTCAAACCAAATCGAAACCAGCCACGACCATCCTGGCCACCCATCGTACCGTACTGTACCGTGGGGATGCGCGGGGACCACCCACGACGTGCGGTGACTTAGATGAAGACCTCCTTAAGACCTCTAAGTCGCCGCGGTAATTCCCTTAAGTCTTCATAGTGTGACTGCCGCTTAAGGAATTGTAAAGGGTTAGGATAACGTCTTTGGATTTATGCTCAAATGACCTGCTTATAAAGCCAATTATTTTGTTTGCCTTCTTAACAACTTCTGAATATTGTTGACTAGGTTTTAGGTTACTCGATATTGTTACTCCCAGATCGGTTTCTCTGTTTACATTCTTTAGCTGAGTGCCATTCATCGAATAGTTTGCTTTCTCATTTAGGTATCCGATATGTAGTACTTTACATTTATCCGCATTGAAACTCATTTGCCAAATTTGGGCCCAATGTGACAATTTATCTAGATTGTGTTGCATATCGTCAACTTGTTCTTTTGAGAGTACGCTATATGCAATTTTTGTATCGTCAGCAAATTTTGAGATTGTACAGGTGAGACCCTCATCTATGTCGTTGATGTAAATTAGAAAAAGAATTGGTCCTAGTACCGATCCCTGGGGTACCCCAGTGCACACATTTGTCTCAAAGTTGGGTTTTGGGAGTGTTGTTTAAAATAGATAGAGGTCTAGAGAGCAAACTTAATTGAACCTTATTGGAATGGAAATGAGTGAAGAGGAGATTGGCAGGGGGGGGGGGGGCAGAAGAGTGTGGTAGGGAAGATGAAATTGGGTGAGCTATATTGCCGGAGGGGAGGATGATTATGCTAAAAGGAAAAAGAAATGAAACAGAAATAGGCCAGGGTTATGGGAAGGAAGCTAGGCAGGTGGTAAATTATAAAAATATTGTAAGAAGTTGCAAAGGTGAAGAATATATATATATATATATATATATATATATATATATATATATATATATATATATATATATATATATATATATATATATATACGTGTGTGTGTGTGTGTGTGTGTGTGGAAAATTGAATGGTCGAGGATTATACAAGGTAGAGGAAGGGAAGAAAAGCAATAACAGTTGGAAGAAACTGCGAAATATATATATTTATATATAAATAAATAAATAAATACAAATTATATTATACTATAACAGAAAAAAACAGATAAACAAAATATAGTGTATGTGAAAGGTTTCACGGAAAAAGATCATCAAAGAGAGATGAAGAATTATAAGAGAATGTTACATAATATTATAAAGACAAATATGAGATAAATTATGAGAATAATGAGACAATTATGGTAGAATAGTGAGAAATGTATGGTGGAATGATGAGAAAGGTATGGTAGAATGATGATAAAGGTATGGTGGAATGATGAGAAAGGTATGGTAGAATGATGATAAAGGTATGGTAGAATGATGAGAAAGGTATGGTAGAATGATGATAAAGGTATGGTAGAATGATGAGAAATGTATGGTGGAATGATGAGAAAGGTATGGTAGAATGCTGAGAAAGGTATGGTAGAATGGTGAGAAAAGTATGGTGGAATGATGAGAAAAGTATGGTAGAATTATGAGAAAGGCATGGTGGAATGGTAAGAAAGGTATGGTAGAATGATGATAAAGGTATGGTAGAATGGTGAGAAAGGTATGGTGGAATGATGAGAAAGGTATGGTAGAATGCTGATAAAGGTATGGTGGAATGTTAAGAAAGGTATGGTAGAATGATGATAAAGGTATGGTGGAATGCTGAGAAAGGTATGGTAGAATGATGATAAAGGTATGGTGGAATGGTAAGAAAGGTATGGTAGAATGATGATAAAGGTATAGTATAGTAATATATATAATTATATATATATATATATATATATATATATATATATATATATATATATATATATATATATATATATATATATATATATATATATATATATATATATATATATATATATATATATATATATATATATAGATATATATATATATATATATATATATATATATATTATATATATATATATATATATATATATATATATATATATATATATATATATATATATATATAATTAAGTATGAAGATGATGAAAACCGTTTGAAATAACATGATAGCACTAAACAGGATTAGGATGATGGAAAATAGTATTACAAATTATTGGTAAATTGTCATACGAGTGGAAAGGATGACGAAAAGTAGTAAACACAGAATACGGTGAACTAAAATAGACAACAATATTATTCGGAAAATAGGGTGTGGGTCAGATTGAAATGATATAAAAAGGTACAAATTGTGTGTTGAAATGTAACAAAAATTATGCACATAAGTGTTTCAATAATATACGTGAGCTAATTTGAACACATAATCAATGAAAACAATATATTTTTTTTCTGCTCCAACTAACCGTTAATTTTATTACAGTGTAGGGGGATAGGTAATATTGTGAGTAGGAGAGACCCAATGATATACGTATTCTTAGTGGATAATGTTGTGTGTGAGGAGAGGTGAATGTATGCGTTTTCTATGTACCGTATAATTTATATATTAGATAACATATACGGTACATAGAAAACGTACACATTTGCCAGTCTTCACACCTATTCTCCACTCTCCAGGTGCCTCTGACTGGATGGAGTGAAAAACATGGGAAAATTAGGTACACTGCGAAAATGAGGAGAAATCTGGAGCATATGATGTTTTCTCTGCCTGCCTCCTTCTGCATGTGAGGGATTGGCTCTTCATTAGGAATAGGAGGGATAACACGGGAGGCCTGCTTGGAGAGAGTCATTGTCTTTGTGTTGGCTCTCTCTCTCTCTCTCTCTTTCTCTGTATGTCTGTCTGTCTCTCTCTGTCTGTCTGTCTCTCTCTCTCTCTCTCTCTCTCGACTTCCACCTCCCACCTCGTCTAATTTCCAGCTGATTGGGGGAGGCAGATGCAACTTAGGGTAGGCTGAACCTTACACCCCCAATTCACCCTGTATAAGAGAGTTTGTTTCTGGCATTATGCCATCTTAATACCAATGGAAATTCTAGGACTGCTGAAAAGATCAGCTCTTTATATGCATGCGCACGCGCGCGCACAAGAATTTCATTGCACTATAGCAAAAATCATTCTACACATTGAAAATTGTTCAAATTTCCCGCAATTTGTTTATGGCGCATCCTACAAGCATTCCCTACAACGTAGCGTGCTCGTTTTCCCATATTGAATAATAGAAGGTGCTGAAAAAAATATATAATATATATATTTTTTGGATATAGCAAATTTCGACAAAACAAGTCGAATCTCAGAATTTTTTGGCGAAACGGCCATTATTTCAACGTACAAGCGTTGCTATATAGCCCTATTTATAGTGTGTAGAAGGGGAACTAATTTGAGCAATACAAAAAAATGTAGTTTGACTCGGATGTGCCAATATATGATTTCTGGCAAATTAAATTCTTAGATAATCAACCATTCAGATGAAAGTTGGGGAGAATGAATAAGTTTGGCCTCCTTGGAAACGTTTTCTATGACCAAGCTGTCATAGAGAGCAGAGTTTTATGGCAAACTAAATTAAAACATCTTGAATAATTTGACTAGACAAACCAATATACAAAATATTTTTTAACAAAATCCATGATATTGGGGCCCCCGGAGGGGGGGGGGGGGCCCCCTAGGGATGTCATATGGGTGTTTATGCCCTCATATGATAATTTCTAATGCTTACAGAAGCCTTTTAGACAAAAGACAAAAAAAAAAATTGGTGGCTGAAGGCAAAACATTTCGTTTTTTTGGGGGCGTGGGCGAACCCCCGCCCCGGGGGGTTATGGATGCGATATGTTTTTTTCCCTCCTATGCTATTCTCCTATGTTGAAAGAAGCATTTTAGAAAAAGAACAACAATATTTGACATTTTGACTTCTGGGCTCAGCCGAGGTTCAGCCTCCCCTTATGCCGAGATAACGAGGTGTCTTCCCTCCTACTCTTTCCCCTCTTTACTTCTTTCCTGTTTTCCTTAAACGGCTTCCTCTTCTTTCTCCTCCTCTTCCTCCTCTTACTTCTTACTCTCACCCTCCTCATTATCCGCTTTGTCCTCTCACTTTTTGTTGTTAACTTCCTCTTAGATCCTCTTCATTTTCTGTCTTATTCTCATCCTCCTATTTCTAAAACTTCAGGTTACTCCTTATTCTCATCTTCCTCTTTTTGAAGGTATTATAAAAACATCAAGTTGTTGTTGTTGTTGTTGTTCCCCAGGTTGTCTGACCGAACAGCCCCAAGGTCCTGAGCAAGGTCATTGCCATAACCGAGCGCCCCCACAGAACCCTCTCTGCTTACCAGAAAGCCAAGGTGACCAAAGCCCCACCCAAGGCCCTGTGCCCCTCAGCAATTATGAAAGGAAAGTTGAGGGGCAAAGGAAAAATGTGACGCTTTGGCTCCCAGTCTGCCCTCTAGGTTGGCAGTAGAGAGGTTAATCCACGGAAGAGACGCCGCCACTTAAGATCTAGAAAATATATTAGTAAAAGGAACAATCAGAAAAAGCTATGGGTATGGCAGAGAACGCTCAACTCTCACTCTGATAGACCAGCCCATCACCACAAACATCAAGTACATTTGTAAGGAGTTAATGTCTATTTCGAAAGTCATGTTGTATTTATCTTAGCATGTTGTTTTCCTCAAGATTGTTTACTATTTTACCTTCATTTATTGTTTCCATAATCTTTCAACCTACAGAAACATTGAACCATTTTCATGTCTACATACTACATAGTCAGCATTTCCTGTACCCTTTTCTATTCTCATATTGTACTTATCATTCTCTGTTATCTTATTCCACCCGTCTTTATTCCATTATTGTCCATTTCCTGTTTACTCACTTTCGCCCTGCATCTAATTCACTTATCTTCCAGCCGCTTAATGGGGAAGTACTTCTTTTTTGGTCTGTGTAATTATTAATTTATATATTTTTAAATGTCCTCGCTAGATCTCCATCAAACTTAAAATAGCACCCCCTAGACCCCCTTTCAAGATAAATGTGTACATTTTTCGGTAGAAAAATGTATTGGCCGAAGGCCGGTTCCATCTAAAATTACGGGCTCGCTATCGCTCGCCAGGAAGAAATCGACACCTAAATGCCACGAAAGGTCTTAATATTGACAAAGGAATGGGGCGAAACGTCTTAAAATCGACAAACTAATGGAACGAACGTCTTAAAATTTCAAAACAAATATGCTAAACATGAGGGAGAAGGGGGTCCAGAAAAATTGACTACCTCCTCCTTAATGAGGGCAAACCATCTGTAATTTCGCCCGGGTAACAAGTCTATTAAAGTTTGTGTCGATTCATTCGTGAGAGAGAGAGAGAGTCGAGGCGTATTTAAAGAGTATGCTAACATTAATAAGGCCAAAAGTGTACAATATACAGTATATATATATATATACCCGGTATGTTCATGCCCAATCCCCACTTTTCCAATTTTTATTTTTATTTTCCCCTATTTTATTATTACACCAATTCCTTGATACATTACACTTTTTACTTTCATTCCGAGATTTCTCGTCTTCCACATACTTCCCATTGCTCCGAAAACCTTCCTTCCTTCACACACTCTCTGTTTTACCTCCATTTCCATACCTCCACTCCTGCTTATTGATCCTCCTAGATATTTAAAACAGTCTACTTGTTCCAATATTTCCCCATCCAGCCTCACATCTAGATTCACCCTACGATCACCCCTATTACACACCATCACTTTACTTATATTGACGTTCACCTTCAGTTTCCTCATACATATATAATTATATATATATATATATATATATATATATATATATATATATATATTAGTATAGCCAGGTAATAGATTCTCTTTTAAACAGACGAGGTTAAAAGCAATAGCGGTTTCAGCATTCAGGATTTTATTGTTACAGCTTTCAATAGTTCTAACAATTTTCCTCTGGGGTTCAGAGATGAGGTACAAAAGGTTAGCAAAATTCATGGTGAATCCAACGTTTCACAAGTAAACATCGTGCATCTTCAGGGAATGGAGAGGTAATGGTTAGAATAGGGACAATGCATCTTATTTATACAAAATTCGAGGATCAAGTAGAGGGAGGTGGGCGGAGCTACTGGGTGTGTGGTGGCTGTTCATTGGTGGAAGGTAGTCTATTCGCGAGACGGGCACTAAATCTTATCGGTGGTTGGTTGTTGGCTGTGGGTGGCTGTGATTGGTTGGTGTTGTCAGTTGTGTGCTGAGTGTGGAAGCGTAAGGAAGGGGGGCGCGGGGCGAGAGGAGGGGGGGCAGCATGCCTGTAGCGTTTGCCTGAAAGAAGAATTTGAAGGTCTTGTGTTTGGTTGTTGATGCTGGGGTTGAGTGTTTGGATGTATAGAGCTTCTAAAATAGCTAGTCTTCTGGGGTCTGATTCTTTGTGGAGTATGGTGGTTTGTTTGTCTAGGTCGGCGCGAGTTAGGGCAAGATGGTGGGGGGCTTGATAGTGATCTTTTATAGCGCCAGATTGAAGGTGGAGGGTTAGTCGACGGGAAAGGCGAGTCTGTGTCATTCCAACATAGGATAGGGGTCCACAGTCCCCAGAGGTGCAAATATGCTGGTATATCACATGATCGTCTTTCGTTTGGTTGTTGGTGGAAATGGGGCGGTTACGGAGGACAAGGTTGAAGGTCTTAGGAGATTTGTAGTAAATCTCTTTTGTACCTCATCTCTGAACCCCAGAGGAAAATTGTTAGAACTATTGAAAGCTGTAACAATAAAATCCTGAATGCTGAAACCGCTATTGCTTTTAACCTCGTCTGTTTAAAAGAGAATAATATTATATATATATATATATATATATATATATATATATATATATATATATATATATTCAATATATTTGTTAAATCGTTTTACCTATGCCGTGTAAAGCTAAATCCTTCTTGATTACTGAAGCATATAGATTTGTTATGTAAGTTTGATAGTATATTAATTCTCCCCCTGGTTAGTTAAGGGAGCCCACCTCGCTTTTTTTTTATCTTTCTCTCCCTCTCTCTTTGGCTTGTATCCATTCGGCCCCATTCAGCCTACTGTTTTAAGACGTTTACCCCCATCCAGGTGTCAATATTTTCCTGGCGAGCGGTAGTGAGCCAGCATATATATATTTTTGTATTGACAGCAAGCTAAATTTGTACATTTTTCGATAGAAAAATTTCTCCGGCAAAGCCGGATTCCTCCATACAATGCTGGCTCGCTATCGCTCGCCAGGAAGAAATTGACACCTGGATGGGGATAAACGTCTTAAAACAGTTGTCTGAATAGGGCCGAATGGATACAAGCCAGGGAAAAAGAGAAAATGAGAGGAAGATAAAAAAAAAAGCCAGTGACCCCACTTAAGCATAAGTATTATTGTTTATGACCTGCCATTATCGAAATCTCTTTTACGAAGTTTTATATAAATGATAAGACTAAAAAAAATTATAGTACCATTAATTTCGAAATAGGAAAGGAAATTATATATATATATATATATATATATATATATATATATATATATATATATATATATATATACATATATACAGTATATATATATATATATATATATATATATATATATATATATATATAATATAATTATATATATATATTTATATATATATATAATTATATATATATATATATATATATATATATATAATATATATATATATATATATATATACCGGTATATATATAATTATATATACAGGGTGTCCCAGGAGGAAAGGGCATAACTTTGAGAAATGATAGAACAAAATATTCTAAGCCTAAAATCTTCTATAAGAAATATTCCAAACCTCGACCGGTATCGAGATATTGCATGTTGAAAATGGTATTTTTTTCAGTATTTCCCCATAAAGCTGGCCAGCTAGTCCTAGTGCCTACCACACCTCCATCTTTTGCACTTATTTTACCATGTTGTTATAAAGATACTATAATTCTGTAAGTTGCAAAAAGATTATAAACATATTAGCTCACTTTGGACTAGTTAGAAATTATTTGACATGGGAGAGTCCATTACAGTGATGCGGGGGAGGACACTAACTTAAATCTTCATTATCTTTATAACGGTTGTGATTTAGACTTTTTGTTATCGAACATTTTATGCTTAGAATACCGTGTTTTATCATTTCCCAAAGTTATGCCCTTTCCTCCTGGGGCACCCTGTATATATACACTACGGAAGCAGTTGCATTAAGGTATTTTAAATTGGCTGCTTCAATTACTTCAAAATATGGTCCTGATGTGGCGGCGTCTACGCCGTGGGACCACCTCCCGAGGCTGCCAACCGCGGATGGCTGCCGACCCTCCACGGCCGAAGACAAAATCAACAACCAGTGGAGGAAAACCGGATGCCGGCCGCGGGGAGCAGTTTCGGGAGCCAAACCGTCACAACCATCCCCTGCCCCCTCCCTGGGGGCACGGGTCCTTGGAGCGGCTTCGGTCGCACCGGGAATTTCCACACCTCTCACACCACACACACACATCACACAGTTTTTCCTACACCGAGAAATAACTCTCCGGCTGTCATTTCTCGAAGACTTCTTCTAGCCGGAAACATTGAGAGCAACCCAGGACCCACGTACACATACATATGTCCAACTTGCTCAAAACCCATCACTTCGAGTCGCCATACTAAGAATTCAGTTCTCTGCAATTCATGCGGGAACTGGACCCACTTCACCTGCACAACACTTGCCTCCAAGAAACACTACACAAACACCTGGACCTGTTCCTCATGCCCCTCCCTCTCCCAGTCAAATCCCTCACCTAAAACCCGTCCACCTCTCCTCCCCAACCCACCTAACCTTTCCATATCATCCATATCATCCAGCGGCTATCACCGCTGATAACCTATTTGTGTGTATTTCAACATTTTTGTTTTCGGTTAGGCCTATTTAAGTAAGTGAAGCGACCTGAAGGGAGTGGAGTGTTTTTAAAGTGAGTTTAGTGTTTTTAAAGTGAGTTAAGTGTTTTTAAGTGAGTGAAGTGATCTGAAGAAAGTGATCGTCACCATGCCTCATGCCTGTACGAACTGCGCCGGTAGGATTGGTGCTTCAATGTTTGCTCCTGTTGATCCACAAGTCTGCCGACTCTGCCAGCAACGAGAGGATTTGACAGCAAAATTGGATGAAGCCCACAACAAGATCAACGCCCTCACCAGGAAGCTGGAATCACTCCAAGAGTTTGTAACACTCAACGTTGGAGTATCACTAACTCCAATTGTTTCAACTCCAGCATCCACCACCGCCCCAACGTCATCTGCCAACAATCCAACACCTGCAGTAGACACTGCAGCAGATGCTTCTGACGAACCTGAGCCGACATCAAACCAGGACAGCCGCCCTATTCACCTTAGTCTCTCCCCCACTCCTCGTGCAAGAAGCCTGCTAGCACAAACAGTACCAACCCCTCGCCCCCGTTCTAACCACTCCTCTCCCCGACCTGTACATAGAGTCCCGCCACCACAGGTTTCCGGATTTACACCAGTGAGGAACGGTGCACGATCAACGCAGAAAAGGTCTCATCTACCAGTCACAATGTCAAACAGATTTGAGATATTGGTAGAGATGGAAGACGAACCAGAGGAGACCAGGCTCGTTGGGGGATTCCATCCTATGAGGACAGGACGAAGAGTTCTGCGACAGAGTCCCAAATCAACGAAAAAGATTTTGCATCCCAGGAGCTGGACTGGACGACATTGTGGAAGCCTTCGAAGATACCACAAAGGATGCAAATGAAAATACCCTTTTTGTCATCCATGCTGGTTCAAATGACGTCATGCGCACCAGATCCGAAGAGTTGATGGAGAAATATCGCAAGATGATCCAGCACTACAAAAACAAGTCAAGGAATATCATCATCTCAGCCATTCTCCCCAAGATGGACGCACCTGACAAATTCTACGACAAGGCCTTCAGCACAAATAGCCGACTAAAATATTTGTGTCTGAGGGAAGAAGTTGAATTCATCAACCTCTGGGACAACTTCTACAACCAGCCTACTCTGTTCCGCAAGGATGGCACTCATCTAAACCCTGTGGGTTCAGCACGCATGGGTCGTCTCCTACACGAAGCAGTCCGCAGCCATGGATAAAAAAACGCCATCCGAGAAGAAGCAGCAGTGACATAAATCATCCAATGCCAAGAAAAAATCAGAGGCAACCGAGGACCACCAGCGATAAGGACCGAAGACAGCGAGGACCGAGGACAGCCATGAACATAAATGTAGATCCGACAAGAACAAAAAATATTATTAAAGAGCGTTCCGTGAGTTCTAAAATAACAAATTTAAAGGTTTTCTATGCAAACGCTCGTAGCATACGCAATAAATTTTCAGATTTAGAGGAGCTAGTGTTTACAGAAAATTATGATGTGATTGGCATAACAGAATCTAGGCTCAATACAGAAGATAGAGACTTTTTAGCAGAGTATTCACTTCCCGGTTATGTAATGTTTGAGAAAAGCCGAATAAATCGAAATGGAGGTGGCGTTTTACTTTATATCAAAGAAAGTCTTAACCCTACCCTCTTGTCAAAACCTCAAATTGTGAACGTCGACGCATCTTTTGTGCTAATAAAGAATAATAAAGGTACAAAAATAATACTTGCATTAATATACAGACCTCCAGCTCAATCAGTGCAAACTGACCGAGAAATTTACGAACAAATTGCAGATGTAAGTAACTCACAAGATACTGTAATTTTTGGCGACTTTAATTTACCTATGACCAAGTGGGGCGATACTCTTACTTCACACTCCGGACATGACTTGTATACGAACTTGCAAGAGAGTTCGCTTTATCAATTTGTTCGAACGCCAACCCGTGGTAATAACGTTCTTGACATTGTACTTGCAACAAAAGAAGAATTAATAGAGAATTTGAATGTTGGTGATGAATTCAGTAACAGCGACCATCGTACGATAACTTTCACTTTAAAGTTTACTAGTAACGAACCAAATAGTAGCATCGAAAAAGTCCCTAATTTCAAGAAAGCAAACTTCCATAAACTTAGAGCTATGTTTAAAGAAACTGACTGGAGCTTTTTAATTCACAATAACGACATAAATACATCTTGGAAGTTATTCGAAGCCACTTACCTAAAAGCAGTGCAAGACTGCATACCATCGAAAATACGGCGTCCAGGCCATAATAATAAGCCCAAATGGTGGAATAAAGATATTTCAAACTGCCTGCTTGCTAAAAAAATTGCTAATGATAGATTA
The DNA here is from genome assembly GCA_032716605.1 of Paralithodes platypus. Taxonomy (NCBI): domain Eukaryota; kingdom Metazoa; phylum Arthropoda; class Malacostraca; order Decapoda; family Lithodidae; genus Paralithodes; species Paralithodes platypus. The sequence goes on along the minus strand of CM064492.1, from coordinate 19,582,747 downwards.
AAATCCTCACAAAATGACGAAGAACGGCTGAAATTTGTAGAGCTACGACGCAAAGCCAAAAAGTTAATTAAGCAAAGTAAAAAGACCTTAGAGTTACATATTGCGAATCAAAGAAAAACAAACCCGAAAGAATTCTATAGTTACATCAGAAAGAAAAAAGTAGTTACTTCAACTGTTGGACCGTTAGTCGATGACAATGGAGAATACACCAAAGACGAAGTACAAATGAGTAATGCCCTCAATATCTTCTTTGCATCAGTTTTTACAACACAAGACCTCAGTGATATCCCTACACCATCGCCGATTCAGATTGATAATTCAGATGTTCTAAGCAATATCACCGTTACAGAGAGAGAAGTATTGAACTGTTTAGATAAACTCAAGGTAAATAAAACGCCTGGACCTGATACAATCTCGCCTAGAGTTCTAAAGGAAGCTAAGGATGAGCTCTCCAAACCACTGACATTACTATTCAATAAATCCTTGCAGTCTGAAACCATGCCCGATCAGTGGAAGATAGCCAACGTAACACCGATATTAAAAAAAGGCAGCAAATCCCTACCCAGTAACTATCGTCCAATTAGCTTAACCTCAGTTGTATGTAAAATGCTAGAAACGGTCATATGAGACAGACTCGTAAATCACTTAGAGGAAAATAACATACTTAAAGATACTCAACACGGCTTTCGTAAAAAACGTTCCTGTTTAACAAACCTCTTAGACTTCTTCCACGATATCCTCAACCTCTACGATGAGAGTAAAGCTGTAGATATTATATACCTTGATTTTCAAAAGGCCTTTGACAAAGTTCCCCACAAACGTTTACTGCTAAAACTAAAAGCGCATGGAATACAAGACGGTGTGTTGAAATGGATAGAAAATTGGCTCAGCAACAGAAAGCAAAGAGTAGTCATAAACGGTAAGGCATCTAAATGGACCAATGTAAGTAGCGGGGTACCCCTGGGATCGGTACTAGGACCAATTATCTTTCTAATTTACATCAACGACATAGATGAGGGTCTCACCTGTACAATCTCAAAATTTGCTGACGATACAAAAATTGCAAATAGCGTACTCTCAAAAGAACAAGTTGACGATATGCAACACAATCTAGATAAATTGTCATGTTGGGCCCAAATTTGGCAAATGAGTTTCAATGCGAATAAATGTAAAGTACTACATATCGGATACCTAAATGAGAAAGCAAACTATTCGATGAATGGCACTCAGCTTAAGAATATAAACAGAGAAACCGATCTGGGAGTAACAATATCGAGTAACCTAAAACCGAGTCAACAATGTTCAGAAGTTGTTAAGAAGGCAAACAAAATAATTGGCTTTATAGGCAGGTCATTTGAGCATAAATCCAAAGAAGTTATCCTAACCATTTACAATTCCTTAGTCCGCCCTCTTCTGGAATACTGCGTTCAATCCTGGTGCCCTTATTACCAAAAAGATATAAACAAGCTAGAACGAGTTCAACGTAGAGTTACCAAAATGATGCCTAGCCTAAAGAACAAACCATACGAAGAGCGTCTTAGAGAATTAAATCTATTTCCTTTAACCCAGCGCAGATTAAGAGGTGACTTAATTCAAGTGTTCAAAATCATCAAAGGCATCGACAATATGAACTGTAGTAAGTACTTCACTATCGACCTATCTAATTACACGCGGGGAAACGGTTGCAAAATTATTGGTAAATCTTTTAACTCACACGAATCTAAGAATTTCTTCTTCAATCGAGTTGTCAACTTGTGGAATGGGCTTCCCCGAGACGTTATAGACTGCATCACCGTTGATTCATTTAAACTCCGCCTAGACAAATATCTCGCATCAAACCCGCGACTGACTGCGTTTGTAAATGAATAACTTTATTTTATCCCCCCCTCAGTTACTAACCCATCTGTCCCCTACTAACTTCCTAATCCTGCCACGGGCATTAGTTCCAGGGCAGTAATTCCCTTTCCAATGTTCCCTTACCCACTCTAAACCACTGTTTGGACACCTGATCCTCAGTGTTTTGGAGGACAAGCAACCTAGAAGGGTCACTAGATCTGTTGTTGCTTGATTTCCTTTGTACTCCTTTGTACTCCTTTGTACTCCCCCCCCCCCTAAAACCCGTCCACCTCTCCTCCCTAACCCACCTAACCTTCCCATACCATCCACATCCTCAACTCAACACACCACACCCCATCTTAATCCATTCCAACCCCCATCTCCTGCTCCCCAATCCCCCCCCCCCACCTCACCCAGCCCAACCCCCAGCCCCTCCCTCACCCCCCTCCCTCACCCCCACCCCATCCTCAAGCAGCAGCACCCAACATACGTCGTGCACATAACATTAACATTCTTCAACTGAACATAGATGGCATCAACACAAAGAAACACGAACTCTCACACTTCATCAAACAACACAACATACACATTGCCATCTTACAAGAAACAAAACTCCGCACAACACAAAAAACACCCACATTTCATAGTTTCACCACCATCAGACAAGACCGGGCTGTCGGCGGGGGTGGTGGACTCATCACCCTGGTACACAAAGAAATATCATACATAGTAACCAGTGTACAAACCAAATCCCTCCTCCCCCCAAATGATAACACAACAGAAATACAGTCAATTAAAATACGCACTGGCAACAACTCCAACATAACCATCATAAACATATACATCCCTCCCCAAACATCCCCTACAGTACCAAATGAATACAGACCACACTTACAACACATCACAAACACCCAACACACCCCACACATCATCCTGGGTAGTGACTTCAACGCCAAGACGTCGGCCTGGTTTGTCGACAACCCCGACACAGACAGAGGGCTGGTACTACAAAACCAAACCGATAACCTCATCCTTAACGACATCCATTAACATACCCATATTCCTCACCAAGCCCTCTATAACCCATCATCTCCAGACATCACCTTTTGCTCCCCAGAACTCGCCCCCACAACATCCTGGAGGGTGGTCAGAACCTTAGGCTCTGACCACCTCCCGATCATTATCACCACCAAAACCAGACTCACCCCAGCTAGCCACAAACACACATACACCAATTATAAAAGAGCTAACTGGGAAGCATTCACAAATGAGACAGAACAACACTTCACAACTCTAAACAGTACACCCATCACTAACATCAACAATGCTGTACACATACTCAATAAAACTATCCAAAACGCTGACAAGAAACACATTCCAAGAGGTAACAGAAAAAGACACAACCCCAACTTCACACCAGAAATTCAAAACCTCATCAGACAACGCGACATACTGAAACACTCCCCAGCACCCCACACACAAGACATCACACAACAAATTCAAGCACTCAACACCCAAACTAACAACAAAATACAAGAACAACAAAAACTAAATTGGAATAACTTCCTACAAACACTTGATCACAAAACAAACCCCAAAAAACTCTACAAAACACTAAACAGCATCACACTTTCCAACAGCAACACAACACAATCACATGCTGCAATCACAACAACAGACTCTACTCCTTCATGTAAACAACAAGCAAACACTCTCATTAATCACTTCTCACATGTCAGCCACCTAAAACCTCACAAAGACGACCGACGTGTCATCCGACGTAAGAGACAATTCCCCACAGACCCTGACTATAATACACCCTTCACCAATCACCAGACAAAGCATATCATCAACAATCTCAAGCACTCACCCGCCTGTGGCCTAGACAACATAAGCAACATACACCTCAGACACCTGGGACCACAAGGCATACAAGCACTCACTAACATATCAAACTACAGCTATTCACACAACACAATACCAGACATTTGGAAGCATGGTATCATCATCACATTCCCCAAACCCAACAATGACCCCACGCTACCCTCCTCGCACTGCCCAATCACACTCCTTTGCTCCCCCTCCAAAGTCATGGAACGCCTAGTATTACAACTAATTACACCTGACCTACCCCTAGCTCCAACACAACATGACTTTAGGCCACTGCACTCCACAAACACTCTTCTCACAGACCTTACACAAAGAGCTTTCGACGGCATCAACTCAGCTAGACCACCACACAGATCACTATTAGCCACACTCGACATTAGTAAAGCCTTCGATGCCATCCCCCGCCACAACCTAACAAACAAAATCTACAACACAAACATGCACAACAACACAAAAAGGTGGCTGGCCAACTTCCTTGCAGGCAGATATGCACACGTATCTTTTGCCGGTCAGTCATCTAAAATCAGAAACTTTCCAAACGGAGTCCCACAAGGATCCGTCCTATCGCCCGCACTCTTCAATCTGTACATGCACGATATAACTACACCCAATACGCCCCAAATAAACTTAGCCTCCTATGCAGATGACATAACACTCACATGCACACACCATGACCCAAAAAGAGCAACAGATCTCCTTCAACCCTATCTCAACACACTACATGGCTGGTGCACTACAAACAGACTTAATCTAGCCCCAGCCAAATCCACCGCAACCCTGCTCACAAGTTGGACAGGAGAACACGAATACATCCCTCAACTCACCATAAACAACACACCCCTAACACATACACACACCCCAAAATCCTAGGAGTAACATATGATACTCATATGACATTCAAACAGCACACCACAAACATTAAAAAGAAACTGACACCCAGACTTAACGCCCTCAGGTCACTTGCTCACACAAAATTTGGACACAACAAAGAAACTACCACCACAGTATATAAACAATACATAAGATCAGTGATGGAATATGCAAGCCCAGCCTGGGCTTCTAACCTAGCTGAAACACATCATAAGACCTTACAGACTATTCAAAACAAAGCCCTGAAGATCATTACAGGCTGCACAGCTACTGCACCCACAGATCACCTACATCAAGAAACCAAAATCCTCAAAGTCAAAGACCATCTGGACATGAGAGGCACTCAATTCCTGGCAGCAGCCTCCACGAACCAAGACCACCCACTAAACTACATGGCAACACACCCACAGACACCAAGACATATCAAAACAACACCCAGCACACGGTATCACACACAATTATTGTCCTCTCTCCCTCCCTGCCCACCCCGAACCAACTTCCAGAAGCACATCCATACTCATATCTCTCACCGATCCATCCACTCACTCACAGACAACACGCAGCTGCATGCACGACCTCCCGAAATCCATCCTTCCGAATCCTCCCTTCCTCGCGAGGACAGAGTCCACCTGGCCAGGCTGAGATGCGGACACCATCCAGCTCTCCTGAGCTATCAGAAGAGACTGGATGACTCCGTTGTCGACGCCTGCCCGGGATGTAACACAGCACCCCATACCATTAAACACATCATAGAAGACTGCATTTCACACAACCACTTACGCCAACAACACAATCTACTCTCAATGAGAGCTCTGTGGGAAAGCCCGATCGTGGCCATGGCCTTTCTCAGGGACTCGGGGCTGTTCGGCCAGGCAGCTTAGGGAACAACAACAACAACAACAACTTCAAAATATTTGTATTATTAAAAAGATTAATACGGATACTAATAATGAAGCAACAATATTAAGAATAATATCCTAATAACAAAAATTGCGATAAAATAAAAAGATGTGAAGATCACAAAAAATAATTACACACCAAACGCTGATGCCATAAAAAGGAAGACAGACCATGATGACATAGAAGTTTGTATCCCATGCAATATATTTTCCTTCCACAGTTTGACGAGCGAGAGCGAGAGAGAAAATGAGAGTGAAAGTGAGATAAGGTGTGTGAAAGTGAGAGTGAAAATTAAATAAGGTGTGAAAGTGAGAGTGAAAGTGAGATAAGGTGTGTGAAAGTGAGAGTGAAAGTGAAATAAGGTGTGTGAAAGTAAGATAAGGTGTGTCAAAGTGAGAGTGAAAGTGAAATAAGGTGTGTGAAAGTGAGAGTGAAAGTGAGATAAGCTTAGTATCTCTATCAGCATAATGGCAAAAGTCGACAAAGCTTTTTCGCGAGCAAAATGTATTTAAATCATAGTATGTCTGCCAACCTCCGACATGCATTGTAAACAATATACCTTTGTCTATCTGTATTCTATCAGGATATATTTGTATTTTCTGTAAACACGGAGTTGCACGGAATTTGCTCCATCAAAGCAATTCGTTCGTTTTCGGGGGACGGATCGTTGCTCAAGGGAGGTTACCTAATTTTTTCTCTATTTTTTTCTCTTTCTCTGGCTTGTATGCATTCGGCCCCATTCAGCCTACTGTTTTAAGACGTTTATCCCCATCCAGGTGTCGATTTCTTCCTGGCGAGCGATAGTGAGCCAGCATTGTATGGAGAAATCCGGCTTCGACAGACATTTTTCTATCGAAAAATGTATAAATTTAGCCTGCTGTCAAAAAACGTTTAAAACAAATATGCTGGTTCGCTACTGCTAGCCAGGAAAAATTAGACACCTGGATGAGGGAAAACGTCTTAAAACAGTAGGCTGAAATGGGGCCGAATGGATACAACCCAGAGAGAGAGAAAAATAACGAGGTGGGGCCCCTCAAGCGCCTATTTTTCGGGGTTGCTGGCTATCAACCCTTTGAAAACCATGACGCATTTTGACAGTATATTTTGTCTATCATTAGAAGATTTGATTCAGCTTAGGAAGGATCAGTGGGAATTATAAGGGTAAAGACTGTCTCAATTAACATACTCAATACATGTACCCATGACAACCTGAATAAAATACTCTAATTATAGCCAGAAAACAGATAAAGAAAATCGTAATTGGATCTTGAATTAAATTATTTAAATATATTTAGGATGGATCTACGGAAGTCAGAGTTCATCGAGTTACTTTTACCAATATGATTCCAAAAGGATAATCCTAAAGTAATCTTTGCTTAACAGCAAAGAGAGAGAGAGGGGGGGGGGAGAGAGAGCGAGAGAAGAAAAGTAGGAAGATAAAGAGGATAGAAAAGACCAAATATACAAAAAAAGCATATGTAGAAAATATTGACGAAAACGTGTTAAACAAAATGATACAGAAAATAATAATAAGAAACTATGACAAATAAAAGTAAATGTGAATAAATAGGATACAGAAGAAAAGAAAGGGGTGCTATTGAGAAGAAAGACAAAAGACAAAAGAGTCAAAATATAACGGGAAAAGGAATAAGAATAAGACGAAGAAAAGAGGGTAAAGTTGAGGAAGAACATGATACAGGGAGAAAAGAGAAGAAGAAAAGAAAGAAGAAAAAAGAGGCAGCAGTGGATAAGTAAGAAGAACAGGACAATAACAAACATGATTAAGAAAAGAGAAGAACAAGACAAGAAAAAGAGGCAGCAGTGGATAAGTAAGAAGAACAGGACAATAACAAACAGGATTAAGAAAAGAAAAGAACAAGACAAGAAAAAGAGGCAGCAGTGGATAAGTAAGAGGAACAGGACAATAATAAACAGGATTAAGAGGATAGAGGGTAGAAATATCTAATAAGAGGTTAAGGGGATAGTGGCTGTTTTTTTCTTCTATTTATTCAGTTATTTATATAATGTTTAGTTTCCTCGCTACATCTCCATCAAGCTTAAAAAAAAAACACCCACTAGATAAATTTGTACATTTTTCGGTAGAAAAATTTCCCGGCCAAAGGCCGGTTCCTCTTATAATTACAGGCTCGCTATAGCTCGCCAGGAAAAAATCGGCTCCTAAATGGCACGAAAAGTCTTAAAATTAACAACAAAATGGGGTGAAAGGTGTTATAATCGTCAAACTAATGGGCCGAACGTCTTAAAATCTCAAAACTAATGGGGCTAAACACGAGGGAGACAGTGGTTCAGAAAACTGGTCCATTTCCCCTTAAAGAGGAAGAAGCAAGTAATACAAACTAAAACAATTTTAAGACAAAGAAAGACCCTGGAACTTTCAAGACAGAGATCAAATCCAGACATAAAAACTGCGAGATGAAATTTACTGATGAGGTGAAGTTTCGTTTGGTTGACTTAACCCTTTGAATCTGATGACCTGGCAGGCACTGGGTCCTGAGGTCATTACTAACCTTCTTTATAGGATGTTCTCTCTCTCTCATTCATCCTCACTCTTACTCTCACTCTCTCTCTCTCCACAAATATATATATATAATGCCCTCGAAAATATCCCGCAACCCCAATAATGTACTACCCGAGTTGACGTCCGGTATAGTATAAAATAGTCGTTGATGGGAAGTCCAATAAAATCATCACGTGAATCACCACGAGACTATCACCTAGTACCTACAAATAGGACTAAGGTTACTATACTTTTGTACGTCCGTGGTAGTACAGTGGGTTAGCACGCGGGCCTGGTTGACCTATGGGGGCCATGGTCACTAACCAGGGTTCGAACCCCACCCAAGGCATCTCAAAACCTGTGGGTTTTTAGGAGGGTTAAACTCCCTTCAGAGGTTCGAGCCCCGTGCCAGGCACCAAGAAAGGTTGACCCTAAGTGGGCCTTGGGAGTTTTCAGGACAGAAAAATTCCCTTCGCACCCAGTATTTCATTGGTGGCAGTCACGGAACGTGATCTGGTAGCTACATATAGCACCCATCACGCGGACCCTAACAATATTGAGATTGCTGAGGTGATACAGCTACGATACCTTACGACCTTAAAGAGGCTAGGGACTAGCCTAATTAAAGAAGGATGTAATGTAATGCCCTCGAAAGTATCCCGCAACCCCAATAATGTACTACCCGAGTTGACGTCTGGTATAGTGTAAAATAGTCGTTGATGGGAAGTCCAATAAACTCATCACGTGAATCACCACGAGACTATCACCTGGTTCCTACAAAAAGGACTAAGGTTACTATACTTTTGTACGTCCGTGGTACTACAGTGGGTTAGCGCGCGGGCCTGGTTGACCTATGGGGGCCATGGTCACTAACCAGGGTTCGAACCCCCCCCAAGGCATCTCAAAACCTGTGGGTTTTTAGGAGGGTTAAACTCCCTTCAGAGGTTCGAGCCCCGTGCCAGGCACCAGGAAAGGTTGACCCTAAGTGGGCCTGGGGAGTTTTCAGGACAGAAAAATTCCCTTCAGACCGGAGAGGGAAGTGAAATACAGGGAGGACGAGAAAACGACAGGCCCACCTGCAAAACCAGACAGTCACGGTACCAACAACTAGCCCGGACAACTCACCCCAAAATGGCCGACCCCGAACCACAACCTTCAACCTCCCGGAGGACGGTGCGCCCTCAACCCTTCTAGACTCAACCCCTTCACCCACTCCACAGACACGTCATGTAACTTCCAGCCTTCTAATATACAGAACACACTCCTGACTCCCCTTTCTTAAAACCCCCCCACCAAGATGTTTTGTAATGAGAAACTCCCATAGCCGTTGCATGCCTACAGACCACGAATAGGATTAATGAAATACTGGGTGCGACGGGAATTTTTCTGTCCTGAAAACTCCCCAGGCCCACTTAGGGTCAACCTTTCCTGGTGCCTGGCGCAGAGCTCGAACCTCTAAAGGGAGTTTAACCCTCCTAAAAACCCACAGGTTTTGAGATGCCTTGGGTGGGGTTCGAACCCTGGTTAGTGACCATGGCCCCCATAGGTCAACCAAGGCCGCGTGCTAACCCACTGTACTACCACGGACGTACAAAAGTATAGTAACCTTAGCCCTATTTGTAGGAACCAGGCGATAGTCTCGTGGTGATTCACGTGATGAGTTTATTGGACTTCCCATCAACGACTATTTTACACTATACCAGACGTCAACTCGGGTGGTACATTATTGGGGTTGCGGGATATTTTCGAGGGCATTACATTATTTCGAGGGCATTACAATATATATATATATATATATATGTATACTGTATATACTGCATATATATATATATATATATATATATATATATATATATATATATATATATATTAGATCATGTATACATTTATGGGTATTTAATCAATAATAATTCGTAAAGATTTCTACAAAAGGAAATGGTTATTTGCGTATTTGATAGATTTACTACTATTTTTAAGGATCGCACTACTTGAATATCAACACACTTTATATTAGTTTCTCTTTCTTTAATGTTTTCTCTCTCGTTCCAACTTTGGCTATATTCTATATTTTTAGCATGGTCTGTCCTCCTAGACAGAGTTTTCTTTTTCAGGAAGAATGATCATGTATGAGTACAAATGTATGGTTCACGGGTGTTGGAATGGTGGAGTTAACTACGACGTCAGCACAAAAAAAGTCCGATCGTGGTACGTATTGGATAATTTATAACATATTTAAGCAAGGATATGGGATGTGTTGTGTTACCTGAAGGCTTTGCATGCGTTTAATAAAATAGGGACTGCGAAAAAGAGACAAATTTATATTTACTCAAACACGATATATTTTCCTGGTGTCGAGAGCGGGGAAACAGAACTTCTGGTATCTTAGCGAGGTGGGGTGGTTTCATGGACGTGCTTCTCTCTCCGTGCAGGGGCCAGGGGTCTTCTTTCTTCTCCGTCCTAGGGCTCGAAGGGGAAAGGTAAAGCTCGGTTCACACATACACGAATTAACGTCCCGTCCGGCCCCGACCTCTTAATTCGCCTGCAAACGGGCAAGGACGCCGGCAAAATCGCCTATGGATGGTACAGGGATGTGTGGTGTCACCAGCACACGGGAGGGGATCGGGAGGCGGCGACCATTTTGTGCATGCATAAAATGGTCGGTGTGGGCCGGGGCAACTACCACAAAACGTGTCAGGCCCGGACACACATGGGAGCATTCGGCGTCTAGACGCCAACTGGGGGGGTCTAGACGCCGACAAATGGGATGAGAACGGCGGCAGAAAAACGTTGGAAGGAGAGTCGGCGATGTGGCACCGTCGTGTCACGTGGGCTGGTGACACCTCACGTCCGTGTACCGACCATAGGCGATTTTGCCGGCGTCCCTGCTCATTTGCAGGCGAATTAAGGGGTCGGGGTCGGACGGAACGTTAATTCGTGCATGTGTGAACCGAGCAAAAGGGGTCGGGGACGGACGGGATGTTACTTCGTGCATGTGTACCATGGGGCCTCCAGATTGATGCCGTCCTGCCTATTTTTTTTATCGTGGCTGGACGGGACGTTAATTCGTGCATGTGTGAACCGAGCTTAACAGACCGTAACCCCAAGGAGGTACCGAACCACTCCGATCAGCAGGCACTGTAGAGGTGATTCTCAGGAACGAAAGACTACCCTGGTTAGTTGCACAAGTCACTATTCTAGCATCGAGCATAGAATTACCCCTAGTAACAAACTTAAGCTCGGTTCACACATACACGAATTAACATCCCGTCCGGCCACGACCAAAAAAATAGGCAGGACGGCATCAATCTGGAGGCCCCATGTGTACACATGCACGAATTAACATCCCGTCCATCCCCGACCCCTTTTGCTCAGTTCACACATGCACGAATTAACGTTCCGTCCGTCCCCGACCCCTTAATTCGCCTGCAAATGAGCAGGGACGCCGGCAAAATCACCTATGGTCGGTACACGGACGTGAGGTGTCACCAGCTCACGTGACACGAAGGTGCCACATCGCCGACTCTCCTTCCACGGTTTTTTGCCGCCGTTCTCATCCCATTTGTCGGCGTCTAGACCCCCCCAGTTGACGTCTAGACGCCGAATACTCCCATGTGTGTCCCGGCCTTACACGTTTTGTGGCAGTTGCCCCGGCCCACACCGACCATTTTATGCATGCACAAAATGGTCGCCATCTCCCGCTCCCCCTCCCGTGTGCTGGCGACACCACACATCCCTGTACCGTCCATAGGCGATTTTGCCGGCGTCCTTGCCCGTTTGTAGGCAAATTAAGAGGTCGGGGCCGGACAGGACGTTAATTCGTGTATGTGTGAACCGAGCTTTAGGAGGAGACCTAATATTAAACTTAGGCTGGTATCCAGTCGAGTGACCTGGAGAGTTAGCTTCGTGCCTAGCGTGGAAGAAGGGTTTTCTCATTTATTTCTGCCATAGTCACGACTCTTCCAGGTAGGTTGGGAACTTCCTAGGGCAGCAAGGGTATTGATGGTTTCCCTTTCTCTCTGATGGTCCTGATAAGAGAGCACATAGGTGTGACTAGAGGGCTTGACCAGATTCCTCCTGTTCGGAATGCTCCCTAAGTAAGGCTCGTGGGTGGTTGATATGTCCTTTCACGCTCTGGCTCATGGTGTTACTATTCGTGGAGGCTGCTGTTCTTAACGTTGTTATAGGGGTTGCTTCCACTGCTGCGTGTTATTAGCTCTATTGGTGTTTTACTCCCCTTTCCAACTAAAATGTTTGCATGGCTATTATTAGAAAACGACTGTGTTATCAGGGTTTACTGATAGAGTATAAATGCCTTAAAATGGCCCCAGGAAGTCACCCTGTCAGTTTGTAAAAACCATGCTGAATCGCCCTGTATATATATATATAAATATGTATAACATAATAATATAACGAACTCTGTATCCAACTACCTCAAACAGCATTCCTATTCCTCCACACTATTTCAATCAACCTTTCTCCTCGGCAGTCCACGGAGTCCTAGGCAAATGGAGAGGCGAGAATAGCTGACGAATTTTGTGAGTGAAAATGGCATAGCATGGAAGAATGACTCTGTGGTATTTGTTGACATGGGTCTTACTGGAATGCGAGGATGGGAAGGGGTAGAGAGAGAGAGAGAGAGGTGGGGTTGGGAAAGAGGAGGTTATTTGGAAGTAGGAGTGGGAAGAGGGAAAAGATGAGCTGGGGTTGGGAGTGGGGGAGGGGAATCTGCGGAATATATGTATAACGATTTTCGCAATTTCATATTTTATTCTGACGGTAAATAGACGATTGAATGCAGCTTCAGAAGGACCTGTTGACTAAAAACGGGTAAAAACTATCTCAATCGTCTCCGTAACTCGCAAAAGTTCCTCATAAATCGAGAAAATGGTCTAACGATAGCAAAATATAATAAAGTAGACGTGCCGTTTTGCCCAAAATCAAAACGGCATACCCAACTCTGCGATGGGTCACCATCATCACTACTAGTCACTATCACCATTACTATCATCAACACTACTATTATAGTCATCACTACTACTCTTACCATCATCACTACTACTCTCATCATCACTACTACTGTCATCACTACAACTTTCACCATAATCACTACTACTCACCATCATCACTAATACTGTCACCATGATCACTACTGTCATCATTATCACTACAACTATCATAATTGCTTGTCACCATCATCACTACTATTAGGACCATCATCACTACTACTAGTACTGTCACCATCATATCTACTACTGTCATCATTATCACTACCATCATCATCACTGCTGTCATCATCACTATAACTACAACCATCATCACTACTATTATCACCATTATCACTACAATTACCATCATCACTACTATTATCACCATTATCACTACAATTACCATCATCCCTACTATTACTACCATCACTTCTAATGTCAACTAAACTAACTTAACCTAACAAATGCGGGGCGAGATGTTTTCACCCCCAGAACGAAGGTGTTCTGTGTGCGAGACCCTACAGGGCACACACACACAGAACAGCATCGTTTCTGGGGGGGGGGGGAACCTTCGGGGGGGGGGGGGGTAAAACCATATTTTGAATCTAAAATCATAACTATTGCACAAATTCAAAAAAAAAAAATTGACTGAAGTTCGCATTCACCCAACAAATATTTGTGTGAAATTTGGTGAAAATCCGTCCAACGGTCTAGGAGGAGTTTCGGGACAGACGGACGACGACGAGGACTACGACGATGACAGATTTTGTTTTCCAGTGGTACCCACTATACAGGGGGGGGGGGGGATACTAAACTCTGCTTACGCAGAGTTGATTATAACCATTTCAGTACCGGAGCCGTTCTTTTAACTTTGCTATGGCTACTATTAGATTATTGTATTCAGTTTAAGAAACACCTCCATCAAAATTAACAGGCTTTGAACCATCTCACTCAACCCTGTTTACTACCACAGATCCTTCTTAAACTGCACAAATTCGTCTAAATATAGCTAGAACAAAATTTAAAAAAAAAATCGCTGGTATTGAAGGGGTTAGGAAAGTCGTCAGAAGTTAGTATTAACTCCTTGGGAATTATGACGCTTTTCTTGATGTTTTTTCTGGTTATCAGTAGATGATGTTGTTCAGTTTAGGAAGAAGCTTTGCGAGTCAGAGGGAGAATTGAGATAGCTAATTATTACCCATTTGACAGCTAGAGGGCCTTACAAAGCTGAATATTATCGCCTAATGTTAGCCTAAATAAAATGTCGATACACGTCACACAATCCTCAAAGGATTAAGTGGAAAATACAGGGTAAGAAATACGGCGATGTGCAAAAAACAAAAACAAGATTGAAAGGAATGTGGAGTGAAAATTATGAAGAAACCTCCCCTGTGAGCGAGAGGGAAAATATGTCAGAAATGAAGAGCTTATAAGAGCCTGATTTATACGACTACCGGGCAATTAAGAGGACATTGTTATATATGTTATTATGCATATTCAGTGTATATATATACAGGTATATATATATATATATATATATATATATATATATATATATATATATAGACAGACAGACAGACAGACAGATATTTCGGTTAGCATGTACCACTATACGGGGGGCGATACCACTCTGCTTACGCAGAGTTGACTATACGAGGGGCGATACCACTCTGCTTACGCAGAGTTGATATTATACCCCGACAAGGAAGCCAGCAAATAATATAGAGGCTGACACAAACGACTCGGCGGACACAGGCTGACGAATATTGCTGACACTGGCACATTGTCGTCCACGGATTTACTAATATACACACCCGGGATACTGACTCACTGGCTGACTAACTGACTGACTAACTGGTGGGTGACTGACTAACTGGCTAACTGACTGACTGACTAGTGACTGACTAACTGGCTGACTGACTGACTGGTGGGTGACTGACTGACCGACTGACTGGTGGGTGACTGACTGATTGGCTGACTGACTGACTGACTGACTGGTGACTGACTAACTGACTGACTGGTGGGTGACTGACTGGCTGACTGATTGGTGGGTGACTGACTGACTGGTGGGTGACTGACTGACTCACTCACTCACTGGTGGGTGACTGACTGACTGACTGACAGACTGGTGGGTGACTGACTAACTGGCTTAAGGGGGATGTATTTTTATTTATTTATGAATATTTATTTTTACTTTTTTTGTTTGGGGGGGGGGGTAAATATGTATTGATGTAATTATTGCTTAGTTTCCTCGCTAGACCTCCATCAAACTAAATTATAAAATAAAATACACCCGCCCCCCCCCTAACCCCCCACCCCTTTCAAGATAAATTTGTACATTTTTAGGTAGAAAAATGCCCCGGCTGAAGGCCAGTTCCACCTAAAACTACAGGCTCACTTTCGTTCGCCAGGGAAAAAATCGACACCTAAATGGCACGAAAGGTCTGTATATTGAAAAAAACATTAGGGCGAAAGGTCTTAAAATCGCCAAACTAATGGAACAAACGTCTGCATATCTCAAAAGTAATGGAACTAAACATGAGTGAGGTAAAGCAACTAGCTCCCCCTTAATGATAGGTTGATTAGACGGTATTGTGCAGCATAATTTAATGGTTCGGCTCAATGGTTTAAGGAGGGGGTTTAGTTTGCTCTCTAAACCTCTATCAAACTTTAAAAAGCACCCACAAGATCCCCCTTCGATATAAATTTTTAAATTTTTCTGTAGAATATACTGTATATATACTGTATATTTTGCTTTTCTTTTTCTATGTGATTGAGGGAGGCAAAAGGCATAACTGCCTATAGTGAGTGCCTCCCCCATAGTTGAAAGAGTGACAGGGCCCAAATCAAGGGACGTTCGAGCCAAAATGCCTGGACACACGGAGTTTGAAGCAATTTGAGTCACAGGAAGAGGGAAAGACTGATTCTGGGAGAGAGTTCCAGAGCTCAGCTGTTGAGTAGAAGAAAGTTTGAGTAACGTTTCACTCTTGGGTTGGAGAGTTCACAGAGTAGGGGTGGGATTGAGTTGCAAGACAGGTACCACGTGCCCTACGTAAAGGAGGTGGTATGCACTGGGATAGCTCTGAGGAACACTGATTATTATAGTAGCGATAGAATAGCGAGAGAGATGCAACATTGCGGCGGAGAGAGAGAGATTGCAGAGAGTTGGTGAGTGGACGGGAGTTAATAATACGAAAGGCCTTCCTTTCAACTTTGTCTAGGAGAGCGGTGTGAGTGGAACCTCCCCACACATGTGAACAATACTCAATACAAGGGCGCACTATGCCCCTGTACTGAGCAAGAAGCTGTGCAGGGGAAAAGAACCCCCTAAGGCGGTTGAGCACACCCAGCTTCTGGGAGGCTGCCTTAGCAAGACTGGTAATATGGTCCTTCCAAATGAGAGCAGAAGAAAAAGAGACACCAAGAATATTGAGAGAAGATGAAGGGTTGATTTTTGTATTGTTGAAGAATAAGGGATAGTCCACTGGGAGATCCTGACGGGTAGATAGATGGAGAAATTGGGTTTGGGAAGCATTAAAGTTAACAAGGTTTTCTCTGCCCCAATTGGAAATAGTATTTAGATCAGAATTTAAGAGTTCTATGGCTTCATTACGTTTGTCGTTGAGGGATTGCTGGCTGGGGCGTTCTGAAAAACTAATGGAGTAGTGTAAGGTTGAGTCGTCTGCGTATGAATGGATGGGAATTAAGGTACAGTTAAGGAGATCATTTATAAAAATTAGAAAGAGAATAGGAGATAGGACAGAGCCCTGAGGAACACCGGAGTTTATAGGGTGAGGAAGTGAACAATGGCCGTCCACAACCGCAGCTATGGAACGGCCGGAAAGGAAATTAGAGACAAAGGCACAGATGGAGGGCTAGAAACCGAAGGAGGGTAGTTTAGAAATTAAAGATTTATGCCAGACTCTATCGAAGGCTTTCGATATGTCTAGTGCAATAGAAAAAGTCTCACCGAAGTCTGTATGTGGTTGTGTGTGTGTGTATGTAGTGTGAGCATGTTAGTGTGTGTGTGTGTTTGTAGGGTGCCAATCAGATGAGGACGGGCGGACTTTAGTTGATGTGGCTAGAGTACTTGCATAGCTAAGTGGCCGGCCATGGGTGTTGGTATCTTTATGGAGGGTCCGGGGTACGATTCCCACAGAGCGTATGTAAAGTGTGTGAGTGTGTGTTGTCATTTATCTCTCTCTCTCTCTCTCTCTCTCTCTCTCTCTCTCTCTCTCTCTCTCTCTCTCTCTCTCTCTCTCTCTGTCTTGGGCTGGGTTTGGGGGTTGAGGCTGCTATTGTTGTTGCTGTTGTTGACAAAATCCCGACAAGAGAATATCTGCCTTGAATAATGGAAGGGTAAATATAGGAGCTTAATATTCAGTGAAGCTCAGCCTTAGCTAATGGCTATGGTTGTGTGTGTGTGTGTGTGTGTGTTGCTTATATTGTTTTTGAAACTGGCGATAAATTTACTCATCCCCTTCTTCATTAAGTAGCTATTACAAAGGCTATTTAGCCAAACATGTTGTTAATTGTGAACACTTGACATTAATATAATACAGTGACCTAACAGTTTCTTATTTCTCACTTATTTATTGAAATAATCAGGTGCTAAAGGAGTAAGCTTTTTACCAAACAAAAACAAATTCAAAAACAAAAAACAATATATACATAACTAAATAAATAAATAAATATAATATGTATAAAACAAGTATAGGGCCTACGACCAAGCCTTGATGGTGAGTGTGTTACCTGGGCAACCTCTCAATAATGTAGGGAGGCTGAATGATTTAAGGGGAGGTTTTTAGTGTGTTCCCTAGACCTCCATCAAGCTTAAAATTACACCCTCTATTTTCAAGATAAATGTGTACATTTTTCGGTATAAAAATGTCCCGGCCAAAGGCCGGTTCCTCTTAAATTACAGGCTCGCTATCGCTCGCCAGGAAACAATCGACACCTAAATTGCATGAAAGGTCTTAAAATTGACAGAAATGGGGCAAAAGTTCTTAATAATGGGGCGAACGTCTTAAAATATCAAAAGCAATGGGGCTAAATATGAGGGAGAAAGGGGTCCAGAAAAATATCCCTCAAGTGGAAATCTCCCCTTAACACACGGAGACTAGGGGGCTCAGGTCAGTCAGTTGGTTAGTTAGTTCCGGAGTTAGGTAGGTGGTTAATATCCTAGGGGGTTAGTTGAGTGGTTAGTCTCTTAAATATATAGTATAACTGAGGTTTATGACTACTGATGGATTCATTCTGATTCCAATGTATTAATAGATGTAAGATTGAAAACTAAATACTTACATCTGATGAAATTTAATCCAATTCTCTCTCTCTCTCTCTCTTTCTCTCTCATACTCACCAATACACTAAAATACACATATTCACACCCACACCCACACATACACCCTCACATCCACACACACATACACCCCTACGTCCATACATCCACATACACTCCCACATCAACACACACACACACACACACTCCCATATCAACAAACACACACTCAACACACACACACTCCCATATCAACAAACACACACTCAACACACACACACACACACACACACACACATACACTCCCACATCAACACACTCACACACACACACACACACACACACACACACGATAACACACACACTAATGTATCGTTCAAAATATCTACCAACAAATTTATAATTAACGAATATTATAGAAAAGGAGTTGTAGTATATGTAAAATTAGATTAATATTTGATAGAATGACCGAAGTGAAAGAGAGTGTCTGAGAGTGAATGAAGCTTGCCTATATTAATCCTCAATATTATATACTTCTGTATTGAATTCGTGTATGGATTATCATAGTATTTCCCTGTGTAAGAATAAGAGTATGAATGTATCGATTTACCTGTGATATATATTTTGTTTTGTATTATGTGTAAATTATGTGTCACTCTGTTATGATTTTTATAATTATTATTCTTTCTTTCTGACTAACGACAAGACTTTATACAAAAAAGGAGCCTTTAAAAAAATGCTTTCATTAAAAAGGCTCAGCCCCATTAATTACAATTACTGTATTTATGTAATCATATTGTACTTCCCTTTGGGCTAATAAACTGTATTTAATTTTAGTTTTAATTTGACATGCACTCCCAAATCAACACACACACACACACACTCACGCACATACACTCCCACATCAACACACACACACACACTCAACACACACGCACATACACTCCCACATCAACACACACACACACACACACACACACACTCCCACATCAACACACACACACTCCCACATCAACACACACACACACACACACACTCCCACATCAACACACACACATAGTCAACACAAACACACACGCACATACACTCCCACATCAACACACACAAACACGCACATACACAAACACGCACATACACTCCCACATCAACACACACACGTTCAACACATACACACTCACACATAAACCCCCTCACACCCACATCAACACACACACGCTCAACACACACAAACACGCACATACACTCCCACATCAACACACACACGCTCAACACATACACACTCACACATACACCTCCTCACACCCACATACACTCCTACATCAACACACACCCATGACATGAGTGTGGTCGGTGTTAAGCGGTGTTGCAGTAATATAAGTGTGTGTAACATAAACCTTAAAGGTGAGCTCCAATGAAAGGTGTTGGTCTCGATACGTTCACACTATGTAGGTCTATCATTGTGTGTGCACTGTGTACGTTAGTGTGTGCGTTTCTGTATATGTTATGTGGGTCTATGATTATGTTAACTGTGTATGTTTGTGTAATTGTGTATTTTGTATGTAGTTAAATTTGTGTATGCCTGGGTTTGTGTGTGTTTTTATGAATGTGTTTCTCTGTGTGTGTATTTTTTTGTGAGTGTGTTTCTGTGGGTGTGTGTGTGCGTGTGTGTATTTGGGTATGCCTGTGTTTGTGTGTATTTTGTGAATGTGTTTATCTGTGTGTGTAGTTTTTGTGAGTGTGTCTCTGTGTGTGTGTGTGTGTGTGCAGACTTAATTTGTGTCAGGACCATTTGATGGTACATAATCTACAACACGCGCACACACACACACACAAACATCTACACACACTGACCCACACACAAACACATACACTGCCAAATTCCCTCCTACATATTCTACTAAGTCCAGTTTTTCCCGCCATGTCTAGCTCATAATATTACTTGCACCATCACGGTCACCCTAATTTGAATTAATATCTAGGTCAAATTAATATATCCAAAGCACTGAACAGGTAAATGTTTATCCCAGGTATCAGTAGTGACATGTGGTAATGACTTAGTAATATACAGTAATTGAAATAGATTACTAACAGCGCTCTACGCAAAATTATGGAATTTTTCTTCTCTTATTTTTATATAATCCTGTGTGTTCGTAAATTGGAAGTTAAGTTATATTGGCTTTAAGGTAAATGAAAGTTTAAGTTGATTATATACGGAATATACTGATTGAGGAAGACATCAATCAGATAAATCTGTCTGTCTGTCTCTCTCTCTCTCTCTCATACACACCAATACAACAAAATACACATATTAACACCCACAACACACTCACACCCGCACTTGCCCGCCCACACACACACACACACACACACACACCCACACACCCACGAACATGACTGTGGTTATTGTTTAGCGGTGTTGCAGTAATTTAGGTTTGTGTACATTTTTACCTTAAAGGTGAGCTCCAATGAAAGGTGTCTGCCTCGATACGTTCATATCATGTAGGTCTATCGTTGTGTGTGCACTGTGGACGAACGTTTGGGCATTCATACTGTATGTGCGTTTATAATTATGTTCCCTGTGCATAATTGCATATTTGAGTATTTTGTGTGTAGGTAAATTTGTGTATGCCTGTGTTTGTGCGTGTGAGTGTGTTTTTTGTGAGTGTGTTTTGGTGTGTGAGTGTGTGTGCAGATTTGTTTAATGTGTACATAATCTACAACGAGCACAAACAAACACACACATACACTCAGAAACATAAACGCGAGCGTACACGTGCACACGCATAAACGCCGCACAAATACACACACATATACACACACACACACCTACACACACACACACATACATAGCCAAATTCCCTCCTACATATTCTACTAATTTCAGTTTTTCCCGTCATGTCTAGCTTATAATATTACTTTCTGCGTCACGGTCACCCTAATGTTAATGAATATCTAGGTCAAATTAATAAATCCGAAGCACTGAGCAGGTATATTTTTATCACAGGTATTGGTAGTGTCATGTGGTAATGATGTAGTTGATATAATTGAAATGTATTACTAGCTGTGCTCCAGGCAAATATATGGAATTATTATTCTCATTTTCATTTGTGCTTTGTTCATAATTATAATCCTGTGTGTTAGTAAATTGGGAGGTAAAATATATAGCTTTTAAGGAAAATGAATATTTAAGGTAATTATATACAGTATATATATATATATATATATATATATATATATATATATATATATATATTTATATATATATATATATATATATATATATATATATTAATTTATTTTATTTTTATTTTTTTAACGTATGAAATGTAACAAATCTGATCCCATCTTACCTTCTTAATTACCTTCAAGTTGTGCAAAGATGTCCTAACTGTCCCGATGAAACGACTCCTAATTATCCCCCCCCCCCCCCCCCTCATTCGCCTCTGCTAATTGTCCCCCCTGAGGTCGGTTATTAGGGACAAGTTGGCCTTCCTCCCACCTCACACTTTTCCCAGAGATTGAAGCGACATGCGATCCGAGAGACTTGTGCTAGACTAAAGGCTAGACTTGTGCAGCTAGAGTTAATTAACCTCTCTCGGGGTCGTCAGTTTTTCTCCTTTGGCTGGACATTCAAGGGGGTAGAGTTTTTAGTCCATGGTGCTGAACACGGCTTTGGGGAAACATAACCCTAAAGCCGGTATCACACAAGCGCTTTTTCCCTCAACATTTATCCTCAACACTGATCTGGCAGCTTATGAGGTCAACATCTATAATATTTCGGTTTCGTAAATTCATCTATCACAAGTTTAGATTCCGATACCAGTGCAAAATATTCCAGAAGTGTTGCCAGGGAAATGTTGATCATCAAATGTTGACTATAAAAGCTCTCGTGTGATACCGGCTTAAGTCCCTCCTTCAGCCCCTTCGATGTGATGGGGTAATTTCAGTGGTATTCTGGCTAACATTTTGACTATATTACTATGCTTACTGGCCGTTAATAACATAAAGGGTATTAACAGTCTGAGTTATTAACGCGATAGTTTCCACAAGCCCTTCTTCGTCTTAATATAACAAAGTCAAAGAAACCCCTTCGAGATAAATTTGTACATTTTTCGGTAGAAAAATGCCACGACCGCACCTGGTTCCTCCTACACTGAAGGATCGCTATTGCTCGCCAGGAAAAAAATCGACACCTAAATGGCACAAACAGTCTAAAAATCGCCAAACTAATAGGGCGAATGTCTTATAATTTGAATACTAATGGGGCAAAGCATTAGGGAGAAGGGGATCCAGAACCCCCCTGCCCCCCATTGGAAATACATTAGGGAGAAGGGGATCCAGAACCCCCCTGCCCCCCTTGTAAATACATTAGGGAGAAGGGAAGGGGATCCAGAACCCCCCTGCCCCCCTTGGAAATACGTTAGGGAGAAGGGGATCCAGAACCCCCCTGCCCCCCTTGGAAATACATTAGGGAGAAGGGGATCCAGAACCCCCCTGTCCCCTTGGAAATACATTAGGGAGAAGGGGATCCAGAACCCCCCTGCCCCCCTTGGAAATACGTTAGGGAGAAGGGGATCCAGAACCCCCCTGCCCCCCTTGGAAATACATTAGGGAGAAGGGGATCCAGAACCCTCCTGCCCCCCTTGGAAATACATTAGGGAGAAGGGGATCCAGAACCCTCCTGCCCCCCTTGGAAATACATTAGGGAGAAGGGGATCCAGAACCCTCCTGCCCCCCTTGGAAATACATTAGGGAGAAGGGGATCCAGAACCCTCCTGCCCCCCTTGGAAATACATTAGGGAGAAGGGGATCCAGAACCCCCCTGCCCCCCTTGGAAATACATTTGTTTGTCTTTGATTTCAAGTGTAAAAAACACACCTCTCGCCATCATTAATTTAGTTTTGTTGCCGTTGAAACATAGAAGTGTTAGATAGCATTGAAGTGTGAATATCAGTGTTAACCCTCTCACGTTCTTAATGCAATTTTGAGCCTATTAGGGATACTTTAAAACCTTTGTTACCATCAGGGGTATTTAGAAACCATTAGTTTAGTTACTTTAACCTCTGCAGTTGTCTTTGAGTTAGCTGTGGGCAGAAAACTAATTTTGGAGAGGTAATTATAAGAGTGAGAGAACTCTATTTCTTATTGCTAATCTGGCAACCTCTGCGTCATATGGTCGTGAGAGGGTTAAGTGTAGCGGAAAATATAATGGGTGTATGTATGGTGGAAAAGAGATTGAAAACACCCTGGGCGATACACACGCACACGCGCACACACACACACACACACACACACACACGGCCAACCAATGGAGCGGTATAATGATGTCCTGGTATACAGTATGTGTGTGTGTGTGTGTGAGAGAGAGAGAGCGAGAGCGAGCGCGCTAGGGAGGAGGGAATAAGAGATGAGAAAGAAAGGCAAAGGATGAATGAGGGAAGGAAGAAAGGAAGGGATAAAGAAGATACAGAAAATAGAGGGAAGAGAAAACGAAAAGTTAGGTAAAGACGAAAGGAAGGCGAAAGAAAAAGAGAAAGATGTAAGAAAGAAAGAGGGAAGGAACAAAGGGAGAATGATGGAAGAGAGAAGGATAGAAGGAAGACAGAAAACAACGAAGGAAGTACAGATGTAGAGTGTAATTAACCCCTTCCGTACCGGGACGTCTTTTTTATTTTATTCTGCCAACTATAAGACGATTTTATTCAGCTTAGGAGGGATGTACACCATTTAAAAGGCTACGGACTATCTCAATTTCACCCTTTTAGCTGCCATATGTCCTTCCGAAGTTTCATAACATCGTCTCAATGTAGCTAAAGTAAAATATTAAAAAGACATCTACGGTACAGAAGGGGTGAAACATAATTACCGTATTTCTTAAAAAGGGACCCCATTCTTAACCCTTTCAGTGTATAATTTAATTGTATTTATATTTCTTAATTTTAACCAAGGTATCTGCATATACAAATAAGTGATGTCGCGGCACCAAGTACTGTATATTTCGATCAATAAATGGTATCAGCGCTATCTAAGGTTTAATGCATCGTTTCGAGTGAGATATACAAACATATTTCTATCTTTACACACCCTATTCAACATCTGACAGACATTAATACAGCACACAGCGAGCAAAACGTAATGACAGCGGAGACACGACTTATTTGGCCAACTGTACACGTATTAGTATTTGAGTATTAATTTTGAGCTGAAACCCTTCAGTTGATGGCTGGGGCAATCTTGTTTTGTTTTTTTACAAGCAGCCTATACAGTATTAGACACCATTAGGTATGTTGTTGTTTGTCTTCCTTTGTATTGTATTCCTATGTAACTCTTAGTTTGATGGTTTAAAAACCTGTCGCTCCATTTTTGTGTCAATATTAAGACCTTTCGTGCCATTTAGGTGTCGATTTCTTCCTGGCGAGCGGCGAGCCTGTAATTTTATGAGGAACCAATTTTTTCTATCGAACAATTTACAAATTTATCTTGAAGGGGTTATCAACTTGGGTTTTTTTTTAAAGCTTGATGGAGACCTAGCAAGGAAACTAAAACATAAATTATTGAATAAATAGATAGACCAAATAACGTTTTAACTAAAAATGCTACCCCCTTGAATGTTCAGCCAAAGGAGAAAAACAACGACCCCAAGAGAGGTTAATTAAGGGGAGGTATTAGGTTTTTCTGGACCCCCTTCTCCCTCATGACGACCCCGAGAGAGGTTAATTAACTCTAGCTGCACAAGTCTCGGCTCGCAGGTTGCTTCAATTTCTAGAAACGGTATGAGGTGGGAGGAAGGCAACTTGTCTCTAATAACCTACCTCAGGGGGCAATTAGCAGAGGTTAATGGGGGGGGGGTAATTAGGAGTCGTTTCATCGGGACAGTTAGGAAATCTTTGCGCAACTTGAAGGTAATTAAGAAGGTGAGATAGTGACATTTCAGACGTTAACAAAACATTATATATATATATTATATTATATATAATATATATACATATATACATATATACAGTATATATATATATATATATATATATACATATATATATATATACATATATATACATATATATATATATATATATATATATATATATATATATATATATATATATATATATATATATATATATATACAGTATATATATGTATATATATAAAGTGATACAACAGCAAGGAGAACGTATGGAACATTATACTCTGTTCAAAGTATCCTGGCAGCAATATCCATCCTAACCCAGGTTCAGATTGGCTTAAGGAGAGATCGGCCGTTTTGCTGGTCCCCCCTCTCCCTCATGTTTTGCTGGTCCCCCCTCTCCCACATGTTTTGCTGGTCCCCCCTCTCCCTCATGTTTTGCTGGTCCCCCCTCTCCCTCATGTTTTGCTGGTCCCCCCTCTCCCTCATGTTTTGCTGGTCCCCCCTCTCCCTCATGTTTTGCTGGTCCCCCCTCTCCCTCATGTTTAGTCTCGTTAGTTTTCATATTTTAAGTAGTTCGACTCATTAGTTTGGCGATTTTAAGACCTTTCACCCATTTCTTTGTCAATACTAGGATATGTAGTGTCATTTAGGCGTCAATGTTTTGCTGGCGAGCGATAGCGAGCCTGTAATTGTAGGAGGAACCGGCCATTGGCCGGGAAATTTGTTTGTCGAAAAATTTACACATTTATTTCGAAGGGTGGTCTAGGGGATGTTTTTGGAAGTTTGATAGAGGTCTGGGGAGGAAACTAAAAATAATAAAAAGATAAATAAATTAGTAAATACATAGTCCATCCCCTCTAAATTTATGTTCATTCTTTGGACGCGATGCAAGTTTTTCATTATGTAGTTCCAAGGTCAACTTCATGTACAATTGACCGCTTGCGAGTCTCAGGCTATAAGGAAGTTGCAGCCGTTAACATCGTTATTACACAGAAGTGCAATAATGTAGGTTTTTAACAGATAGAGAGCATATGTTCAATTGTATTTGATGTGCTTATAAATGAACTACAGTCGTATTTAAGCTGGTAATTGGGCTAAATATCGATGTCTATTGCTCCAACTCTCTTATAGAACTTAACTCGCAAGTGGTCCATTGCCAACCAATCACGTTCACTCACAATCATATAATATGGGCGTGAATGTGATGCCGAGGTCATATAAACGGAGCATAATCATGCCAAATGATTACTGATTTTAGCCATGTTGTATCCCTCTGGTGGACGTGGCTCAGGGGGTCTCGTGAATTAGTCGTAGAGCAGTTAACCCTTTCAAGATCCAATACGCGTTTCTTTTGTGTTCCTGAATATAATCGTCTAATAATAATTAGACGATTATATTCATATTAACACCTTTCACCCCATTTCATTGTCAATTTTAAGACATTTCGTGCCATTTAGGTGTCGATTTTTTCCTGGCGAGTGATAGCAAGCCTGAAATTTCAAGAGGTTTTGGGCGGGACATTTTTCTACCGAAAAATGTACACATTTATCTAGAGGGTGTTTTTCTAAGTTTGATGGAAGTCTGGCGAGGAAACTAAGAAATAGAGAAATACATGAATTAATAGACCAAAAAATCGGCTCATCTCCCCTTAAGGATGGTATTTTATTCGTATTTTTTAAAGTTATTGTGAACTAACGCCATCATTATTCGTGCCATAACCCCCAAAATGGCGTTCTGGTGAAAAGTTGTCCTACCACCGGCATTGATAGAACTTTTCTGACAACTTTTGGCTTGCAACTTTAGTTCATGTTAATATTTTTGGGCTCTTTTCCCCTCACATCCGCAACTAGATCCTGTTTATTATTGGTAGGTAAACAAATCGTAACCTCTATCCTTTGTAACTCCAAAAGGGCTATAACTAATTGGCTGTACATTTTTCCTAGCTGACTCTTCCCAATTGGTAGAAAAATGAACTCGAATACTTTAGTCCTTTTTGAGTTACAGAGGATAACGACAAATATTTCTGCCCTACTTATAATGATTCGATTAAAGATTGAAGGTATATTATATAAGACAGCTAATTAATTATATTCCTTTGAGGACGCATGTGTACGCTTTATTCTTCTTATTATTAAACGATTATATGCTATGTAGGAAGGATCTCTAGGACTCAAAGGGGTAAAAGTTCCCACACGTTCTTCCTAAACTGAAAATATCGTCTAATAATAACAAGAATAAACTGTCAAAATCAGCCCTAATCCACAAGTTCATCATTCACGGTCAAAGAGGCCGAACAAATGCCAAAAAAGTGTTATTCCTGTAATTTAGAGCGACATAAGTGATGGAGGTCAATGTTACAGAGGGTAAGGTGACGAACAGATCTGAAGGGAATGTGTGTGTGTGTGTGTCTGTGCGCTTGTGTGTCTTTGTGTGTGTTTGTGTGTGTGTGTGTGTGTGTGTGTGTGTGTGTGTGTGTGTGTGTGTGTGTGTGTGTAATGAATGCATGTGCTTCCAGTATTTATGTGTGTGTGATTGAGGGTGTATACTCTCATATTCAAGACTGAAATTATTTCCCAGTCCTTCTTCCACTCAACATGTAGACTCTGGAACTTTCTCTCTCAAGCTATCTTTCCTTCAACCTACGACTTAGGCTTCCCCACTCTCCATGTGTCCAAATTGACTCCAACGTACCGTGAATTTGGCTCTCTATCTCTCTTGCAATTTGAAGGGACACTCGATACAGAAAGCTTTGCCTTTTGTCTCCTTCTTACCCAAAGATAACAAACATATGTGTGTGGAAAGATTATCGGGATTTTTTTTTCTTCTGAACCCCATTCTCCCTCATGTATATCCCTATTTGTTTTGAGATTTTAAAACGTTCGCCCCTGTAGTTTGGTGATTTAAAGATATGTCTTCCCATTTCTTTCTCGTGACATATGAGTGTCATTTTTTTCTGGCGAGCGATAGCCTGTAATTTAGGAGGAACCGGCATTCGGGCTGGTCATTTTTCTACCGAAAAATGCACAAATGTATCTCGAAGGGGAGGTTTGGGGGTATTTTTTAAAAGCTTAATGGAGGCCTTAGGAGCAAACTAACAACAAAAAACAAATAAAAATCAATGGGCCAAATCTCGACATTTCATGACTCGGTAGCATCAAATTAAGAGGTGCCCATTTTCAAGGTAAGCTCCGATTAAATGCTACCAAATGACATAGCTAATAATAAAGAAAATATATCAAATCGAAAGTACATCCTCACAAGCAAACAATGATTAAATGCTGTAGAAGATAATAATAATAATAATAATAATAATAATAATAATAATAATAATAATAATTATAATAATAATAAAATAAATAAGGATTAGTATTATATGAATAATACTAATACTACTAAAAATACTACTACTAATAATAATAATAATAATAATAATAATAATAATTATAATAAATAAGGATTAGTATTATATGAATAATACTAATACTACTAAAAATACTACTACTAATAATAATAATAATAATAATAATAATAATAATAATAATATATAATCTCTGACGGTACCGATTTCCACAGCGATTCACGACTATTAGGTAAATACTGTGTGAGGGAAATGGGTTGTTGTGGTCATGTATACTCTGTCTCCAGTGTATTCGGTTTTGAGTTGGTGTTAAAGCTGACAGAGTAACATATTCGCATCCAGAGCGATATGTACATTATATACGGCATAATGCTATGTTTTTATATACACATAGGGGTGTGGGAGATTATGTATGTACATTATATACAGTATATATATATATATATATATATATATATATATATATATATATATATATATATATATATATATATATATATATATATATAATATATATATATAGATATATATATATAATTATATATATATATACAGTATATATATACTGTATATATATATATTTTTTTCTTCTATTTCATGACGCCATGATCCCCGAAGGGGTGGCCACGAACGAACCGCCCCCAAGCACCTCCGTTCCCAGTCAGTCGACGCCCCTCCTCCCAACCAACACCGCCTTCATTCATATACTTCCTCACTCCATCCTTCCACCTCTCCTTTGGTCTACCTCTCCCTCTCTGTCCTTCCACCTCGCTCTCGTACACCCTCTTAGTCATCCTCTCGCTTCCCATACGTTCCATATGGCCGAACCATCTCAAGTTGTTCCTTTTCACACTTTCCAGCACATCTACCTCCACACCACACCTCCTTCTTACTTCCTCATTCGTCTGTCTATTCCTCCATGTAACTCCGCATGCACTTCTCAAGTAACTCATTTCCACCGCTCTCACTCCCGTAAGTTAGTGTCGGGATTACCCCATTGTCATGCAAGGATTTCTTCACTTCCATATTGACCACTCTATTTCTTGTTACTGCTTTCAACGTTCCTGTATATAATTTATATATATATATATATATATATATATATATATATATATATATATGTAGAGAGAGAGAGAGAGAGAGAGAGTTTGACTGACTGGGTAAAACTATACCATATACCATAGTTCTTAATGTTGACCTCTGTTTGACCTGGATGGGGGTTAGCGCATCAAGGGTTGGGTTTGATGTCATTACATCTCTCATGTTTTTGTTATTAAGTGTATGTGTCCTTGCATGATTGTCTGTTTGTGTGTATGTGTGTGTGTGTGTGTGTGTGTGTGTGTGTGTGTGTGTGTGTGTGTGTGTGTGCTTTCCCCTATAATTTCCAATTATATAATGCATATCTGTTTTAACTGATAGATCTTAGCCGTGTTAACCCCTTGAGGACTTTGACACTTACTATAAATTATTTTGGTTACCACTAGACGTTTTTCGTTCAGAGTAGGAAGGATCTATGGGAATTAAGGGTTTAACTAAGATGGTTTGTATTCCTATGATACCTAAATGTCCTTCCTAAGCTGCAAGATATAGTCGGCTATTGGCCTCAAAATATTACGTAATACGTCCTCAAATATTTAAGGGGAAAAGCCTCACCTCAAATAATGTATTATCTGTTGTAATTAAGGGGATGTGGGCTGTTTCTCTGGTCCCCTTTCTTCCTTTTTCTTATCCTCATTAGTTTAGAGATTTTAAGGCGTTTTCCCGGAGTTTGTCAATTTTGATACCTTTCGCCCTCTTTCTTTGTCAATATTAAGACCTTTCATGCCCTTTAGGTGTCGATTATTTTCCTGGCGACCGATAGCGAGCCTCTAATTTTGGAGGAACCGGCCTTGTTCCGTGACAATTTTCTCCCGAAAAATGTAAAAATTATTCTTGTAGGTGGATCTGATGGATGTTTTTTTTTAAGTTTAATGGAGTACTAGGGAGGAAACTAAAAAATAAATTAATATATAATTAAATAGACCCCCAATAATATCCACTGTCCCTTTAAACTGTATTTTCTCTAGCTGCCCGGACACTTACACGGCACTGTCTATTACAAGGTATTTATATAGTGAGGTATGCCGTTAAGTAATAAACTATATAATTATATATATATATATATATATATATATATATATATATATATGTGTATTTTGTATCAAATATTTTACTATACCAGCGTGTGAGGTAACTATAGAGGAAGCAGGCCAGAACAGCCACCACTGTGGCCGTTTTGGAGTGTGGCTGTTAAAACTTAAAACCTCTAAAGCGAGCATATGTCCAGAAGATTGAAACATAAAATATAAAAATAACATTATTATTTCAATTTAATTTTTGGTAGATCTTATTATGAGTAATACTGTGAGATGACATATTTGTATTTTGGCTATAATTTGACAATTAGTATTCAGCTTAGGAATAACCTACTCTGCCATGAGATGGAGACCAGTGTTTCTAGACTAATGCCGTAATTATATGTGGGTATTAATGTAGTTTTGGCGTGTGTTCCTAGCCCGTCAATATGATACACTACTTGTTATAATGGCGTTAACCCCTTCTGTACCGGCGATGTATTTTATATTTTACTTCAGCTTCATTTGGACGATTTTATGAAGCTTAGGCTCTGAAGAAAAAGGAGAGAAGAAAGCTGGATGTGATGGAGATGAGCTGCTTGAGGAGTTTGTGTGGAGTTACTCGTAGAGACGGATTGAGGAATGAAGAGATACGTAGGAGAGTGGGGCAGCAGGAACATTTGTCAGCCAGAGTGGACAGAAGGGTGCTGAGCTGGTATGGTCATGTTGAACGAATGGGAGATGAAAGGCTTACAAAGAAAATATGTGAGTCAGATGCAAGGGGAAATAGAAGGGCAGGAAGACCCCCATTGAGATGGAGAGACTGTGTAAGACAAGCTTTGGATGATAGAGGAATGACTATAGATCAGGCAAAGGAAGTGGTAATAAACAGGAATGAATGGAGAATGCTTGTGAATAGTTGAGTGAACACGTGGTCATTTGGGGGAAGGGGTCGGGCGCAAGTTGGACTAGATAATAGTCCATCAGGCGCCTGGCCCGGGGAGACGATTACTATGAAGTGTACGCCTGGAAGTGTGGTGGGCGGGCTTGTGGCTTCAGCTCCGCTGCATGTCTGCCTGCCGAGATCGGAACCTCTCCGGGTGGTCGGGGGCCGGGGAAGTGCTGGAGCGACCTTGGTGACCCTGTTCTCTGGGTATTCGCCTGGGTGACCTAGATGTGTGTGAATTTGTGTTTTGTCTGTGTTTGTTCGTTGTTTTATGTTGAGTTTTGTGTTTTCTCTGTTCTTGCTCTGTCTTGAGTCGGCCACCCCCAAGAAAAAACAAATAATAATAAAATAGAATTAACTAGAAAATACAAATATAAATAGAAAAGTGTGGATTGGGCCTGAGCATATGGATAGATAGAATAGGAAGGATATATAGTAGCTAAAAGAATTAATTGAGATAGTCTGTAGCCTTTTCATCGGTATACGTCCTTCCTAAGCTTAATACAAAAGTATAAATGCAGCTAAAATATAATACAAAAGACGTTACCGGTACAGAAGGGTTTCAGAAATACTGTAATTATGTTCTACCACAATTATATATATTATCTTACTCTTATTTCACATCAGCCTGTGATGAATTAACAGCCTTTCAGTGTTAACCTCAAAATGATTGCGACGACCTTTCCAGATCGTCAGCTTAAAGGGATGGGGTCTGTTTTTTGGTGTATTTATTAATTTATACTTCTATTTTTTAGTGTTCTCGTTAAACCTCCATGAAGGTTAAAAAAAAAAAAAAAAAAAAAAATAGACCCCCCTGCAAGATAAATTTGCAAATTTGTCGGTAGAAAAATGTCCCGGACGAAGGCCGGTTCCTCTCAAAATTACAGGCTCGCTATCGCTCGCCAGGAAAAAATCGACACCTAAATGGCACAAAAGGTCTTAAAATAGACAACGCAATGGGTCGAAAAGTGATATATCGCCAAACTAATCTGCCGAACGTCTTAAAATCTCAAAACCATTGGGGCTAAAGACGAGGGAGAAAAGGCTCCAGAAAACTGGCCCATCTCCCCTTTTAACAAGTTCCACGAACACTTTTCTTATCACGTCAACACCCCCAGCTGTCACCTCGTTAACGGCCCCACCTCTCCATGTTTACCCACACATTAAACCTTTGAGTACCAGCGACGTGTGTTATATTTTGTTATGACAATATTAAGGACCTCTAGTAATAACAAGACTTCAACCAGCCCTTATAAGTACCACAGATCCTTCCTAAGCTGCATAATATCGTTTGAATATAGCTAGACTAAAATATTTCACACGTCGCTGGTACTCAAAGGGTTAATATATTGCCTTTTGTTATTCTCTATATAGGGTTCAGCTCCACAAACGCATCACGTTAGGTAGTTAGTTAAAATAGGACTTCAGAGGCTATCAACCCTTCTGGATTATTAAGCCAGCACACTGTAAGCCAAGAAGAGCGTCAGGACTGGAGCCCCCGTTTCGAGAACTCCAGTCCCTTCATATCACGCATCCCAATGTTCCATTAAAGAGAGAGAGAGAGTTTGTGTGTATGTGTGTGTTTGTGTGTGAGAGAGAGAGAGAGAGAGAGAGAGAGAGAGAGAGAGAGAGTAAGAGTGAGTGTGTGTGAGAAAGAGAGAGTTAAAAGGATTGAGAAAATGTGATACTGTTATATTTGAAAAGTTCCCGAATCCTTTGAACCAATTGGAGATCAGAGACACAGACACTGGACAACTTTTACCATTATGTTCTTAAGGGGGCCCTCGTTTTTTTTTCTCTCTCTCTCTCTGGGTTGTATCCATTTGGCCCCATTTAGCCTACTGTTTTAAGACGTTTATCCCCATCCAGGTGTCAATTTTGTCCTGGCAAGCGATAGCGAGACAGCATATATTTAACAATGTTTTTGACAGCAGGCTAAATGTTTACATTTTCCGATAGAAAAATGTCTCCGGCGAAGCCAGATTTCCCCATACAATGCTGGCTCGCTATCGCTCGCCAGGAAGAAATCGACACCTGGATGGGGATAAACGTCTTAACACAGTTGGCTGAATGGGGCCAAATGAATACAACCCAGAGAGAGAGGCAGAGAAAGATAAAAAAAACGGTGACCCCTCCTTAACAGGAGATTTAATTAGTAGTATTTATTTGTTCTTTCATCCTTCCCATACGTGGAGGAATTCGGCATCAAGTGGGACATTGTGATTAATAAGAAGTTTGTACACATTTTTTTTTTACTTATCTGAATCCTCAAAATGGTGATGCTATGTTAAAAAAGCAATCTATAGTGTTTTCAATTTAACCAGACATCAGGGGCCTAAGAGCGAAATAAGAAGTGTTAAAAAAAAAAATGTTTTTATATCTGAAACCTCAAAATGGTGTTGCTATGTTAAAAAAGCAATCTATAGTCTGTTCACTTTAACCAGACATCTGAGGCCGAAGAGCGATCTAAAGAAAGCTGCTGATTGGATTTTATCCCCGTGAAAAATAGGTAGAAAAACATCGCTTCACAATTTCAATTAGTGATCGGAATATACGATAATATATGATTGTATTAGTATTTACTTTCAATTAGGACTATTAGATAATTAGGTGAATAATAATTTTTAAGGGGAGATGGGTCGTTTTTCTGATCCCCATTCTTCCTCATGTTTGGTCCCATTAGTTTTCATATCATATGACGTTCAGCTCATTAGTTTGGCGTTTTTAAGACTTTTCGCACCATTTCGTTGTCAATTTTAAGACCTTTGGTGTCATTTAGGTGTCGAATATTTCCTGGCGAGCAATAGCGAGCCCGAAATTTAAGGTGAACTGGCCTTCGGCCGGAATTTTTTTGTACCGAACAATTTATAAATTAATCTTGAAGGGGGTTCTAAGGGGTGTTTTTCTATACTTGACGGAAGTCTAGTGAGGAAACTTAAATATATATGAATAAATTAATGAATAGAACAAAAAAGCGGCCACTACCCCTTTAAAGATCTTAGTGACTTCCAAACATGCAAAGAATGTCCGGTATTTCAATAAATAAGCGACGTTTATGGTTAACACTATCTGCTACAACGTCTTGGTGGTTATTATGATAGTTGGTTTGGTTATTAGTGAGGGTTTTAATTGTTTCTGCCTTTTTAGAACAGTGTGTTTTAGTATACACCTTTGACTTAGAAAAACGCCTCTCCAGACTCCCTTAAACAAAATAATAATAATAATAATAATAATAATAATAATAATAATAATGAATAAAAACAAAAAACGTCTCCCAGACCCCCTTCAAGCTATCTGTTACTTTATAGGCTCCCCAGCGAGGACAAGAGTAGGCTCAAGTTTATCAAATAGTGTTGGAGGAGGAGGAGGAAGGAGCGAAAGAGGATGGGGAGGGGGTAGGGGTGGAGGAGGAGGAAGAGGGGTAGGAGGCGGGGGTGGAGAAAGAGGAGGAGGAAAAAAGGAAGGGGAGAGGGAGGGGGTGGAGGAGGAGAAGAAGAAGGAAGGGGAGAAAGATAATGTGGAGAGGGAGGGAGTGGAGAAGAATCAGGAGGAGGAGGAGGAAGGGTAGAAATAGAATGGGGAGAGGAGAGGGGGGAGGAGAAGGTGAAAAAGGAAGGGTAGAACGAGAATGGGGAGGGGGAAGGGGTGGAGGAGGAGAAGAAGAAGGAAGGGGAGAAAGAGGATGGGGAGGAAGAGGGGTAGAGGAAAAGGAGGACGAGGAGAAAAGGAAGGAAGGGGAGAAAGAGGATGATGAGGGGAGAGGGAGGAGGAAAAAATGAAGGGGAGAAAGAGTATGGGGAGGAGAAGGGGGGGGGGGGGGGAGAGAGAGAGAGGAGGATCAAAGGACGTAGCCAGGACCAAACATGAGAGACACAGGATCTTGCACTGTAAACATCTAGGTTATAAAAAGAGTATGAAAATAGCATATATATATAGGATTATGGCTATATTACTATACTCTGTTTCTTTTCAGCTGGCGATAAATTGAATCCCTTAGCAGCTAATTTCTCGATACTTGGTGGACAAATATGAAATGACTTTATCTCTGCATCATATTAAGGTCACGTTTATATCACTAGCACCATATTTCACTACAAAATCTTCAATACAACTGAGAAATCTTGATGGAAACTTTGCAATTTACCGTAATTTACCTGTGCCATATTGATTACATGCTCTATTATTGGCGAAACATTACAATAAACAATAAATTACCCAAGTACTGCATTTTGCTGCCCTGATTACCCCACATGCTTCTCCATAAAGTACGCTAAGGATTACACACACACACACACACACACACACACACACACACACACACACACACACACACACACACACACACACAGCACGGACTAGCGCCCCGTTGTGTCTAGTGGCCCAAGCGCCCTTTCCGCTTAGCCCATCCCGCGGCACCCATTGTTTTAACACAGCCCGTAGCCTAGTAGGTAGAGCTCTCGTCTCACACACGAGGGGTCGGGGGTTCAATCCCCGGCCGGGCGGAGACAAATTGGGCTTGTCTCCTTTCATGTGTTAGCCTCAGTTCACCTAGCTGTAAATAGGTACCTGGAATAAGTGGACGACGTTGTGACGTCCCTTCTGGGGTTGGCAAAAATGGTACAAGGCGAGATGGGTATTATATGGTTCACCTAAGCTGATGGCTACCTAAGCCTTCGGGCGAGATGGTACCGTCTATAGTGAGAATGGTACCATACAGATCCACCCTAAGCCTTCGTTTCCGATGTCGCCAATTGGCTAAATACAGACTACACACACATCCACAGCCATTCCAACAGTACATAAAACACTTAACATGCATTTCACGCAATAAATTCCCAGTTAAGGAGGCGCGATAATAATGAGCTTAGCTCGCATTGCGTGGATTCCCCTTGACGAACAAGTAACTGAGTAACTGAGTAACATATATATATATATATTTTGTTGTTGTTACATATATTTTATATATATATATATATATATATATATATATATATATATATATATATATGTGTGTGTGTGTGTGTGTTCACGTTCACACTTTCATACACGTGTGCATGTTTGTGTTTATGCATGTAATGTGTGGGCCATGTCAGCCAGAGTGCCTGTGTGTGTACGTCTATTTGTGGACGGACCAACTACAGTATATTATTCTGCAAACACACACCTAATGCCATTTTTTATATGCAACCCAATTAATAACATTCTTGCATTTTTATTGTTTGCACAAATAATGGAATTTTCAAAGGATAAAACAATGTTTTTTAAATATATGACACATCTGTTATGTTCAATTACCGCCGTAGAGCTAGATGTGATTTTTTGCATGATGCGTCTTTTCTGACTGATTTTCTTAATATACTGTATATATATACAGTATAATATATATATATATATATATATATATTTAGTATATATACAGTATATATATATATATATATATATATATATATTTATATATATATATATATATATATATATATATATATATATATATATATATATATATATATATATATATATATATATATATATATATATATATACCTGTAGAATACAGTAGAATACATAGGCCTACATATAACCAAAGTGGGGCACGTTTTAAACATATTCATTTGAGCACATATTATACATATTCTAAAAAAAATGTTCATTATAGAACACGTTTTAAATATGCATACATTAATCGCTCAAAAAGCCTGATAAAGGTTGCAAATGGTTACGCTAAAACGCTAATGACACACTGATTATGCCACCCAGTGTCGTTACATCTATTGGTCCTCTGTTACATTCACGAATTTTGCAGTATTGATTATTACACAGAAATGAATATTATATACTTGTTTATACATACGGGTTTTGCTACAGCTATTGGTTCTATGTCGCGCTTACTAGTTTTGCAGAGTGAATTATGACGCAAAAACTATTATTACATCTTTATAATGCTTACTGATTTTACTACGTCTATGGGTTCTAAATGGAACACGCGAATATTGCAGTATATGTTGCATATAATAAACTCGCAGCCAAGTTAAGGGGACAGTGGTTATTTTTGTGGGTCTATTTAGTTATATATTTATATATTTTTTTAGTTTCCTTGCTAGACCTTCGTCAAGCTTAAAAAACACTCCCTAGACCCTCCTTCCATTTAAATTTGTACATTTTTCGATAGAAAAATGTTCCAACCGAAGGCCGGTTTAATGTAAAATTACAGGCTCGCTTACGCTCGCCAGGAAAAAATCGACACCTAAATGGCACGAAAGGTCTTGATATTGATATAAAAATGGGACGAAATGTTTTAAAATCGACAAAATAATGGGGCAAATCACTTAAAATCTGAAAACTAATGGGGCGCAACATGAAGAAGTAGGGGGACCAGAAAATCGGTTCATCTCCCCTTAACGAGACAATGGAGTTTTGTTCCACGTCTTATGTTACCCCCCCCCCCCCCCCCCCTCCCCTCTCCCTCCTCCTCGCGTGTAACTTCTAACTTTTACGCTCTTGTTCTTGTATTGTCAAGCGTATTCTTCTTCTCTCGCTTTCTTATTTGTCTTAGATTATAAACAAATATTTTTTTTTATTTTTTTCGTGTCTCGCATTTCTTCTTTCTGTGGTTTCTCATTTGTGTTAATATTAGCTGCGAAACGTTGATAGGATGGATAGCAAAACCATATGAAAAGTACTTTGCTGACAACGTTTCTAGAAGGATCGACAACATCATTTGAGGACAACGTTTCCAGATAGTTTTTCTTCAAGTCACTAACCAGAGGAGTATTTACAAAATGTTTTTTTAACAAAGTGCTCCTTACCAATTGCTTTTGTCTTGTTATAAAATATCTATTAGATTCAAATTGTTCTATTTATATAATTTCTTATTTTGTTCTTATGTTTTTATTTGTATTTTATTTTTATCAGTTCGTATTATTCATATTTTCTCTCCTCATTCAATTATTTTACCTTTGTTTCATTCTTACTTTCTTGTATTTTCACTATTCTTCTATTCAAATGAGAGTGCCCAGATCTCATTCTTTTGAGCTCAATTCCCGTAT
Source organism: Paralithodes platypus (assembly GCA_032716605.1). Taxonomy (NCBI): domain Eukaryota; kingdom Metazoa; phylum Arthropoda; class Malacostraca; order Decapoda; family Lithodidae; genus Paralithodes; species Paralithodes platypus. Next base: position 19,544,093 of record CM064492.1, on the reverse strand, counting down.
TATAATTATTAGTGCCAATGATTTGTATTTGTGTCAGTTTTTGTTGCTTTAGTATGTATTTATTATATATATTCTTTCTTTCTTAGATAATATAAAATATGTTTAGGTAAATGTTGAGGTCAATACATTTTGCTGCTGCTTTCTAGCTTCTTCTTCTTCTTTTTCTTCTTCTTCACCTTCTTCACAGTCTTTTTCTTCTTCTTCTTCTTCTTCTTCTTCTTCTTCTTCTTCTTCACAGTCTTTAATTTAATGAATCCTTAATTTGGCCTCTCTTTTCTGTTATGCCAATTTCTCTTCCATCCTCGAACCCTTCCTTCCTTTAATCTCTTTCTCGTTCGTCCTCTTCTGTTGTTTCATCCTTAATCCTCCAGGCTTTCTTTCTTTTTCATCCCCCCCCTCCCCCGTCCTCCTCTCCTCTCCTTTTCATTTCCATCATCATCATCCTCGCCCTCGCGTTGTAACCCCTTCTGTACCTTTTATATTTAATTTCAGCTACATATAGACGATTTTATATAACTTAGGAAAGATATATGGTAGGTAAAAGGATTAATGGGGATAGTCTGTAACCTTTTAATGGGTAGCGTCCTTCCTAAACTGACTACAATCGTCTAAATATAGCTAGAATAAAAGGAAAAAGACGTCGCCGGTACAGAAGGGGTTAATTCTTCTCACTATTTTCTACGTCTCTTTCCGCCTCAAAACTTTCCTTCCTCTTTTCCCCTTCTCTCCAGCTGTTCCTAGTCTGTTGTTTCACCCTTAATTAATCCCCCTGTATAGCTTCCTGGAGATTGTGGTCTTAAGGGGAAATGGGTCGTTTTTTTGGAACCCCTTCTCCCTCATGTTTAGCGCCATTCGCTTTCAGATTTTAAGATATTTGCCCCGTTAGTTGGTCGATTTTAAGACATTTCGCCCCATTGCTTTGTCAATATTAACACCTTTCGTGTTTTTTAGGTGTCGATTACTTCCTGGCGAACGATAGTGAGCCTGTAATTTTGGAAGAACCGGCCTTCGGCCGATACATTTTTCTCCCGAAAAATTTACAAATTAATCTAGAAGGGGGATCTAATGGATGTTGTTTTTTTGTGTTTAAGTTTAATGGAGGTCTAGGGAGGAAACTATATATATATATATATATATATATATGAGCAAACAAATACGATCCATCTTCCCTTAATCCCCCTCCAGCTTTCTAGGCCTTGTGGATATTGGCTGTCCCTCTTGTCTCCCTCCTGCCCTTCCTTGTGTGGAATCCTTGTCATAAATAGTTGATTTGGTGGAGTTGGATGTCAGTTCTCTCTCTCTCTCTCTCTCTCTCTCTCTCTCTCTCTCTCTCTCTCTCTCTCTCTCTCTCTCTCTCTCAGACCGAGGCATATCAGAAACCTAAGTCAGAGGCATAAAACAAAACTTGAGAAATATTTACCCTTCTGGCTCAAACTTCGAGAGAGTGCTTGTATCAAACTGTAATTGAAGAAGAGAGAGAGAGAGAGAGAGAGAGAGAGAGAGAGAGAGAGAGAGAGAGAGAGAGAGGAGGGCTCTGTACTTAATAGTGTTTGCGAGTAGGAGGACTAGTTAACACAAAGTCTCTAGGCTCAATTAATTCCTTAGTTAATTATGTAGTAAGAGCAACTGTATACAGATGGATCTTCGACAATAAGGTTTCACAGGAAAGCCAGTTTAATTAATATTGGAAGATGATTTACGTAGGCACCTGATATTAGTTCACCAAACTTACGAATATTACTCGTGAAATTCATACTTGAGAATATTAAAAGTGAAAAAAATACTGAAGAATCATGAATGGATATTACTTATAGAGGGTTGTTTTTAATAACTCGAAACAAAAATTGCAACAAGATATTAAGAATCAAATGAGACAAAGTTTAACCATAGAATTCTACATTAATGAAGTTATAGCAAAATTTATGTTGATGAATTTTACCCAGCCATTACATGTATAGAAATATGATATATAGATTAACCTCTTCTGTATCATGACGTCTTCTCCATGATATTCTAGCTATATTTAGACGCTTTTGTAAAGCTTACGTGGGATCTGTGTTAGTAAAAAGGATTAAGTGAGATAGTTCGAAGCCTGTTAATTGCTGGAGGACCTTTTTAAAGTAAATGTAAAGGTATAATTGTAGCCAGAGTAAAGTTAAAATGACGGCATCGGTACTGAACGAGTTAAGATATACAGGTAACAGCGATAAAAACAAACATAAATCAAACAAACCGTAGATCTGGTGAGAGGTGCGTGTTTAATACAGGGCATCAGTATGAAACCTAAAACGCTATATCTTTCTTTAAGGGGGGATGGGAGTATTTAAGGGGGGATGGGAGTATTTAAGGGGGGATGGGAGTATTTATTTGCTCATTTATGTACCTTTTTACTTTATTTTTTGTTTCCTCCCTAGACATCAATCAAGCTTAATAACCTCCCCCCCCCCAACCCCAAGACCCTCCTTCAAGATAAATTTGTACATTTTTCGATAGAAAAATGTCCCGTTCGTCTTAAATTAAAGGCTCGCTATGACTCGCCAGGAACAAAACGACACCTAAATAACACGAAAAGTCTTAATATTGACAAAGGAATGGGGCGAATGGTATTAACATCGCCAAGCTAATGGGCCGAACGCCTTAAAATCTGAAAACTAATGGGGTTAGCATGAGGAAGAAGGGGGACCAGAAAAACAACCCTTCTCCCCTTAATCCGATTATTTATGCAACCAGTGCTGTAAATAGAAATGAAAAAAAAAATACACTATTGTTCGTATAATAGGTAGATTAAACCACAAATTCAGTGACAAATAGAATAATAGCTATAGTCCGTTCATTCTAGGTTGGGCAGACATCGTAACTTTAACCTCAGTACACTCAATAAGGCCTGGAGCAAATGAGCTGTCAATTTCCATACCTATTCCCTAGCCAAGTCTTCCTATTTGGTAGAAATCTTAGCTCGATTACTCTAGTCCTTTTTGAGTTACAGAGGTTAGAGGTTACGATTTCTGCCCAACCTAGAATGAACGGACTATATGACAACAGGTACAATGAATGTAGATGACACATAAGAGTAAAGAGTATAATTATGTGTTCCAACTTGATAGGATAAAAGGTTGTAGAATCTGATGTTCATAAATGTGGTCGAGATTTTTAGGAACACCTCGTTCCATTACAAACCCCAATGTACTTGAATAAACTAATGAAAGCATATGGACCCCCCAGGATTCAAACTCGGGACACCACACCCAGAACATAAGCATCTAAACCATTACACCATCAGGCCAGTAACAGATGCCCCATAACTTGATATAATAAGAGGTCGTTGACGTTCATATTGTATTTGGTAAAGATGACAAATACCCCGTTCCAGATACAGACTGTGTAGGATATTGACACTAAGAGCTGGGGAGAGGTAGACCGAGAGCTAGATGGCGGGACGTAATTCGTTTATTTGCCGGAATGGAGTGACACAGAGTAACATCAAAAGTTGGACCCACACTCTAAAAATGAACTGAATAAATCCGTCTAATAATGGCCATAATAAAATGAACTGAATAAATCCGTCTAATAATGGCCATAATAAAATGTAAACATGCGTCATAATCCTTAACCCCTTTTGTACCGCGACGTCCTTTTCATTATATTCTGGCAACTATTATACATTGTATTCAACTTAGGAAGGACGTCAACTCATTTAAAAGCTACAAACTATCTCGAGTAATTATTTTAGTTAACATATATCCTTCCTAAGCTTCACAAACTCGTCTAAATGTAATTAGAATCCAATTAAAGTACGTCGCCGGTACAGAAGGGGTTAAGGAGTCCATGGCTATTTTATATTCTGCCACAATAAAGGCGGTGACACACGAGCTCTTTTTCCCTCAATTTTTACGGGCAATTTTACTCAGGCATCGTTAAAATTAAAGTTATATCGGAAATCAACCATCAAATATACTCTATTCGCTGTAAGTAGGCGAAAAATCATGACCTCTATAACTCAAAAAGGGCTCGAGCAAATTGGCTGTAAATTTCCAACATCTATTCTTTGACTGACTCTTCCCAAATGGTAGAAATATTAGCTCAATTACTCTAGTCATTTTTGAGTTACAGAGGTTAGAGGTCATGATTTCTCGCCTACTTACAACGAATAGACTATAGCATAATCTACCCTCAGTCTAGTTTCCGAAGCCAATGTGAAAGAGACTCAAAATGTTACGAGGAAAATACTTGCCCACCGAAAATTGCCGGAAAAGATCGTTCGTGTGACAGTGGCTTAAATAGGGGTGGAGTAACACGTAAATAGGCCACAATGTTTCTCAATTCCTTCAGTACAATGTCGCATTTTGCGTCTTATTTTGTTTACAATTATTTTGATCTCCAGGACTCGAAGGTATAATAACTATTATCTCAATACTGTATGTATGCTTCCATGGTTTTTGGTCTATATATTTATTTATTTATTTTTCTTTCTGTTTTTGAGTTTCCTCGCTAGACCTCCACCAAGATTCGAAAAACACCCCCTCGACCTCCTTTCAAGATATATGTGTACAATTCTCGGTAGAAAAATGTCCCGGCCGAAGGCCGATTCCTTCTAAAATTAGAGGCTCGCTATCGCTCACCAGGAAGAAATCGACACCTAAAGGGCACAAAAGGTCTTAATATTGACAAAATAATTAGACGAAAGGACTAACAATCGCCAAACTAACGGAATGAACGTCTTAAAACCTCAAAACTAATATGCTAAACATGAGGGAGAAAGGGGTCCAGAAAAAGCGAGTACTACCCCCTTAACGGCACAGCATCGTCTCATGTCATCGTACTTAAGGGAATCACAGCCATTTTTGTTCAAGTATTATCTATTTTTGTATTAATTTCACGACACCACCAAACACCTCCAATGAAATTAATGAAAGCATATAATTGTGATCCACCGGGATTCGAACCTGGGTTATCACACACAGATTTGTAGACACCTTAACCATTACACCACCAAGACGGTTTATTTCATGTGTTTGAGTAGATACGTTATTTTCTGGCCCTGTCTGCAATTAGACCGGAGATATATAATAATTGACCACTTGCGAGTTTTGGTCTATAAGGAAGTTGGAGCCGTGGCCGCCAATAATTAGCAGAATTATCAGCTAAAATACGGTCATTATATATCTATAAATACATACAACCAAATTAATCATACGGTCATTATATATCTATAAATACATACAACCAAATTAATCATACGGTCATTATATTTATAAATACATACAACCAAATTAATCATACGGTCATTATATATCTATAAATACATACAACCAAATTAATCATACGGTCATTATATATCTATAAATACATACAACCAAATTAATCATACGGTCATTATATATTTATAAATTCATACAACCAAATTAATCATACGGTCATTATATATTTATAAATACATACAACCAAATTAATCATACGGTCATTATATATTTATAAATACATACAACCAAATTAATCATACGGTCATTATATATCTATAAATACATACAACCAAATTAATCATACGGTCATTATATATCTATAAATACATACAACCAAATTAATCATACGGTCATTATATATCTATAAATACATACAACCAAATTAATCATACTTTTAATCCATCAGAAACCCACATTATTATTGCATTTCTCTATAATATCGATGTTCACGGCTCCAACTTCCTTATAGCCTGAAACTCGCAAGTGGTCAATTGTCGAAAAACTATTAAGACTCGTATAAACCATGACTTAACGCTATTTGGTCCGATGGAGGTCTTTTCAGACTTCCCTTGTTTCGCTGGATGAATTTGGAGATTTTAACCCTTTCCCGCATTTATGACACAGAGGCTGCCAGATTAGCAATAAGAAATAGAGTTCTCTCACTCTTATAATTACCTCTCCAAAATTAGTTTTCTGCCCACAGCTAACTCAAAGACAACTGCAGAGGTTGAAGTAACTAAACTAAAGGTCTCTAAATACCCCTGATGGTAACAAAGGCTCAAAATCGCGTCATATGCGTGAAAGGGTTAAGACTTCGCCCCATTCAGGTGTTGACATGTTTCTGGGAGACTGATAGCGAGCCTGCAAATTGGGAAAAAATCCAGCCGTAAAATTTTCTGTCGCCAACTGTACATATTTATCTTGAAGGGAGTTCTAGGGGGCGGAATTTGTATTTTGTCTTATATATATATATATATATATATATATATATATATATATATATATAGAGAGAGAGAGAGAGAGAGAGAGGGAGAGAGAGAGAGAGATAATTGGTGTGACCTAAATACTGTGTGTCGCTCACAAAGAACAATAAACCTTTAATCCATTAAAAAAAACACACAAAAAAAACATCGGATGAGCCAGTGTCAACGGATGCTTGCTTTTCATTAGTGGTTGTCCCTGATTGTTCACTCGGGCAGGTTCCCCCTAAAAAATATATGAGCAAGTGGAAAAGTTTGTCAGAGGCCTTTGTTTGGTGGTGGTGGATTAAGGGGACTGTACAGGGGCTGTTTGTTTGGTCTATTAATTAATGTATTCATATATTTTTTTAGTTTCCTCCCTAGACCTCCATCAAGCTTAGAAAAACACCCCCTAGACCCCCTTCAAGATAGATTTGTACATTTTTCGGTAGAAAAATGTCCCGGCCATAGGCCGAGTCCTCCTAAAATTACAGGCTCGCTATCGCTCGCCAGGATAAAATCGACACCTAAATAGCACGAAGGGTCCTAATATTGACAAAGAAATGGGGTGAAAGGTCATAAAATCCCCAAACTAATGGAACCAACGTCTTAAAATTTCAAAACTAGTGGGGCTAAACATTAGGGAGAAAGGAGTCCAGAAAAACGGTCTGTCTCCCCTTAACTAGGGCTGTGTTGGTGATTGTTTGTTTGTGCGGGTGTTGGTGTTTGTGAGTGTGTGTGTGTGTGTGTGTGTGCATGTATGGTGTGGGTGATTGTGTGTGTGTTGGTGTTTGTGTGTGTGTGTGTGTGTGTGCATGTATGGTGTGGGTGATTGTGTGTGTGTGTTGGTGTTTGTGATTGTGTGTGTGTGTGTGATTGTTTGAACTCTGAGGTCCTACCCATGGCTCAAAAAGAAAAACGAAACTGGGGAAGGCACTCGCCACAGGCAGTTTTGCCTTTTACCTCCCTCATCCATATAGAAAAAAAAATGTGTTTATGATTGTGTATGATTGTGTATGTGTGTATGTTTGTGTTTTTTTATTTTTCATATGTAAGGGTGTATGTAGGCTATAATTTTGTCTATATTTGTATGTAATAATAAGTGTGTCATGATGTGTATGTACTATATATACTATATAGATCGACCGAGAGAGAGAGAGAGAGAGAGAGAGAGGATAGAGAAGCCTGGCTCATCTTTCACCTTCACCTCGTTTGCTTGTGTAAGTTTATGAGGAGGTTGAAGGAGAATGGAGTCTGGCTCATTCACAGTGCTCTCTCTCTCTCTCTCTCTCTCTCTCTCTCTCTCTCTCTCTCTCTCTCTCTCTCTCTCTCTCTCTCTCTCTCTCTCTCTCTCTTTAACATGTGCTTGTGTATGTTTCTGGTTAGGCTTGTCCTCGTATGCTGTGTAATATGTGAATGTGTGTTTGTTTGTGTGTGTGTGTGTGTCATAGTGAGAGTGAGTGTGTATTTGTGTTTGTGTTTGTGTGTGTGTGTGTGTGTGAGCGAGTGTGTATGTGTATGTGTGTGTGCTTTACTGCCATTTGGAACTTACGGCCTGCTTGACTCTGGTGCCTTAAAGGGAGATGAGCCGATTTGTTGGTATATTAATTCATCCATTTCTTTATTTCTAAGTTTCCTCGCTAGACCTCCATCAAGCTTAGAAAAACACCCCGTGAACCCTCCTTCAAGATAAATTTGTATTTTTTTTGGTAGACAAATGTCCAGGAAAAAATTGACACCTAAATGGCACGAAAGGTCTTAAATTTGACAATGAAATGGGTCAAAAAGTGTTATAATCGCCAAACTATTGGGTCAAACGTCATTATAATCTCAAAAGAAATGGGGTTTAACACAAGGGAGAAAGGGGACTAGAAAATCGACCCATCTCCCCTTGAGCAGACACTTAGAAGGAACCGGAAAGTTTAGTTCATTAACTTGGCAAATTTCAAACAAGCATACGACAGATACACACACACACACACACACACACACACACACACACACACACACACCAACCAACACATACAAAGATATATACACACACACCCACACAAATACACAGATTATTTCTTCACCATTACTTGGCCATTTGGTATATGCGAATGCATTTATGTGAGTTGTGTGTGTGTGTGTGTGTGTGCGCGCGTGTGTATGTGTGTGCGTGTGTGTGTGTGCTTGTGGGGGGGGGGGAGGGGGAGGGGGGGGGGGGCGTGTAAACATAAATATTTGATAGTTGTAAGGCATTTGTTTACCTCACCCCCCCACCCCCCACCAAATGGATGGGGTATTGTGGCGTCCCTGTACTTTACTAGCTGTTGTTCGTCTACGACTCTATAGTCATATATCAGAGTGAGGGATTTGTGTGTGTGTGTGTGTGTACAAAGGAAATCAAGCAACAACAGATCTAGTGACCTTTCTAGATTGCTTGTCCTCCAAAACACTGAGGATCAAGTGTCCAAACAGTGGTTTAGAGTGGGTAAGGGAACATTGCAAAGGGAATTACTGCCCTGGAACTAATGTCCGTGGCAGGATTAGGAAGTTAGTAGGGGACAGATGGGTTAGTAACAGAGGGGGGGATAAAATAAAGTTATTCATTTACAAACGCAGTCAGTCGCGGGTTTGATGCGAGATATTTGTCTAGGCGGAGTTTAAATGAACCAACGGTGATGCAGTCTATAACGTTTCGGGGAAGCCCATTCCACAAGTTAACAACTCGATTGAAGAAGAAATTCTTAGATTCGTGTGAGTTAAAAGATTTACCAATAATTTTGCAACCGTTTCCCCGTGTGTAATTAGATTGGTCGATAGTAAAGTACTTACTACAGTTCATATTGTCGATGCCTTTGATGATTTTGAACACTTGAATTAAGTCACCTCTTAATCTGCGCTGGGTTAAAGGAAATAGATTTAATTCTCTAAGACGCTCTTCGTATGGTTTGTTCTTTAGGCTAGGTATCATTTTGGTAACTCTATGTTGAACTCGTTCTAGCTTGTTTATATCTTTTTGGTAATAAGGGCACCAGGATTGAACGCAGTATTCCAGAAGAGGGCGGACTAAGGAATTGTAAATGGTTAGGATAACTTCTTTGGATTTATGCTCAAATGACCTGCCTATAAAGCCAATTATTTTGTTTGCCTTCTTAACAACTTCTGAACATTGTTGACTCGGTTTTAGGTTACTCGATATTGTTACTCCCAGATCGGTTTCTCTGTTTACATTCTTAAGCTGAGTGCCATTCATCGAATAGTTTGCTTTCTCATTTAGGTATCCGATATGTAGTGCTTTACATTTATCCGCATTGAAACTCATTTGCCAAATTTGGGCCCAACATGAAAATTGATCTAGATTGTGTTGCATATCGTCAACTTGTTCTTTTGAGAGTACGCTATTTGCAATTTTTGTATCGTCAGCAAATTTTGAGATTGTACAGGTGAGACCCTCATCTATGTCGTTGATGTAAATTAGAAAGAGAATTGGTCCTAGTACCGATCCCTGGGGTACCCCGCTACTTACATTGGTCCATTTAGATGCCTTACCGTTTATGACTACTCTTTGCTTTCTGTCGCTGAGCCAATTTTCTATCCATTTCAACACACCGTCTTGTATTCCATGCGCTTTTAGTTTTAGCAGTAAACGTTTGTGGGGAACTTTGTCAAAGGCCTTTTGAAAATCAAGGTATATAATATCTACAGCTTTACTCTCATCGTAGAGGTTAAGGATATCATGGAAGAAGTCTAAGAGGTTTGTTAAACAGGAACGTTTTTTACGAAAGCCGTGTTGAGTATCTTTAAGTATGTTGTTTTCCTCTAAGTGATTTACGAGTCTGTCTCGTATGACCGTTTCTAGCATTTTACATACAACTGAGGTTAAGCTAATTGGACGATAGTTACTGGGTAGGGATTTGCTGCCTTTTTTGAATATCGGTGTTACGTTGGCTAGCTTCCACTGATCGGGCATAGTTCCAGACTGCAAGGATTTATTGAATAGTAATGTCAGTGGTTTGGAGAGCTCATCCTTAGCTTCCTTTAGAACTCTAGGCGAGATTGTATCAGGTCCAGGCGTTTTATTTACCTTGAGTTTATCTAAACAATTCAATACTTCTCTCTCTGTAACGGTGTATTGCTTAGAACATCTGAATTAGCAATCTGAATCGGCGATGGTGTAGGGATATCACTGAGGTCTTCTGTTGTAAAAACTGATGCAAAGAAGGTATTGAGGGCATTACTCATTTGTACTTCGTCTTTGGTGTATTCTCCATTTTCATCGACTAACGGTCCAACAGTTGAAGTAACTACTTTTTTCTTTCTGATATAACTATAGAATTCTTTCGGGTTTGTTTTACTTTGATTCGCAATATGTAACTCTAAGGTCTTTTTACTTTGCTTAATTAACTTTTTGGCTTTGCGTCGTAGCTCTACAAATTTCAGCCGTTCTTCGTCATTTTGTGAGGATTTTAATCTATCATTAGCAAATTATTTAGCAAGCAGGCAGTTTGAAATATCTTTATTCCACCATTTGGGCTTATTATTATGGCCTGGACGCCGTATTTTTGATGGTATGCAGTCTTGCACTGCTTTTAGGTAAGTGGCTTCGAATAACTTCCAAGATGTATTTATGTCGTTATTGTGAATTAAAAAGCTCCAGTCAGTTTCTTTAAACATAGCTCTAAGTTTATGGAAGATTGCTTTCTTGAAATTAGGGACTTTTTCGATGCTACTATTTGGTTCGTTACTAGTAAACTTTAAAGTGAAAGTTATCGTACGATGGTCGCTGTTACTAAATTAATCACCAACATTCAAATTCTCTATTAATTCTTCTTTTGTTGCAAGTACAATGTCAAGAACGTTATTACCACGGGTTGGCGTTCGAACAAATTGATAAAGCGAACTCTCTTGCAAGTTCGTATACAAGTCATGTCCGGAGTGTGAAGTAAGAGTATCGCCCCACTTGGTCACAGGTAAATTAAAGTCGCCAAAAATTACGGTATCTTGTGAGTTACTTACATCTGCAATTTGTTCGTAAATTTCTCGGTCAGTTTGCACTGATTGAGCTGGAGGTCTGTATATTAATGCAAGTATTATTTTTGTACCTTTATTATTCTTTATTAACACAAAAGATGCGTCGACGTTCACAATTTGAGGTTTTGACATGAGGGTAGGGTTAAGACTTTCTTTGATATAAAGTAAAACGCCACCTCCATTTCGATTTATTCGGCTTTTCTCAAACATTACATAACCGGGAAGTGAATACTCTGCTAAAAAGTCTCTATCTTCTGTATTGAGCCAAGATTCTGTTATGCCAATCACATCATAATTTTCTGTAAACATTAGCTCCTCTAAATCTGAAAATTTATTGCGTATGCTACGAGCGTTTGCATAGAAAACCTTTAAATTTGTTATTTTAAAACTCACAGAACGCTCTTTAATAATATTTTTGGTTCTTGTCGGATCTACATTTATGTTCATTGCTGTCCTCGGCCCTCGCTGTCTTCGGTCCTTATCGCTGGTGGTCCTCGGTTGCCTCTGTTTTTTTCTTGGTGTTGGATGATTTATGTCACTGCTGCTTCTTCTCGGATGGCGTTTTTTGATCCATGGCTGCGGACTGCTTCGTGTAGGAGACGACCCATGCGTGCTGAACCCACAGGGTTTAGATGAGTGCCATCATTGCGGAACAGAGTAGGCTGGTTGTAGAAGTTATCCCAGAGGTTGATGAATTCAACTTCTTCCCTCAGACACAAATATTTTAGTCGGCTATTTGTGCTGAAGGCCTTGTCGTAGAATTTGTCAGGTGCGTCGATCTTGGGGAGAATGCCTGAGATGATGATATTCCTTGACTTGTTTTTGTAGTGCTGGATCATCTTGCGATATTTCTCCATCAACTCTTCGGATCTGGTGCGCATGACGTCATTTGAACCAGCATGGATGACAAAAAGGGTATTTTCATTTGCATCCTTTGTGGTATCTTCGAAGGCTTCCACAATATCGTCCAGTCCAGCTCCTGGGATGCAAAATCTTTTTCGTTGATTTGGCAATCTGTCGCAGAACTCTTCGACCTGTCCTCGTAGGATGGAATCCCCAACGAGCCTGGTCTCTTCTGGTTCGTCTTCCATCTCTACCAATATCTCAAATCTGTTTGACATTGTGACTGGTAGATGAGACCTTTTCTGCGTTGGCCGTGCACCGTTCCTCACTGGTGTAAATCCGGAAACCTGTGGTGGCGGGACTCTACGTACAGGTCGGGGAGAGGAGTGGTTAGAACGGTGGCGAGGGGTTGGTACTGTTCGTGCTAGCAGGCTTCTTGCACGAGGAGTGGGGGAGAGACTAAGGTGAACAGGGCGGCTGTCCTGGGTTGATGTCGGCTCAGGTTCGTCAGAAGCATCTGCTGCAGTGTCTACTGCAGGTGTTGGATTGTTGGCAGATGACTTTGGGGTGGTGGTGGATGCTGGAGTTGAAACAATTGGAGTTAGTGATACTCCAACGTTGAGTGTAGCAAACTCTTGGAGTGATTCCAGCTTCCTGGTGAGGGCGTTGATCTTGTTGTGGGCTTCATCCAATTTTGCTGTCAAATCCTCTCGTTGCTGGCAGAGTCGGCAGACTTGTGGATCGGCAGGAGCAAACATGGAAGCACCAAACCTACCGGCGCAGTTCATACAGGCACGAGGCATGGTGACGATCACTTTCTTCAGATCACTTCACTCACTTAAAAACACTTAACTCACTTTAAAATCACTAAACTCACTTTAAAAACACTAAACTCACTTTAAAAACACTTCACTCCCTTTAGGTCGCTTCACTTACTTAAATAGGCCTAACCGAAAACAAAAATGTTGAAATACACACAAATAGGTTATCAGCGGTGATAGCCTAACCGAAAATTAAAACAAAACAAAATTAAATTTGAATACGCAGTGATAGCCGAACTGAAAACAATTTTGTTTATTTAAACAGAAATAGGCCACCAGGGGTTATAGCCTATCCTAACCGAAAACCAAAATTATGAAATACCGGTACGCAGAAATAGGCCACCAGCGGTGATAGCCTAACTGAAAATTTAAAATTTGAAGTACGCAGAAATAGGCCACCAGGGATGATAGCCTAGACTAACCGAAAACAAAAATAACCGAAAACAAAAATTATGAAATACCGGTACGGTACGCAGAAATAGGCCACTAGCGGTGATAGCCTAGACTAACCGAAAACAAAAACAACCGAAAACAAAAATTATGAAATACCGGTACGCAGAAATAGGCCACCAGCGGTGATAGCCTAACTGAAAATTTAAAAATTGAAGTACGCAGAAATAGGCCACCAGGGATGATAGCCTAGACTAACCGAAAACAAAAATAACCGAAAACAAAAATTATGAAATACCGGTACGGTACGCAGAAATAGGCCACCAGCGGTGATAGCCTAACTGAAAATTAAAAAATTGAAGTACCGTACGCAGAAATAGGCCACCAGGGATGATAGCCTAGACTAACCAAAAACAAAAATAACCAAAAACAAAAAAGTATGAAATGTGCAGAAGTAGGCTACCAGGGGTGATAACCTACCTAAAAAAGCAAAACAAATATATATATATATATAATAGAATATGTGACTAAATATACAATTCACCAAATAGAGATTATATAAAAATAAAGTGTAACTGCACACAAGGGGTTAATATACTGTATCAACAGATGGCGCTGGTGTCACTGTAGGCTAGTCAAGCAGGATTATATTTAGATAAACAAAGTTATCAGTCAAAGGTTACTACAAGATCATGCAAGCAACAACTAAAATTACAGATATATATAGCTACAGTAGGATACTGAATACGATAACTACTAGAGTTAATAAGAAAATAGAAAGCTAGGTCGATTAGAGGTGCGCGTGCGTCGTCTGCTACAAGCTAGGATAACAAATGTAAACAACAATGTTTATCAGTCAGAAAAGCAATAAAATAACATGCACGGCAACTACAGAACTATGTGGAGGTTAAACAAGCACTTAACTACTGTTCATGCAATGAATAAAGGGAATTGGGATATGAAATACTCAAATTAGGATCGAGTTTTCTCAGTGGCGATGCGGAGCTGTTGGCTGTGCGAAAGCCGGCGAGGAGGAGTGTGTGTGTGTGTGTGTGTTCGTATGTGTGTATGCGTGTGTGTGTTTGTGCCAGTGTGTGTATGTGTGTGTGTGTAGTCTTTACACGTTGCTAGAAAATGTTGCAAATCAAAAGTTGCAGGAAAAAGTCCTCATGGACAATTCCCAGCAACAGTTCCGTGCCCCTGAGGTTCTATTTATGGAAGCAAAGCTTGTAGTATTTAAGTTAGAGTGTAGTATCTTATTTAACAGTTACATAACATAGTTAATTAACTACTGCATAGCAAGGAATCACATAATAATAATAATAATAATAATTATGTATATACTCAGGCACATAACCCATAGCTGGGGCTGGCCGACTCGATACAGAGCCCGAACAGAAACAACATTTAAAGTTCCAATTCTTCGGGTCCGGGACCACTTTCGCGTTCCCTAGCCCCTTACTCTGTCTCGTTTAGTAGGTGAGTTTTACAAGGGGAGGAGGATTCCTAGCCCCCCCCCCCGCCTCTGAAGTAGGAAAAGTTGAACAGTAAAAGAGACATACAGAAACGGCTAAAATTGGGTAGACGATGCCAAACCTCACTCTGGACAGGACCAGCCCTCACCCAAAATATATATTGATTCAATAATTTACAATAATATAGTAATTACATAATAAAAAACATATTTTTGACCGAAAATCATAACTATTGCAAAAAATAAAAAATAAAAAAGTGTTTGACTGACCGTCGCATTCACGCACCGAATGTCCGTGTGAAGTTTAGTGAAAATACGTCGAACGGTCTAGGAGGAGTATTCGGACAGACAGACAGACAGACAGACATTTCGGCAGGCATGGTACCACTATAGGGAGGGGGAGGGGGGGATACCACTCTGCTTATGCAGTTGATACTAATAATACACGGCACAAATATAACTATTAATTAATAAATAAATAAACAAAGACTATAAAGCAACAATGAAAATGTATATATATTCATATATAATAAGTTATATCTTTATATATCGTCATTATGCAACCACTTCCATTCCTGAAAAATTACTATTATATATGCAAAGTGGTGGTAGGTCGTATATCAGAAGGTAATAGAGGCTATGTTTTACGGTAGGTGGAAGTGGTGGTGGAGATTGTGTAATAGCCCTGTTGTCACTCTCAGGAGCCTGTTGCCGCGTATAGGGAGAATGTAGTTGAAAGGGATCTACAGATAGGATGTCTAAATAGTGAGTACAAGCATTGTACCCTACATAGTTTTAACTATAGGTCAAGGTCATTAAGGACTAGAAAGTGTTTTTAACCTATTTACTTACCCTCAAAACACTTTCTAGTCCTTAATGACCTTGACCTATAGTTAAAACTATGTAGGGTACAATGCTTGTACTCACTATTTAGACATCCTATCTGTAGATCCCTTTCAACTAACAAACTTCCCTTCCCCTCAGCAAGCAACTCTATGCCTGTGCAGTAATCTGGAGATCTGAAATACTCCGAGCAAACTGCACATATAAATATCAAGAAGAAGAAGAAGCCTACCCCAATATCATTACACCGACCGCCATGGTGTATACCTTGGATTGTAGTTTTTTATTGGATATTTTAGATTTCTTATTGTTCGGGTAAAGTCCGTGAGTATTTAGTATTGAGATTACAGTGAATTCCTTTAAATGGGGGATGGTTCACGTTTTGGTCGAGTTTTTCATGTATTAATTATTTGTTTAGTTTCCTCCCTAGACCTCCATCAAACTAAAAAAAAAACATCCATTAGATCTCCCTTCTAGATTAATGTTTACATTTTTCGGTAGAAAAATTTCCCGGCCGATGGCCGGTTCTTCCAAAATTACAGGCTCACTATCTTTCGCCATGAAAAAAAACATCGACACCTACAGTATATAGCACGAAAGGTCTTAATATTGGCAAGGAAATGGGGCGGAAAGTCGTAAAATCGACAAACTAATGCGGCAAACATCTTAAAACCTGAAAAGTAATGGGGCTAAACATGAGAAGGAAGAGGGACCAGAAAATCGACCATAAATAATTTAATTGTAAAATGTATTATACCTAATGTTTAATTGAATAGTTTATTAAAAATGTAAACATGAGATTACGTATACAGATCAACTATGACGCGTGAGCCATAGCCAATCGATATCCATTTGAATTTGTTAACCCTTTAATTTAAGTACCAGCGACGTGTGTTATATTTGTGTTTTTGTGTGTGTGAGTGTGAGTGTGTGTGTGTGTGATCGGGTGTGTGTGTGTGTGCTTGCCTGTCATTTGGAAGTTAGCTACATTTTGACGATAATATGCAACTTAAAAAGGATCTGTGGTAGTTAAAATGATTGGTTGAGATAGTCTGAAGCCGTATTATGGCTAAAGGTCCTTCCTAAGCTGAATGAAATCGTCTAACAGTTGCCAGAATAAGCGAAAAGGACGTCCGTGGTACTGAATGGGTTAATCTTAATGAAGAGAGGTCTGGGAGGCGTCCTTTATTTATTTTTTAGCTTAGGGTGCAAATTAATAATAAATTGGTCTAAAATGGCAAAAACAATCCAAATTAGGAGCAATACTTACACGGAAAACACTAAAATAATCCCCTAAGCCTCGGATGAGCTAACGTTAAGGGGGGTCACCTGATTTGTTTCTCTCCTTTCCTTTCTTTCTCTGGCTTGTATCCATTGGGCCCCATTCAGCCAACTGTTTTAAGACTTTTATCCCCATCCAGGTGTCGATTTCACCTTGGCGAGCGATAGCGAGCCAGCATTGCATGGAGAAATCCGGCTTCGCCGGAGAAATTTTTCTATCGAAAAATTTACAAATTTAGCTTTTTGTCAAAACATATTCTATATGCTGGCTCGCTACCGCTCGACCGGCAAATATTGACACATGGATGGGGGTAAACGTCTTAAAACTGTAGGCTGAATGGGGCCGAATGGATACAAGCCAAAGGGAGAGGAAGAGAGAGAGAGAAAAAAGTGAGGTGGGCACCCTTAACAGATATGTCATTACCCTCTCTATAAAAGACTTGGGCCTTTATCTAGCCAGTGTTTCATAAGCCATATATAATACCGGGAATGGCGTCGTATGTAAGGAGCCTTCGACGTTCGCGCTAAAATGGCCATATTGAAAATTAAACTTGCCGCTATCATTTCCCACAACTTTAGAATATGAAAGTCGGCCGTAATTTAAGGGGGGTCACCGGCTTTTTCTTTCTTTCTCTCCTTTTCTCTCTTTTCCTGGCTTGTATCCATTCGGTCCCATTCAGCCAACTGTTTTAAGACGTTTATCCCCATTCAAGTGACAATTTCTTCCTGGCAAGCGACAGCGAGCCAGCATTGTATGGAGAAATCCGGCTTCGCCGGAGACATTTTTCTATCGAAACATGTACAAATTTAGCTTGCTGTCAAAACAAAAATATATATATGCTGGCTCGCTACCGCTCGCCAGGAAAATATTGACACCTGGATGGGGGTAAACATCTTAAAACAGTAGGCTAACTGGGGCCGAATGGATACAAGCCAAAGAGAGAGGGAAAGAAAGAGCAAAAAAGCGAGGTGGGCTCCCTTAACCCCATCCTTAGGCGGGCGTCATTCTGTTGTTATTTGTGCTTATACTAGATGATTTTCTTTAGCTTAGGAAGGCTGTGAAGGAGTAAACAATAGCTAACAAAATAATGTCTAAGTTAATTGTTAACCCTTTCAGTACGATGCCACTTTATTGCAACATGTCCTGGCCATCATTAGACGATTTTATTCAGCTCAGGAAGAATCTCTAGGAGTCCAGCTTATAGATGTGTTATAACCTTACCATGCTTCCAACCCACACCGTCAGGAATAACTGCTATAGTCTAGTCGCTGTAAGTATCATATCCTCTGTAACTCAAAAATTGCTAGAGCAAATGGGCTGTAAATTTCCACATCTATTCCTTGACCGAGGCTTCCCAAATGGTAGAAATATTAGCTTCATTACTTTAGTAGTTTTTGAGGTACAGAGGTTAGAGGTCATGATTTCTCGCAAACTTACAGCGAATAGACTATAGTAAAAGTGAATTATTGTGAATAAATAAGAATATATACATCGATCAATAAATGAATCCTTCCCCATTAAAACGCGTCATAATCCTCGAGGGAATATGTTGGTTGGTAGGTTTATCAAAATTTACTCCACAAAAAAGTAAATCCAAATATACAGTATCAATAAATAAACACATATAACAATACATATATAGATAAATAAATAAACACATATAACAATACATATATAGATAAATAAATAAACACATATAACAATAGATATATAGATAAATAAATAAACACATATAACAATACATATATAGATAAATAAATAAACACATATAACAATACATATATAGATAAATAAATAAACACATATAACAATACATATATAGATAAATAAATAAACACTGATAACAATACATATATAGATAAATACATAAATAAACGAATTACCAAATATAAACTCGGACCATTAACTCCCAACTAGACACCCAATCTCCTTGCCGACGTTAACACTTTACATAATTCGCCACTAAACATCCCAATATCTCACTCCCAAGGCCCCACAGGAAACATTAACATAGAACCAGATAAATAAAACATGGGGGGGGGGGGGAGGCTATTATATTTCTCCGGACCCTCGTAGTATTTTATATATATATATTTTCTTTTTCGTTGTTTATGTTAATTTTGAGTCCCGGCGGAGCTCTCGTAATGCGGTGAGGAAGCTGTGGAATATAGTGACTGGTGGATGCTTTGTTAGAAGTATAATATAATACTTGAGGGGGATTTATAAATATATATATATATATATATATATATAAATAAATAAATATATAAATATATAATTATATATACCGGTATATATATACCCGGTATATATATATATATATATATAATATATATATATACCGGTGGAACACCAAGCTTTCGTCTATTCTCTCAAGACATCTTCAGGGTAATACAAGAAAACAGGGGGAGAGTGAGGCTTAAATACCCGTCCTAAATCATCTGTGAGTAATATGGCAACAGGCAGTAGGCTGGCAACACTTCTTGTATTTATATGCTAGTTAGCAACGCACAGATTATTTAGGACGGGTATTTAAGCCTCACTCTCCCCCTGTTTTCTTGTATTACCCTGAAGATGTCTTGAGAGAATAGACGAAAGCTTGGTGTTCCATTGTTTCAATTTTCCTACCGAGTTTTACTACATAATTTGATCACACGTATTTGTGATTTTACCTCCACATATATATATATATATATATATATATATATATACTGTATATATATATATATATGTATATATATATATATATATGTATATATATATATGTATATATATATATATATATATATATATATATATATATATATATATATATATATATATATATATATATAGATAAATATATATACAGATATATACATATATATACATACTGTGTATATATATATATATATATATATATATATATATATATATATAATATATATCTATATATATCTATATATATATATACAGTATATATATATTATAGGTTTGAGTCCCGGAGGGAAGAAAGAAAACCTAGTATTTAGTAGTGGCCCCGAAATCATTGACGATATGCCTATTAGTATAATAGTCCACTTTCAAGCGCCCACGGTCCGCCAGTTTGAAACTAACGCCGCGGGGAGAAAGTCCTACGTCATAAGTCTATCTATCTATCTATATGCTCAGGCCCAATCCCCATTTTGGGGGTAGCCGACTCAAGACAGAGCAAGAACAGGGAAAACACAAAAACAACATAAAACAAAAAATAAACACAGATAAAAAACACAAACTCTCACACATCCAGGTCACCCAGGAGAAGACCCAGAGACCAGGGTTACCAAGGTCGCTCCAGCACTCCCCCGGCCCCTGACCACCAGGAGAGGTTCCGATCTCGGCAGGCAGATATGCAGCGGAGCCAAAGCGACAAGCCCTCCCACCACACTTCCAGGCACACCCTTCATATTAATCGTCTCCCCGGGCCAGGCGCCTGATGGACTATTATCTAGTCCAACTTGCGCCCGACCCCTTACTCCAAATGACCACGTGTTCACTCAACTATTCACAAGCATTCTCCATTCACTCCTGTCCACCACCACTTCCCCTGCCTGATCTATAGTCATTCCTCTATCATCCAAAGCCTTTCTTACACAGTCTCTCCATCTCAATGGGGGTCTTCCTGCCCTTCTATCTCCCCTTGTACCTGACTCACATATTCTCTTTGTAAGCCTTTCATCTCCCATTCGTTCAACATGACCATACCAGCTCAGCACCCTTCTGTCCACTCTGGCTGACAAATGTTCCTGCTGCCGCACTCTCCTACGTATCTCTTCATTCCTCAATCTGTCTCTACGAGTAACTCCACACATACTCATCAAGCAGCTCATCTCCATCACATCCAGCCCTCTTTTCTCCTTTTTCTTCAGAGCCCATGTCTCAGCCCCATACATCACTGTTGGCACAACAATTCCTTGATACAGTGCACTTTTTACTTTCACTCCGAGATTTCTCGTCTTCCACATACTTCCCATTGCTCCGAAAACCTTCCTTCCTTCACACACTCTCTGTTTTACCTCCACTTCCATACCTCCACTCCTGCTTATTGTTCCTCCTAGATATTTAAAACACTCTACTTGTTCCAATATTTCCCCATCCAGCCTCACATCTAGATTCACCCTATGCTCTCCCCTATTACACACCATTACTTTACTTTTATTGACGTTCACCTTCAGTTTCCTCCTTCCACAAACCACACCAAACTCTTTGACTACCCGCTGCAGTTTCTCATCAGAATCCGCCACCAATGCTGTGTCATCAGCGAACAGCAACTGATTCAACTCCCAATCTCTACCATTCTTTCCTACTAAACCCAATCCTCTTCCCATAGTTCTCCTTTTCACCTCCCTCACCACACCATCCATAAACATATTAAACAGCCATGGTGACATTACATAACCCTGTCGCAAACCTACCTTTACCTCAAACCATTCACTCAACTCACCATTTCCTACTCTCACACATGCTCTGCTCCCTTCATAAAAACTCTTAACTGCTTCTAACAAATTTCCTCCAATTTCATAAATCCTTAACACCTTCCACATTGCTTCACGGTCCACACGATCATATGCTTTTTCCAAGTCCATAAAAGCCCAAAATATCTCCTTATGCTTCTCTAAATACTTCTCGCATAACTGTCTTACTGCAAACATCTGATCCACGCACCCTCTTCCTCTCCTAAAACCGCACTGTTCTTCTCCTATTGCAACTTCCGTACACTTTATTATCCTCTCTATCAGCACCCTGCCATACAGCTTTCCAACCACTGACAATAAACTAATACCTCTATAACTTGAACACTCCTGCCGATCTCCCTTCCCCTTGTACAACGGCACAATACATGCACTCTTCCAGTCTATTGGTACCATTGACACAGCAAAGCACACATTGAAAAGTCTCACCAACCAATCTATTATCACATCTCCACCCTTCTTTATACACTCCACAGCAATACCATCCAAACCTTCTGCTTTTCCCGCTCTCATTTGTTTCACTGCTTCTTTCACCTCATTTTCCTCAATCCTAAGTGCAACGCTAATTCTCTTCTGGAACCGTCTTATGATTGGGGTACTCACTACGAAAAAACTTTGTAAAAAATAAAAAATAAAATTTAACTTAATACTAGTTATATTAATGCTTTCCATCTCGGTGGATTTCTTGCATGGATTCTATTCAGGACGTTGCTCTCAGAGATGCCATTCCCCCTTCAATGACATATTAAGACTAAACTCAAGACATCAAACGAATGGGAAGGGGATGGAAGGGAGGGCCCTACATCGTCAATGATTTCGGTGCCATTACTAAATATTAGGTTTTCATTCTTCCCTCCGGGACTCAAACCTATAATTTATTAGTGGCCCCTCCATCATTGACGATATGCCTGATATCTCAAGACTGGAGGGGGACATTCGTGACAATATCAAACCACTAACAAAATATTATAGGTAGAGACAAAGAATCATATAACAATTTTAAATCTTTATTGCTTACATACAATAAAAGTAAAAACTGTGAAAGGAAAGCAGTGCGTTACTTCGAAGAATATCTGCTTAAACTTGACCGACTAGGTACAAAATTAAGATCTCACATTGAGATTCATAAACCTTGTTGTCCAGGAACATACCTGTATTCCTGTTCAACTGATACGGACATATATATTCTTGGATTATATCTTCTGTCCTTAAAGCTATTTGTACATTTCATATAATTTGTAAATTTTCTTTATCCTATATAGTTGTAACTATGATAGATATTTTCAAAATAGAAAAAACTATTTTAGAGCTGTAGACCCAGCTCGAATTATTAAGTATCACAGCTCGTGATCTTATCACCTTATCCGGCGGAGGGGCTCTAGGGGTCTTTGGGCTTTCCGGTACTTAATTTATAATAGCACAATGCCTAACTAGGCCCGTTGCCATAACGTCACTCAGGTTAATTTTGGCTTATCCAGAGCCACAGACAGGTATTGCGTCTAGAAAGTATGATCGGTAGCCACAACTCGGTGTTAACTTATGTCATCAATGAATAATTTTGTAAACAAATTGAGAGACGGCCGCTTTCTGATGTCACAGGCTCTGCCCTCTACACCGGGATTATTTTCCCTAATGAAGTCTGCAAGTAAAGAATTTAATTCACTTCTTGTGATGCAAGTACCTGCCCTGTTGACCCATAAAAAACTTGGTTGTTGAGGTTGTGCTACCCTCATAAACTGAAAGCTTGCACCGGGTACAAAAAGTGATGCGTATATCCGCGTTATAGTGCCGGGACTGTAAATACTGAAACACTTGATCACAATGTTCATTCTTTGCTATGAAAGTGGGAGACGGAGCGATTTGTAAGTGTTCATTCAGTCTCCCAAATCTGAGGCAATTAGGTTCGTTGCTCATCGCCGCCAGCTCAATTACTGTTTCCTGTCGCCAAAGCCATAAGGAACACATCCTTCTTTAATAATGAGTCCAAATCCGGCGTATGATTATACTTGCGCGAATGAAGCAAAAATAAGCTTTGTCAAGCGACCAGGTAGGCATGAGCTGACATGGTGGTGGCGTGTAGTTTGAAACATGCTCTCATGAACCCTGTTATCTCTGCCTGTGGTATGGATAGACGGGGTTCTAATGGCAGACAAGTGATTCTCCAGTGCCACTATCGAAAAGCGCTTATTGTTCAAACAAACCTTCTAAGTACATTAAAACCCAAAGTTACTGATGAGTCTGTGTGCGCTGTTTCTCCTAACCAGGTTGATAGCGTTGTCCAATGTAATCGGCATTGTTACCTGGTAGACCTAGTCTACTGATTAAGAAATTTATGTGTAACCCTCCCCATACTGAGTTAGCCCTGCGGCATTTTGAATGTTCAGAAGGCGAAAGTCAGCGAGGTCTCTAGGGTGTCACTTGGCTAGGTGGAAGTACGAGACCGGGAGTAACCTTGGTTGCTCGTCCCATGTTTTCGAATGGCGGTCCCACACCTGAGCTGGCCAAGTGAGCTGGTCAGCGAGGCTAGGCCCCGGTAACCCCCGTACTACTTGACCCAAGAGTGAAGCGTCTGGAGGCAGAAATGGATAGGTAGGATTGCATTTGTGCATGTCCTTTAACAATGCGTTTGGACCTCCCTCCCGGCCTTTTCCGGCGGGGTAGGAAGAGGGGGCCCTGGACGCGAATAGATCCACTTGTGGATGGTATGGTTCTGCAACAATCTCTTTTGAGTTGTTTGTGCTTGAGAGCCTATTTTCCTCCGGTGCCCTGTCTCCGGGACAGCGTGTTGACCCATATGTTCTCTACGTCTGGGATATAAGATGTATACCGATGACTGCTCCGCGTTTCGGCCAGAGCATAAATCGGTTTTGACAATTCTAGTAACTTTTCAAGACCTCGTTGACCCTTGCTATTGAAATACAGTGTACTGCGCCCAAAGTATCCATTCTAAAGGCCATTGATTTTCTCTTTAGGGGAAGCCTTGAGATTTTGATGGAAAAATCAAAGTGGTTAGAAGCTCTTGTCTGTTGACATGAAAGTTCGCGTCTCGGGATTAAAGACCTTGACCCAAGTTGTCTAAGTTCGATGATATTACCCAGTTTATTGCCCCTCAAGCATCTGTGTCTATCCATACCATAGGCGGGAGAGAAAACTCACGTCCTTAATGAGTGACATACTTCCTTCCTAGCCCAGACCGTTAGTAAGTTACAAATTAATGGAGGAATGGTTCATAATTTTCCCGCCGGCAAAAGTGGGAAACATATTGTCACTTTCCAAGACTAATCTCTTACTTTCAACCGGCCCAACTTTACAATTAGTTGCGTCCAGGGGAGAGAACCGACCAGGGTTTCCATCTCTGTCTCGTTGTGTTAGAATGTGTGGCAACTGCAACTCTTTCCCACGAAATCTGTTATGGTTGTCCACACTCTGACTGAGAGTAAGATTGGTTGTGTCCTGGACCCATTTTATCCACTGGATTACCCGTATAGTAACAAGGTGCGACTTTTGCCAAGTCTACCCTGAACCCTAGGGATAGTACATGAATTATATGTAATGGATATGGGCATTGTAGGCACTGAGATTAAACATGAATTATAATGTAAGAGACATGGAATCAATGGTATCGACTGACATCGCCACTACCCGGCAGTCGTCTTAACCAACCCACTCTTTTGATTCCTTGAAACTACCCTAGCCGTAAAGTTTGCCAGACTAACTTACTAATTTAGGTTATCATATTATAGTGGAAGCTGTTGTATGACCAAATACATGTCCTGAAGGGTGAAAGGAACATTTGACTTATGCGATGACCCCCCACACCCCGGGAAGGGGGTTGGTTGTACAAATGGTCGCATGCAATTATAGTCTGGTTGTGGCAATAGGTAACTGTGGACGCGGCAACATAGCTTGTTGGTTAGGCCGGAACAACACCTAGGAAAACTGGCCGTTGACCCTTGACTACCCTTACGTTGTACGTCTAACGTAAACGAGGTCTCCGTTAGGTGTTTCTTCGCCCACGTCCGCCGGGACGTAACCCGGTGACTACCGTAGGGACCCCTGGCACTTGCCTGGGTGTAAGTTACGGAGTCTACCCTCGGATCCGCACGCCTTTACAAGGCCCCGGGAGAGAGAGAGAGAGCATTGGAATCTAAAGAGATGGTATAGTTTGGGATCGACGATTGCCTGGTGATGGTCGAAGTCGTATCCTAACTTGGCAGACTCATAACCTATCTCTCCTTGCCCTGTTATGCATCGGTTAATGACTGATTATGCATCTGTTGAACTGCCTGCCTAGTCTCAGTGTCCATTTTTGACGCTGTCAACACCGGAGAAAGGATTACCAAGTGGTAAATATTACCGGGCAATCCTTTCACCATAAAGAGTCTTAGGTGTTGCCTAGCCTGGACAGCTTCCAAAAAGGCTGTTCGTATGTCCCTGATTGATCTCGCCGGGTGGGGGAGAAGAAGCTGTTGAAATAACCTAATTGTCTCACTCATACCTTGATCTGTCTGAGACTCTTCTGGTCGAGAGATGGACTGGGCCGTTTGTCTACTGAGTAAGAATATTGCAAACCTTCGATGTGCATTATCTCGCAACATATACTCTCTTTGGAGATCAATTAGATGGGGAGTATTGAAGGGGTCCTGAAAGTCCTGTTGTGATAATTGTGGGGACGCAAGGAATTCAAAGATGGAGGCAGAGACACCTCCCGGTCGTGGACTTAGCAAATCAAACTCAATTTGGTTAGGAGGAGGGATAGCAAGGGAGGGCTGAGACGTTAAAGCAATAGCGAACTGTTGGGCCTCCGTATCCCAGTCCACCCATGGACCATGTTCTAACTGCCCCAGAAGCAATTCCTGATTGCCCGACGGCAAGTGCGCCGGAGTAGTAACCACCTTTGGTTCGTCTATTTTAAATGAATCATAACCGTGTACACCGTAAGGTCGGGAGCAATCAGGACAAATTAGCTCTCCTGGGGAAGAAGGCAAGAGCTGAGCAGGTACATAGACAAAATAATCATAATTCCAGACATTGGGGATAGCCTTAATTGGTACCTTTAAAATCCTACCCTGTGTATCCTTAGCACGGAACTCCTTATCCTTATTGGTCTCAATCACCCACTCACGTGGCACTGGGATCTCCTCCGCAATGGACCTGTGCTCAGAACCCGATTTGGTTGGCCCTACCGGAAACCAGAAACAATTTGATTCTTGCCAGTGAGGGATAGTGGCCTTTGTTTGTAGCTGTTTATCTATTGAAATATTATGGAAAGCTGGGTTTGAACAATGATAAGGGGTTGTCTGGGAAGGGGGTACTGTAATGGTACCCACCGGGGGACATGAAGTTACTTTAGCCGTGGAACAGCCGGCTTTATTAGTGTGCTAATTTTGGAAGGTATTAGAGCCGTGGAAGCAGCTGGTGTTGTGAGCACGTTCAATTTAGCTGGCTTGAGCGGCATTACAGAAACCTTAGGGGTATCTTCCATGTTAACCAAGTGGGTATTCTGAGGAGACAGTACGTTAATTTTGACTGGGATGAGCGGTAGCACAGAGGCCACAGGGGGAGTTCCCATCGTCGTTGTGGGGGTATTTCGAGACCTTTTTGACATATCACATTGTTGCAAAACTTTCTGTAATAAATTATCTAAATGTTTAGCTGTGACACATTGACTACGGGATCTCTTTAGAGGCCTAGTATGTACTTTCTCTACCTTCTCCCTATGCTCCACCTTCTCGTTTTGTTCCGGTAAACTCAAGGACCGTTCTACTTCCTCCTGTAGTGCCACGGAGTGTTCTACTACCTCCGGCAATTTCTTAAACCTCACTGTCTCTGACATAGGGTTGGTTGCTTTCTCAGTTACTCTACACCCTTCTCACTGAATGGGACCTAGCCTACTAGGTGCTAGGATCCTACTCCCGGTGGAGTTAAAGCTACTCCCGGCAGGGTTAAGTTTACTAGTGTGACGCTTCTGCATAGTAGCCACGTGCGGGCATGCGCGCGCGTCGGCTGCCCAGCCGTTTAGAAACCGGCTGGCGGCAGCCGGGCGGCAGGCTTTTCCTTAGTATATATCCTACGACAACGTAACTAATGTCTGGGATATTCTTATGTTGTTTCACAGCTTGTAGCTGCCCTTATTCTTACCCAACGCATCTTAGTATATTTTATTCTCGATAGTTGATTGTTTCATTATAATATATAAGATGTAAGTCTAGTGAGAGTGGGAGGAGACGAGCGGGAGAGAGAGACCGGCTGGGGGACGTTGCTTCGCGCGGAGAGTCCAGCTTGGGACGAGCCTGAAGCGTTGCCATATGCATTCGATTGTAACGTTAGGCTTAGTTTCGACTCACGCACGGGGTAGACGATTTTGACCCGGCAACTGTGTTGAGTGTTGCCAAGCATGGGATGTATTCTGCATGCCTAGGGCGGGGTCCAGACAGATTCAAGACTCAGAGCTCACCTCACTGTCGTACCCTTCGGACCCCTTGATATCTATCCCTCTTAACCCCCCTTAGAAACTTTCTCTCTTACTTTGTATACCTTCCTTCCACTACTTCACCAATCTATTTAATTATCCCATCCCCTTGATAGACCTTATATCTATTATTGTATTAACGACGAGCTCTCAGATAACTAGATAGGATTTTGGGCCTTATGCAGAGACGTAATTGTTAATGAGACCTAGGAAGCTTTTTTGTTGTCTCATATTTGGTGGTTTCATGCTTGCTAGTGTGTTCTTGTGTCAGGTTAGCAGGGGCTAGACCGGAGGGGAGGCTTTTTGCGATCCTTTAAGTAAAGTCTGCTGGTGCGAGTCCTGTGGACCCGCACGACTTTACTAGGATACCCGTGGGAGTCTGGGGGCATTTTCTTGTCTGTGTCCCTGTGTGTCTAGTGTTGTGTTGTGTGAGGGCCCTTGCCTAGTCCACTCAGCACTGCGCTAGCACGTCTTGCTTTTGTTTTAGGGTCGCCAGGAGAGAGTCAGATACTTGCGATCTGAGTCTCTCAAGAGAGCACCCTTTCAATTAGAGTAATTTGGCGCACAGACTTGGGAACGTCCCTAGGCTAGAGCAGGTGGCTCAGCCCGGGTATCCGAAGCCTATATCCTTCCAGCTAGACCTCTGCCACCTGGCAGATTAACAGCTAGGGGTTTATTATTTCTGTATGCTTGTTATTGTGCCACAGTTTACCGTTTTTGTGAGCATTGTGAGTCAGGGTGTGGCTTAGAGACTCTGTCCGAGCAGGCTTGCCTGACTAAGAGTGAGAAGCACACCTGTATGTGGTTATGTTGCGAGTTGCTGCCTTTATTTAATTATACCTATGCCATTATACACTGTAGGTCCTATCACTAGTATTTATTCCTGCTTATGAGTTGAGAGTTCTCTAAATCCGTAACGTACTTTCTTTGCTAAGCATCAGATCCTACAGTAGCCGCATGCAGTTTAGAACCCCGCATCTTGTCTACCGGTACGATGTTTTGAGGACTGTTTGCTTTCACCTTCTTTCACGCAGGGGTGATTAGTTGTATTAATTAACGTAACGTTAAATGTACTTTCTTCTAGGTTGTTATTAAATTGTTTCTGCAATTTAATTCCGTTATCTATCTTTTCCTTGAAGCTTTAAGTCAACTTAATTGTGTGATCTTTTATATAGCCTGCTTGGCTATCAGCAGTCTATAGTGCGTGCACCCTGTAACCGAGTCATAGGATACCTTGTTGTCCAGGCAGGACTCTTGACGGTTTAGGGTGGTTTGTTGCCTGGGTTTATAGATAAGGGTTGGATCTAGCGTTTTCCGTTGTTGCTTGTTGCCGCATACCTAGTCCAATAGAAAGAGCCCAGTGTTTATATATCCCTGGACGTAACAAATGGCGACCTTGCATAGGATTTACTGAACAGAGGAATATAGTGGTCATTTGT
Source organism: Paralithodes platypus (assembly GCA_032716605.1). Lineage (NCBI taxonomy): Eukaryota > Metazoa > Arthropoda > Malacostraca > Decapoda > Lithodidae > Paralithodes > Paralithodes platypus. Next base: position 19,514,821 of record CM064492.1, on the reverse strand, counting down.
TTTGAGATTCCTTATGATTAGAGGAATACAGTGGACATAGAGTTTTTTTTTTGGAGCAACCAATATAACACATTAAAGACTTTAACCCGTGGAGCCCCGGCTAGTTTTGTAATGTTTGTTCACCAGAACCCGGCCGGTTTTAAAAAAATTGTTTTATTCCAGAAACAATAGCGAATGGGTTAGGAATGAAGGAAAAACCACTAAAAACCGCTCAAAAAGCTTAAAGAATGGTCCTACAGAGCCCCCGAAAACGTATTTTACAAGAGTAAAAAATTGAAGGGAATTACCCCAAAAAACCAGGTTATTGCGTGCTCACGCGCACGCACATGGACTTTGAGAGTTTTCAACCATCGGCACGGTTGCGTGGGATATGTACACAGTTCCCATACAAATCTGAGCCCTCTTGAGTGGCTACACCTGAGGTTACGGTCGGCGCAATTAGGGTGACGCGCCAGGCGCGTCTCTGGGGCTGTGCGTTACATACATTGCCGACGCGTCAGACGCGTCGCTGGGGCTGTAAGGGTTAAATAACATTAGTATATACATACTTGCATAGGAGATAACGCACATTCTATAACCGTGATTATTACTGCAGTACCCAAACATGTCTAATACATCAGAACACAGTGATGGGTCAGGTCACGATACGGGCTCGGAGGGAGAAAGACCTGTGGAGTGGCTAGTCGATAGCGAGGAGGGTGCTAGAAGATTTTTAGAGGTGCCCCTTACCGCTGCCAGGGTGTTGAAGCTGAATAAGTATGGCTTAAAGTGTGTGGCAGGTCTTCAGGGTCACCAGGGTTTAAGTGGCATGAGGAAAGATCAGCTGAGGACTTTGATAATGGGTTTAGAAGGGAGAGACCTGGGTGGAGAGGCGACTGGGGGCCCCGGTCCCCAGCCCCCCCTCCACTCTACCCCCGTATCAAACGTCAGGGTGCCTGAATTTAGTACATACCCCCAAGTTGATGGTCAATGGCAGCGTGGAATTCAATCACAGGGACCCTCTCCATTAAATGCACCTTCCCCTCCTCAAGGGTTGACTCCAGATTTGTTGTTTCGGCTTGAGATGGCCAAGGTTGAGGCTACCGAAAGACAGGCTAGAGGTCAGGTTGAGGCTACCGAAAGACAGGCTAGAGCTCAGGTTGAGGCTGCCGAGAGACAGGCTAGTGTGCAGGCTGAGGTTCTAGAGCTCAGGCTGAGGCCGCAGAGAGAACAGCTATACGAGAGGAGGGAACTGCAGGCAGAGTCTACTAGGTATCGGGCTGACAGGGAGCTGGAGATCTCTCGAGTGGAGGTAACAGGGCGAAATATTGGAGGAGGCAACAGACATCGGGACCAATCATTGTCGCACCTGCTTAAACTAGTTCCTGTGTTCGATGAATCATGTGTGACTGAGTTTTTTATGCGATTTGAGAAGAAGTGTCAGGAACACCAGTGGCCTCAGGAAAAGTGGGCAGCATTAGTTTCATCAAGACTCCTAGGAAAGGGGCTAAAAGCGTATGATGCACTACCTTTAGAGTCCTGTGTAGTTTACGATGAGCTAAAGAAGGCTGTGCTACTGGCCTATGAGTTACAACCAGAAACTTACCGCTTGAAGTTTCGGGGTGTTACTAAGGGCAAGGATAGTACCTTCCTAGAACACGCCCGGGACTTGTCTGATGAACTACGACATTGGCTGCGTTCTGAGAGGGCAGCTACTTTTGAGGAGTTGAGTGAGCTGGTTCTCTTGGAGCAGTTCTTTAAGTGCACAGGTGGGGACTTAACATTAAATATAAAGGAAAAAAATCCTAGAACTCTCCAGGAGGCAGCAGAAATGGCTGACCTCCGACTGTCATTAATTCGAGGGTGCGAAGCAGCAGCTAGGAGTGAGTCGGGTGCAAAGGATTGTACCCCTCCCCCTCCCAAGAATTTAGATACACATAAATACACAAAACCATGTAGCACTGACAATAAAACTGAACATAAACCAAATACCGTCCCGTATAAGAAGTCTAATGGTACCTCCCACTCCCAAGGGAAACCAAAGAGTAAAGAGTGCTTTGCATGTCACAAGGAGGGTCACTTTGCAAATGCTTGTCCGAACAAGCCACCAAACAAGGTTGTGTCATTGGCCCGCAGCATAGGGGTGTCGCCTATATCTTCTGAGTTTGCCAAGGGTAGTTCGTCAGAGGTTGGGACACAGCCTGTGTTCAAGAGTCCGGAAGGCTCGAACCCTGTCCGCGACGTCTTTGGGGGTCATAGAGGGCATGGTTTTGTGAGGTGGGCTGGCGAAAGGCGAGGAGTTAAGCTATTGCGTGATACGGGGGCTTCTCAGACCTTGTTAAAGAACTTTACTGGTAGGCCGATTAACGCTGCTCGGGTGGTGGTAGTTCAGGGGATCAATGCTACGAAGTCCTACCCGCTGGTGCGGATGGAGCTGGAGGTGGGTGGTGTGGCGAAGGAGCTGGATGTAGGAATTGTAGAGAACTTGCCTGTTGGGGGCGTCGACCTCCTCCTCGGCAACGACTTTGCGGTGCCTGCTTCTAAGGTTTCACCCTTGGTCGTTGCCGAGAAGGCGGCCGACGTTAGTAGGGAGGAACAGGAGTGGGTTGAGAAGTGTAGCGTACAAACCATGGCGTGTGTTGTGACGCGTTCTCAGACATCCGGAGCCTTGCAGCCACCACCTCAGTCTATCAAGCCGCGGAGGAAAGGTCACAAGAAAACGGGAAGTGTTGGTCAATTGGAGAGTTTTGAGCCGGCAGTGTTTCTTGGTGACTCATTATTGTCACCTATGTTAGAGTCTGGAGAGGCCCCGGGGCCTGTCACCGCTAGTGCAGGTGCAGGGCAGGAAGATACTCTGTGACAGCATCGTTATGCGCAGCGTGAGGAAAGGATGGCTCAGAGGGACATTGGAGGTGGAAATAAATTATTTAAGATGAACTTGGATAATCTCACACCTGCTGATATATGTTCCTTGCAGCTGGAAGATCCTGAAGTCAGGGCGTGTGGTAATGGTGCTGTCGAACTGGAGAGCGATGGGGATGCACAGCCTGGTGATTTTTTCTTGTCCGAGGGGATCTTGTATCGGAGACATCAGGATCTCAAGAAAAAGTGGGATGGCGGGTCTGGATTAGTGGACCAGTTAGTAGTACCGAGGGTGTGCCGTGAGAGCTGATTGCGATTAGCTCATGATGTGCCTTTGGCAGGGCACCTGGGGGTACGTAAGACGGAGGCAGCTCTGAGCAAACTTTTCTGGTGGCCTGGGCTAAAGGCGAGTGTCGTGTCATGGGTGTCACAGTGTCACACTTGTCAAGTTGTTGGGAAACCCAATCAGGTCATCCCGAGAGCCCCGTTACAACCCATCCCTGTCATTGGGCCGCCCTTCAGCAAAGTAGTTATCGATATGGTTGGCCCATTGCCCCCCCACTAGTGCCGGCAATACATTTTTACTAACTGTAATGGATGTAGCAACACGGTATCCAGATGCTTACCCCATGCGCAACGGGATGGCTAAGACTGTTGTAAAAAACCTGCTTGTCTATTTCTCTCATTATGGCTACCCTCAGGAGATCCAGTCTGATCAGGGATCCAATTTTACTTCTGCTCTGTTTAAGCAGACCATGCAGCAACATGGGATAGTGTCTGTGGTGTCATCTGCTTACCATCCCGAGAGTCAGGGAGTTTTGGAAAGGTGGCACTCGACTCTCAAGAGTATGTTGCGGTGTTATTGCATGGAAAATGGGAAGGACTGGGATCTAGGTCTCCCATACGTTTTATTTGCTGCGAGAGAAGTACCTGGGGAGAGCTTGGGATTTAGCCCGAACGAGTTTGTTTTTGGACACAGGGTCAGGTGGCCCCTCCACATAGTCAAGGAGATCTGGGAGGGAGTCACAAAGCCATGCTCGCTTCTAAAGTATGTAGTTGAAAGCCGTGAGAGAATGCTAAAGAGCTTGGAGGTAGCAGGTCGGAACCTTAAGAGTTCACAAGCTCAGATGAAGGACAGATACAACCAGAAGGTGAAGCTGAGGGAGTTTGAAGTAGATCAGGAGGTACTGATACTACTGCCTCTGGTGGGACACCCCTTGTCTGCCAAGTATTCTGGTCCGTATCGGGTTGTAAGCAAGGTTTCTGATCTCGACTATTTAGTAGCTACTCCTGATCGCAAGAAAAAGAACCAACTTTGCCATGTAAATCTGATGAAAGAGTATGTGAGGCGCCCCTCCGAGCCTCTCACTGTCCCGATGTTGATCTGCAGCGATCGTGGTGGAGAAGGAGGAAGGGACAGTCAAGCTGCGGGGGAGGATAATTGGGATTGTCATGTTTCCGCGGATCAGTGGGCGGGGAATTCTAGACAAGTGGCTCACGAGTTGATATTGCACCTGCCTGAGCAACAGCGTGTAGCTGTGCAGCACTTGTTTGATTCAAACCCAGCTGTTTTCGCGGAGCATCCTGGCCTCACTACTCAAGCGGTGCACGATGTCGATGTTGGGGACCACCCGCCCTTTAAATCAGTGCCATACCGTGTTCCCCCTATTAAATTACCAGCACTTAGGGAAGAGCTGGATTATATGCTGAAACGTGGGCTGATTTCTGAGGGTGTAGTAAGGTGGACTTCCCCCATCACACTGCAGCCCAAACCAGATGGCAAGGTGCGGTTTTGTATAGATTTCCGCAGGTTGAATGGTTTAACCCCACAAATGCCTACCCTCTCCCTCGCGTGGACGACAGTGTGGATAAGATAGGAAAAGCCAAGTTCCTCACTAAGATAGACCTTGTTAAGGGTTATTGGCAAGTGCCCTTGTCTGAGCGAGCGCGAGAGGTGTGTGGGTTTGTGGTGGACGGTGCCACATATCGTTGCCATGTTATGCCATACGGGCTGAAAATTGCCCCTGCAACGTTTCAGAAATTAATGAACGACATTGTATCCGACATTCCCAACTGTACGGTGTACCTAGATGATGTCATAATATACGAGGAGGATTTTAACAGTCACTGTGCTCACATCGGACAGCTTTTTAATAAACTGAATGAAGCAGGTTTGGTGGTAAACCAGGGTAAGTGCGATTTTGTCAAAGCCACAGTTTTGTACCTGGGGTTCGAGGTGGGGATGGGTAAGGTGTGCCCTCCACAGACAAAGATCAAAGCCATCGATCAGTTTCCCCAGCCTATGACTAAGAAACAAATCATGCGGTATCTAGGTATGATAGGCTATTATCGTCGCTTCATCAAAGGCTATTCGACTGTACTTGCACCTTTAACTGACTTATTATCTAAGGACAAGAAGTTCCGGTGGTCTCCTGAGTGTGCAGAGGCGTTTTCCTTGGTGAAACACCTGTTATGTACCCACCCCATACTCAGGGCCCCGGACTTCAGCAGACCTTTTCAGCTGGCGACTGATGCCAGTGGCATAGGGGCTGGGGCTGTCTTGTTACAGACAGATGATGAAGGTATCGAACATCCAGTGAGTTTTTACAGTAAAAAATTCAATAGTGCACAAAGGAATTACTCTGTAATTGAAAAAGAACTCCTGGCGATAGTGCTGGCACTCAGGCACTTCGATGTATATGTTCCTGCTTTCGGACCAGTCGTAGTGGTTTATACCGATCATCACCCTCTGAAATTCTTGAATCAGTTTCATAACCGGAATATGAGGCTGACCAGGTGGTCACTCATGCTTCAGGAATATAATCTGGACATACGCCATGTTGCCGGTTCTGATAACGTGATAGCGGATTGTCTACCAAGGGTGGATGATGTTGGTTAGACTGCCACAGGATTGAGGGTTGAGTGTGGAGGAAAATAGGCTGTCACTGTAGTTCAGCCGAAAAAAAACAAATTAAAAAAGCAAAAACCTTATAAAAACTCTTTATTTTTTATAACGTGTAGAATTTTGTATAAGATGTTGTAGCAGTATCTAAGTTGAATGTTTTCGCTTATTGTCGCTAAGTTAGTTGAACTTGCTCGGTGGAGCGCAACAGTCTTTATTTTTTTTATATATAGTGCCTTGTGTCGCAACAGTGTGTGGTACTATGAGAAGCTTTCTGTTAGATATGAAGAACTTAGTCAAGGGTCTTATATCTTGGGGGAGGTGTGACGCTTCTGCATAGTAGCCACGTGCGGGCATGCGCGCGCGTCGGCTGCCCAGCCGTTTACAAACCGGCTGGCGGCAGCCGGCCGGCAGGCTTTTCCTTAGTATATATCCTACGACAACATAACTAATGTCTGGGATATTCTTATGTTGTTTCACAGCTTGTAGCTGCCCTTATTCTTACCCAACGCATCTTAGTATATTTTATTCTCGTTAGTTGATCGTTTCATTATAATATATAAGATGTAAGTCTAGTGAGAGTGGGAGGAGACGAGCGGGAGAGAGAGACCGGCTGGGGGACGTTGCTTCGCGCGGAGAGTCCAGCTTGGGACGAGCTTGAAGCGTTGCCATATGCATTCGATTGTAACGTTAGGCTTAGTTTCGACTCACGCACGGGGTAGACGATTTTGACCCGGCAACTGTGTTGAGTGTTGCCAAGCCTGGGATGTATTCTGCATGCCTAGGGCGGGGTCCAGACAGATTCAAGACTCAGAGCTCATCTCACTGTCGTACCCTTCGGACCCCCTTGATATCTATCCCTCTCAACCCCACTTAGAAACTTTCTCTCTTACTTTGTATACCTTCCTTCCACTACTTCACCAATCTATTTAATTATCCCATCCCCTTGATAGACCTTATATCTATTATTGTATTAACGACGAGCTCTCAGATAACTAGATAGGATTTTGGGCCTTATGCAGAGACGTAATTGTTAATGAGACCTAGGAAGCCTTTTTGTTGTCTCATATTTGGTGGTTTCATGCTTGCTAGTGTGTTCTTGTGTCAGGTTAGCAGGGGCTAGACCGGAGGGGAGGCTTTTTGCGATCCTTTAAGTAAAGTCTGCTGGTGCGAGTCCTGTGGACCCGCACGACTTTACTAGGATACCCGTGGGAGTCTGGGGGCATTTTCTTGTCTGTGTCCCTGTGTGTCTAGTGTTGTGTTGTGTGAGGGCCCTTGCCTAGTCCACTCAGCACTGCGCTAGCACGTCTTGCTTTTGTTTTAGGGTCGCCAGGAGAGAGTCAGATACTTGCGATCTGAGTCTCTCAAGAGAGCACCCTTTCAATTAGAGTAATTTGGCGCACAGACTTGGGAACGTCCCTAGGCTAGAGCAGGTGGCTCAGCCCGGGTATCCGAAGCCTATATCCTTCCAGCTAGACCTCTGCCACCTGGCAGATTAACAGCTAGGGGTTTATTATTTCTGTATGCTTGTTATTGTGCCACAGTTTACCATTTTTGTGAGCATTGTGAGTCAGGGTGTGGCTTAGAGACTCTGTCCGAGCAGGCTTGCCTGACTAAGAGTGAGAAGCACACCTGTATGTGGTTATGTTGCGAGTTGCTGCCTTTATTTAATTATACCTATGCCATTATACACTAAGTCCTATCACTAGTATTTATTCCTGCTTATGAGTTGAGAGTTCTCTAAATCCGTAACGTACTTTCTTTGCTAAGCATCAGATCCTACAGTAGCCGCATGCAGTTTAGAACCCCGCATCTTGTCTACCGGTACGATGTTTTGAGGACTGTTTGCTTTCACCTTCTTTCACGCAGGGGTGATTAGTTGTATTAATTAACGTAACGTTAAGTGTACTTTCTTCTAGTTTGTTATTAAATTGTTTCTGCAATTTAATTCCGTTATCTATCTTTTCCTTGAAGCTTTAAGTCAACTTAATTGTGTGATCTTTTATATAGCCTGCTTGACTATCAGCAGTCTATAGTGCGTGCACCCTGTAACCGAGTCATAGGATACCTTGTTGTCCAGGCAGGACTCTTGACGGTTTAGGGTGGTTTGTTGCCTGGGTTTATAGATAAGGGTTGGATCTAGCGTTTTCCGTTGTTGCTTGTTGCCGCATATCTAGTCCAATAGAAAGAGCCCAGTGTTTATATATCCCAGGACGTAACACTAGATAGGGAGGTACAACCAGAGGGGTCGAGATAACTAGCTGTTTTGGACGTAGGTGGATCTTGGCCTACCTGAGGACCTGAGCGTGGTGTGCTTTCCCTTGCTGCCGAACCGCGGTACTGCTCTGTGGCCGTGGATGGTGAAGCTAAACGTTCTTCCTTGGGGCAAGGCAAATCAACATTTGAGAGCATTTTTCAAGATCTCTGTTGAGCTACCCTTACCTTAGACCTATCCTTGGGACCCGACTCAATCCCCCCGGCTCCTGCCCCAAGGAGTCCGGGAAAAAACTCCGGCACCTCAGGGTCAGAAACTGAGGGGAGCGGTCGTGAATCCGGATTACACCTCTGTTGCGACATTGGCTTTGTACTAGTGTAACTGGCGTGAACCTCCGCCGTGATCTGAACAGTGGAGGATATAAAGTCATATCTCTGTCGTTTTGGAGACCGAGGGTCCTGGACTGAAGGCTGTCTGCACTATCGTCGAGGCGACCTGGATGTCAATCTTGGTTGGGCGTCTGGCGATGCCGAACGTGCTCTCTTGTGTTGGGGAGGGGGGATTACCTGAAAAGACTCCGAGTCACTGTCAATGGCTAATTGCTCTACAAGTTGAATTTTAGCTGTATTGATAGGGGTGGACTGTGCTTCTAGGGAATCATCATTAAATGAGTAGAGCAGAATGAGCTGTAACAGGTCTGCGTCATTGCATATTAACTCTACATTCGCCACTCTTTTGGCATATGAGGTAAACTTGGTTTTGATATCGATCAAGGCTGCTATGCACGAAAGATCTTGCTTACTAACCCAGTCCGCATAAAGTTCCAAGCACACCGGGCTCTGGGAAGTCCAGAGAAACTGAGACCTATCGATGCACGTAACACATCGTATACAGAGTTTGTGTGCAATTACCGGGACTAGTGAGCAGGTAGGTGTGGCACAAATGTTAAACAGAGGCATGCTGGTACTGAACCCCCCTCCCCGCCGGGAGCGGTTCCTTCCTCTGCTCACTGTGCTGCTCAAGGTGTGATGAGATCTGGAAATAAACATTTCCAGGAATCAATGCTCATAAGGATAACCCAAGAGGTTTTATATATCCTAACACCTGAAATACGCCGGAAAATCAGCTGTAGCCCAACCGCTACCCCAACTTTCCGCCGCATTCCTATATGAAGATACCCCCCCTTGAAGGTGTCTTCTCAATCGGACTGCTGACCTATGACATGAGTCACTGACCCTTAATACCAAGTTTCTTAACTATCTGAACGTCTATTTGGATTAGCGAAATAGTTAAGGACCACACGGGACTGTGCCGCCGGGCGTAAAAAGTCCTGTCGTGCGAAGTTTTGGGTGACTTCATCCGGCGTAGCCGGGATCCCTCCCGTCGGACTTAGCATGTCCGCCGGCAAGTGCGTGGTACCTACACCACGCCGGGTCAAATGGTACCATTCCCGTCCGCCTGCGAGGCGAAAACTGGCATCAATACACAGAAAGATAGCCGGCGGGAAAACCAACTACCGGAGAAGTCGACTAAAAGGGAAAGACAAACAACTCCAGAGACCCGACAGACAGGATGTCTCCTGACCCTCTAACATGTAGCCTAATGCACATGAACAACGAGGGAAAACTTAGGGCTACAATATTATCATAATTTTAATAATACAATATATATTACCCCTAGCCCACTAAGGAGACCCCTACTAAAGCTGGCCACGAGACTCATAGTAATCGACGTCTTGATTGGTTACCTTATCTCCTGAAGACACAGCAGCAGCTCCTGACCGGGGCCCACGAGAGAGGGCAAGCACAGACACAGACCCTAGAAGGTTCCACACCACGTGTGACAACCCTTGAACCAGGGTGCCTGCTAAACAATTAACAATGCAACTGCCTCATAGAGACGGCCTGAAGCATATTTCTGCAGATATAGTAGCCTCCTAACTAGTAGGTCAGAGCAAAATCTAAGGCGCAGAAACACTAAAAACAGAAAACACATGAGGCGTTGATCCTGGGGACACGTAGGCGCCTGTACAAAAGAACCCTATTTTAACACTCCCTGTGGGCATACCAATGGGGCAGCCTGTGATAGCTATTCTAAAATCTGTTCAATACAACTCAGATATATACAAATGAGCAAGGACTCACTAGAAGCGAACGAACAAAGAATGTGGCGGAGCACAGGCGGCACACGTCCAGTCAGGTTGACCGCGGGGAGAGGAAGGGGGAATGGCGTCTCTGAGAGCAACGTCAGGGATAGAATCCACTCATGAAATCCACCGAGATGGAAAGCATTAATATAACAAGTATTAAGTTAATTTTAATTTTTCCTTTTCTACAAAGTTTTTTCGTAGTGAGTACTCCAATCATAAGACGAATCCATAAGAGAATTAGCGTTGCACTTATGACGTAGGATTCTTTCTCCCCGCGGCGGTAGTTTCAAACTGGCGGACCGCGGGCGCTGGAAAGTGGACTATTATACTAATAGGCATATAGATGGAGGGGCCACTAATAAATATAAACCTTTGAGGATTATGACGCACTTTGGCTGTTTATTCTGGCTATTATTAGACGATTTTACTTAGATTAGGAAGGGCATGTGGAATTCAAACGATTTAGTACGGCAGTCTTCCCCCTATTAATGCCCACAGATCCTTCCTAAGCTGTATAAAATCGTCTAATGACAGCCAGAATATAATGAAGAAATGCGTCATGATATACTGAAAGGGTTATTTTTTATTGAGAATTACTATATCACATTTTTTTCTGGTTATCATTAAATAATTTTAAGCAGTTTAGGAAGGATCTCTAGGTGTGAAAGGGATAAAATCTATCTCAATTAACCATCAAATTATCGTTGTTTCCATAATCAGAACAAAAGGAAGAAGCTAATCATAATTATAACTTACAAGAATAATAAAATATATAACGGTAAAGAGAGAGAGAGAGAGATTTTGTGTGCAAAAATAAATAACCAAACGGAATATATACACGCACAGATCAAACAACTAACATTATATTGTGAAAGATCTAAAGTATTATATGTTCGTTTATACAGTATGTAATTTTGTTTTAAGAGATGGAACTGAATTTGAAGTCACCACAAGGAAAAGACAGCCACCTCAATCAAACAACCCGTAGAGCGACCATTCCAAATACAACCATATACGAGATGTAGCCAAATATATATTTTTTTGTATGTCCGTGTTTATATTCCGTTCTTCAAACCAGGGAACCATTATTCTTCAAGTTCTCAAAAATTCTGGAGGGGTAGACAGTTTCTGGTAGTTTGCTATGCATGACTTCGTTCCAACCACATTCGTAGCTTCAACAAAAGAGGGCTTTATTTATTGTGAGCTGTGGACTGTTTGAGGTAAAAAGTTGCTTGTAATTCAGCCTAACTTGTGTGAGTGTGTGTGTGTGTGTGTGCGGAAAGGGGTTATGTCCTTATGAAAGGGCTCCTCCAATAGTACTTAAGAATTGCTCCTTGGTGCTCGCTCCTGTATTGGCAAAAAATTTCCGTCAGTGTACTCATACCTCATGCTTCGCAGTACCCTGGAAAGAAGCAAACATCCATCCAGTTCCCCAAAAAGGTGCCTCTTCAGATCCATCAAACTACAGACCAATAGCTATAACTTCCACTCTTGGTAAAGTCTTTGAAATTATATTAAATAATCACATAATTAAGCATCTTGAGAATAATAAATTAATCAGTGATCGGCAAAATGGTTTTAGACGATGTCGATCAACTGCAGACATTCTTTGCCTTCTTACGCATCAAATCAACCAAGCTACAGACCAACATGGTGAAACACGTACAATAGCACTGGATATATCAAAGGCATTTGATAGAGTCTGGCATCAATCCTTATTGTCGAAGATGTCACACTACGTCCTTGCATCATTAGTTCCACTAATTTCTTCTTATCTTCATAACAGAAAATATATGTGTAATGGTAGATGGCCTTTATTCTCAATTTCACTCAATAAATGCTGGTGTTCCCCAGGGATCAGTTTTGGCCCCAACTCTGTTCCTCATTCATATCAATGATCTCATATCTACCACTCATAATCCAATACATTCCTACGCAGATGACTCAACACTCTGTGTCCTTCACATTTACCAATTGTTTCACCCAACCCGATCTTATAAATTCAAAAATAAACACTGCAATTTCTCTGAACCAGGACCTTTCTAGAATTAAGGAATGGGGACAAAAGAATCTAGTTTCCTTTAATGCACAGAAAACCAAGTACATTCAATTTTCTAACCGACAGAATCTCACTGACTCCCATATATTTTGTAATTATGTAAATATTCCCACTTCCCCTAGTATTGACATTCTCGGTGTAACATTAACTACTAACTTGAGCTGGACACATTATGTTAGAAGCATTGCTAAGAATGCCTCTAAAAAACTGGGACTCCTGTACAGAGTTCGAAAATTCTTCACTGACGAGCAGTTGGCCGTAATATATAAAAGTCATGTGCGTTCTCAGATGGATTACTGTTCACCTCTGTGGGGTGGTAGTGGAGTGGTTGCATTGAGGCAGTTGGACAAAATTCAAAATAAAGCTATTAGATTAATCAATAACCCTGCAATCACACAGGACCTTCCTACATTATCTATACAAAGAAACGTTGCATCCCTTATTCTACAGATATTTTCACAACAATTGTTCCGAGGAACTTGCTTCAATTGTGCCGCCTCTCCACATCTTTCCCCGTAGAACTAGGGCAGCTGAGAGCGCCCATGAATTTACACTTTCTCCTCCACAATGCAGAACTTCTGCTTATCAGAATTCATTTATCCCCAGAGCTACTACTCTTTGGAATTCACTTCCCTCGAATTGCTTTCCACAAACTTACAATCAACAAATGTTTAAATCCAGTTGTTACAAAAATTTTATGAATGGAGGATGCCTTTAGGCACATGGACCTTTTTGTTTTATCTGTGTTTTTCCTTCCTCCGTTCATTGTCTCTTAAAAAAAAAAAAAAAAAAAATGTAGAGGGATAAAGGGGAGGAGAGTATTTGAACGTGTGTGAGTGGATAAAGGATGGAAGCGTATGGGTATCCGTGTGTGTATGTGTGTGCGCGTGTGTGTGTGTGCGTGAAGGGGTTATGTAGGGGAATAAAGGGGAAGAGAGTATTTGAACGTGTGTGAGTGGATGGAGGATGGATGTGTGTGGGTGTCCGTAATAATAATAATAATAATAAACGGTTTATTAAAGAATGGCAGCCTCATGAGCTGAAAATACACATTTTACAATTTAGTGGATGAACATGAGATGTACAGATATGAAGATGGTAAGCTCAGTTTGCAAAAAAATAAATAAATACAGTAATGATGCAGGTGCAAAATACAAATTATCATAAATTAACCATGAGAGTAAGTGATATACAGTACATATACACATTTATTTTACTTACTCATATACAGAACATACATATATACACATACATACGCATACATATACATACATATATAAGAACATAAGAACATGCAGTAAGTGTGCACATGCCCGTATACACAAACGCTCACGTATGCACACAAACATACATACATACAAGAACTGTTTTGGTAGTGTCAGGTGAGGAGTTGAAAAGGGTAAAGAGGGAGTGGCTTACAAGTCCGTACAGGTAGGGTCAGGTAAAGCCTACTACAATGGGAGGTTAATCCTCGGTAGAGAACAAAACAAGGATATAAAAAAAAACAGTAGAGACAGCTTGGGGGAATTGTAGTGTATAGGACATTCTTTAGTGTAGGTGTGTGTGTGTGTGTGTGTGTGTGTGTGTGATAGAAGGTGAAATGTGGAAAAGCTGGGCATTCTATTGTTAAGGGTGGAAATACATGGATGAAGATACAAGAACACTTAATAATAGATAATGCTTATGCATAGATTTATAATAAGAAGTTGCGCTAGTGAGCAATATGTTCTCGCTCATATGTACGTATATTTACATACATATGTGCATATGATTATACAAATACACGTACAGTTCATATATATATTATATACCTTATATTCTCAGCCGGGCTCGAACCATTGACAGCACATACACACAGACATACATATACATAAATATTTGCACATTACATGCATATATGCTCTTCTCTTATCCACCTGTGTGTGTATGTGTGTGTGTGTGTGTGCCTGTGTGTTCGAGTGGAGGGTGTACTGTACGTGAGAGTGGAAGGTGTGTGTACTGTATATGTGTGGAGAGTGTGAGGGAATGGAGTATGTGTGAGTGTGTTGGAGGGGGGGGGGGGGACGTGTGTGTATGTGTGTGTGAGAGCATTATTGAAAATGTGTAAATGCCTTAGCTTGTTTGTTTGTTTCATGTGTTTTAATGTTCCAACTCTTTCGCCAGACGTACACTTTCTATAATTTGTGAATGGTATCGTTCTTATTATGGTGGTCTTAAGGGGACGTGGGCCGGTTTTCTGGACCGCTTTCTCCTTCGTGTTTAGCCCCATTAGTTTTCAGATGTTAAGATGTTTGCCCCATTAGTTAGTCGATTTTAAGACCTTTTGCCCCATTTCTTCGTCAATATTTAGACCTTTCGTGCTATTTAGGTGTCAATGTTTTCCCTGGCGAACGATAGTGAGCCTGTAATGTTGGAAGAACCGGCATTCGGCCGGGACATTTTTCTACCGAAAAATGTACAAATTAATCTAGAGGGGGGATCTAATGGATGTTCTTTAAATTTGATGGAGGTCTAGGGAGGAAACTAGAAAAATAATGAATACATGCAAAAATCGCCCAAAAATTGAACCATCTCCCCCTAACCTATACACTACCGGTGATGTCCTTTCCATAACACTGTGGCAACTATTAGACAATGTTCTCAGCTTAGGAAGGACCTCTAGCAATAATCAGACTTCAAACTATCTCAACCAACCCTTTTAACTACCGCAGATCCTTCCTAAACTGTATACAATCGTCTAAAAATATAGCTAGAATAAAATATATCACACGTCGTTGGTACTCAACGGGCTAGAGGAGATGATAATGCTACTCGATATATTCAGTATATAGTTTCAGAACTTTACCAGAAACCTGCCAACATGTCTCATAAAACAGCCTTGATACTTCCAACACATTTGTAAGGTATGGGCTGACCCCCACACCGGTTCCTCCTAAATTACAGGCTCGATATCGCTCACCAGGAAAACAAGATCTACACCTAAATGGCACAAAAGGTCCTAAAATCACCAAACTAATGGGGCGAACGTCCTAAAATCTCAAAACTAATGAGGCTAAACGTGAAGGAGAATGTGGTCCAGAAAAAAAATAAGCCTTCCCTTAACTAAATTTTACTAGTGGTATTAACCCGGGGGGATCTAATGGATGTTTTTCTTAAGCTTGATGGAGGTCTAGTAAGGAAACAAACAATAGTAAATATACGAATTAATCTACCTACAAATATACTTTTTCCCCTTAAGTGGAGTCGACCCTGTGTTCCGGGCTAGTGACCTATTGAAAATTATCGATGAACAAGTTTATTCTCATACAAGTGTGTTCAGTATTTTCGCATGTAACTGTAGGAGACGGAAATAATATACTGTATAGCGAGTTTCAGGCTATAAGGAAGATGGAACCGTGAGCATCGATGCTAAAGAGAAATGCAATAATAATGTGGGTTTATGATTGATTAAAAGTATGATCAATTTGGTTTTAAGTATTTATAAATGTATAATGACTGTATTTTAGCTGATTATTCTACTAAATACTGACGGCCACGGCTCCAACTTCCTTATAGACCAAAACTCGCAAGTGGTCAATTGCCTAATATTTATTTTTAATTAACAAAAAAGCCGGAAAATGCGCTCGTGTGACAACAGCTTCACATCTTTAAAAACATAATCAACGTTGTTAAATACTCTACATTCAATTATTTGGCTTCAGCCTTAAAAATCCATATTACTGTATTTCAAAAGTGTTTAAGGAAGCCCACCTCGCTTTTTTTCTCTTTCTCTCCCTCTCTCTTTGGCTTGTATCCATTCGCCCCAATTCATACTGTTTTAAGACGTTTACCCCAATGCCGGTGTCAATATTTTCCTGGCGAGCGGTAGCGAGCCAGCATATATATATTTGTTTTGACAGCAAGCGAAATTTATACATTTTTCGATAGAAAAATTTCTCCGGCGAAGCCGGATTTCTCCATACAATGCTGGCTCGCTATAGCTCGCCAGGAAGAAATCAACACATGGATGGGGATAAACGTCTTAAAACAGTTGGCTTAATGGGGCCGAGTGGATACAAGCCATAGAAAGAGAGAAAAAGAGAGAAAGATAAAACAAAAAACTGTGACCCCCCTTAAATCACATAAGAGTTTTCCATTATACCGTAAGCTTTACAGATATTCCGATTGATTAACGTATGTATTCCTATGAAACTTATGATTAAATCATATCGTATTCGCTTCATATTATCTGACACTACCAAACTTAAGATGAACTTAATTCTCTCACATCAGTTTTGTATTTATTATTATTATAATTATTTTTTTGTTTTTTGTTTTTGTTTTTAAGAGTGATATAGGAGTTGGCTGCATATATCCTAGGCGTGGGACGGTCTGCAGGCTATATAGTCTGTCACGTTATGGAGACGTGTTCTAGCTATTGCTATTGGGAGAGAGAGAGAGAGAGAGAGAGAGAGAGAGAGAGAGAGAGAGAGAGAGAGAGAGAGAGAGAGAGAGGGTAAGTATGATTGTATAATACAACCCGCTTAGTAGGGTTTGCTATACAGTGCTCTAATATAGTAAAATGTACGGTAAATTAACTTGTTTATGAAATATATAATCAATAATTGCCTACATTCAGCTCATTATCTTCACAAATAAAGCAATACAGTATATCAAACGAGCCTAACTTATCCCCCACGTTTGTAGGATCGTGTATGCAGTGTTCTTTCCCACCATTATGATACATCGGGACAGTTTATGTACACCTGATGTCCATTTATTTGCCAAATTTTAGAATCTCAACAAAAAAAGGTGACAAATCAAATGGTCCCGTCCACAAATTACTGCTGGTTTCTCAGTATTGGGTGTGTAGTTTTTGCTCTCGGTTGACAAGGGGTTTTATGGGCCACATATATCTGTATATAGGTGACACATCAAGGTGTATTATCCACAATTCACTTCAGATGATTCCCAACAAATCCAAAGTCGATCATTCGTTGGCCTTCCTTCTCGAAGCAGTCATATCGAGACATTATATAGAACAATTCATTCATTGTAAGCCTATGGGGTAAGAGGTCATATCTACAAATTTGCTGAGAGAGAGAGAGAGACTATGTATGTATATGTATGTGTGTGTGCGTTTCAGTGTACGTGTGTGTGTGTGTGTTGATACCACAAAACCAACCAGTCTCCATTCGTTGAACAAATCCGGAGCAATACTTTACCTGGAATCAATAACATTTCCGATCAGTTTACCCCGATAAACGCTTTTGGGAATATACGAGAATAAGCACCTTTTTTCCGTATAGCCTACTCGAGGACAAAATTAAAATTAAAGTGGCGTAAAGTTATCGAAGTTATCCTGCACGGAGTAGGCTATATAATCTCATTATTTTTTTACCTAATATTTACATGACAAAAGGTTCGTTTTGGTGTTCGAGGGTTCATATGGGTCCGGGACTTATGTCTTAGAGTGTACAGTCGTGGCAATTAATTATGATGCAGGCCCGAACAAACTAAAGGCAGCTCCGAAATACAAATATTAGTTCAATAATTACGTCTCAGGAATTATAACCACGACTGTACAATAAGGCCACCAATAGCACACTAGTCGCTTTTCATGGTTTCTGCTAGCGAATTTTATGAATCATACTATGTATGATAATGATCATAGCTGATAATAATTCATGTGATTCTTGTAGACGCCTGTGTGTCCTCGTGTTCAAGGCGCTCGCGGTTTGTCACTGGCTGAACTCCGTGTCGTCATACATTAGATCCCGCCCCTTTGATTTTCTGTCAGTGTTGTCAGCCACTTGTCACCGAGTCACTCTGTCAGTACCCACTCATCCGCGGTAATGGGTGCACGTGTTTTTATACCTGTGCAGTTTTTGCGTCGTCTACGGTTGTTTCGTGTAGCCCTATCTACTGTGGACATCTATACCTGTGCTTGGATCGAGTAGGAAGGACGATTGGGTCTGAATATCATCACCACAACAAAGACAAGGTAGATATAAATGTTCGTCTGTCTGTCATGTTACTACTTGTCGGACCAAGGAGAGATGAGGAGCACCAAGATAATAACTTAAATCGAGTCGAATTCTTAAACAATTCTGTCCCTTCGGAAATGAAAGGAAGGGATTATCTTTCGATTTCTAAACTGTGTTGGCCGAGTTGGTGGGCCGAGATGGGGATGGGCCCAAGGCCTTCTTGATACCGAGTTGACCCTACCCCATTTTGTTCATAACATTGTTATATTATTGGAGTCAGTGTGACTAAATATTGGATTTGACCATTATGTAATTATGTTAGCATGATAATATTCAAGGACACTAGTGCGACGTTATGAAAAACAATTTATTAGGGAAAATAGGCACCAATAGATTCGCCATATTTTTCTCTAGCCTATAGTCCGCATGCAGGATTTTCGTTATCAACAAATTGAAAAATACCCACTTCACAGACAAATACACCAAAAATCTAAGTCAAAGCGGGGGTGTGGGGGCGGCAGCCCCCACCTATAATACTAGGTTAGGTAAGGTTGTTAGGTTAGGCTAATATCCTTTCAAAGGGGTATAGGCTAGTAAACACTAGGATAGCCTATACCCGGTCAGAGGTAAGCAGAAGATGAGTCCTGCAGTAGTCTCCTTGAATGCTACCGTTAGCATGATATGGGGTGAGACGTTTCGCAGCAAGTGACGTTTCGCCTCAGGTTCGGTCAGAATCGGTTATGCCTGTTCGCAGCAAATGAATGATCCGGTTCGCAGCAGATTCGTTTAACTGCAATGAGACAGTTCGCAGCAGCTTAGGGAACAACAACTACAATAGGATAGGCCTATAAACTCCAGCTTTTGTCACTTGTCTTACAGCAGTGTTCCCTACCAATACTACTGACTTTTAAAATATGGACAGGTACCGGTAAGCAGGCTTTTTAGTATAACTCCATTTATTGGTCACCAATTATTTTGACATATTTGAAGACAGATATGGAATCTATATGCTCTAAGCATCATATTAAAATTAGTTTCAACCCTCGGCAAAACCTATTAAAAAAAACGGTAACAACATGTCTACCTACCGTAAAACGGTTGTCAATACTCTCTTATAGACGGCGCGGCTTTCAGCGACGCCATTTTTTCGTGAACTGGAGAGCTCTATCCTTCAACTTTTGTAATACTATCACGCCATCTGCCAATCCTCATTGGAAATACTGAGTTTCATTTCCTAACTCCTGCGCAATACGTCACGAGACACTTCTGGATTCTTATTGGGGTTTTTTTCTGACCACGTCATTAAACTCATAGATTCCGTCACGCATACAACCAGCAACCTATCAGGTGAGTTTATTGACCTTGATTACATCATTGCACTGAACCAATCACAGCTACACACCTTCATTTAAGTCTCTCCTCACTTTAGTCATGGACGCCACTTGTAATGGTTGTTCACCCCTCCCACATTCAGTGATTATTGACACTACAAGGAACAATAGTGCAGCCCTTAAGGTTTTTACTGACCATGGTTGTTTGCCTACCTCTGTTTCCTGCAAACTCTGCTCAAACGAATGTTACTATTATGAACCGGCAGACCAGTGGCGATGCGGTCATTATTGGTTTTTAAATAAAACCACTACTCGTCGTAACTCCTCGTCGAAAACGTGGACGCATCTCTTCCTCACCTACTCCCTCCACATCTCAATATGGTATGCAATTACGATTTCTTATTTTCGCGGGTTTAAAAACGGCGAAAACAAATTTATTTAAGCAAAACTTGGCTCGTGTTTTAAGGTATTTCCGTAATTGTTTAATCGAAGTACTCTTTTTTTTCTAGTTATTAAAAACGTATTCTATGGTGTATTATATGATATATAGAAACAATATAACTGTTCAAATGACCTGGTAAGTGTATATTAAACCAAATACAAAACTTTGAATAATGAGGTAAGAGATATGTGTTTTTTATCACTTTTCATCCCAAGACCAGCGGGGGTCTGGGGGCAGCAGCCCCCCAGGATGCCCAGGTTACCTTAGGTTAGGTTAGGTTAGGTTAGGTTAGGTTAATGACCAGCTATGTAAATACAGTAGTGAACATTTGGTTTAGTCTGTGCTCAAAAATCCATTTTCTTTAGCAGGCCATACACCAAACAATTACCCCCTTTTCACAGACAAATACACAAACAATCTGTCAAAGATGCAAATAGCGGGGGTGTGGGGGCGGCAGCCCCCACCCATAATACTAGGATAGGTTAGGTAAGGTTGTTAGGTTAGGCTAATGTCCTTTCAAAGGGGTATAGGCTTGTAAACACTATGATAGCTTAACATGAGCCAAAAATCGAAATTAGGTTAGTGTAATTTGTTTACTCTTAAAACTCGCAAAATCAGAGACAATTTTCCCAAAACATGGCTCGGGTTTTATGGCTTTGCAATTTCGGGAAACCTGAGCCAAATTTCTAAATGAGGTTACTGTCATTTGTTTGTCTACAAACTCGCAAAATCCGAGCCAGCTTTGGCCAAAACCTGGCTCGGGTTTTCCAAAAATTCGGGTTTTATGGCTTTGCAATTTTGGGAAACCTGAGCCAAATTTCTAAATAAGGTTACTGTCATTTGTTTGTTTACAAACTCGCAAAATCCGAGCCAGCTTTGGCCAAAACATGGCTCGGGTTTTCCAAAATTCGGGTTTTATGGCTTTGCAATTTTGGGAAACCTGAGCCAAATTTCTAAATGAGGTTACTGTCATTTTGTTGTCTACAAACTCGCAAAATCCGAGCCAGCTTTGACCAAAACTTGGCTCGGGTTTTCGAAATATTGGGTTTTAGACCTTTGAAATACCTTCAAACCCGAGCCAAGTTTTGCTTGAATACGTTTGTATCGCCGTTTTACGCATTTACCCCCTCATTTTCCCTGTACTTCATAGCCCTCCCCACTATCGGGCGGCGTGTCTTAAGATCGTTGTATAATAGGGAAAACGGTTTCGCCGAGGGTTCTAATTATTTCTAAACACTATATATTGATGAAAACTAACAGGGAAAAATAAAAAAATCCATGGGAAAATTGGTGACCAATAAATGGAGTTTTTCCGGCTTTTTAGTTCACCATCCAAAATATGATTATGCATTCAGTTCTTCCACACCTTTTATTCTGAATAATGTTTTGTTTTAACTTTCTTAGTAAATATATTTATAATTTGTATTCCAATACAAAAGATACTAAACGATATTGTTTGTATAGTTGTAATTATGCAGGTATTACCGTTCCGGTACTATCTATGATACATTCTAGCGCATTCCTTAAGGCTATCCCTCAACATCATCGCATCGCATTCTTAATGTCAGTGTAGAGTATATTTGTATCTACCATAATTTTACAAAAGATTTCCTAATTGGTGTAGTGTACTGGGTTTAGTGGTAATTATATATCATATAATTACATTTTTGGCTAGCTGACATTAACCCGTCCAGTAGGCTATATTATGTTCTGACAACTATTAGACCATAGTTTGATTCAGTTTATTAAGAAAGACTTAGGCTAGCAATGGGGGACAGGAAAACGTCATCAAAATATCACTCATTTATATATGTATTAATGTTACAGATATATTACTCTAAAAATCGACGACGTTTGTCCTGTCTCCCATTATAAAACAATCTATGTCTAGGTCTCTCGTGGTGCTGGCAAGTTTTAGTTTCTGTGTGAGTTATCCCAGGTTCGAGTCCCGGGACTTCCTCGTGAGCTTTGTAGGCCTATATTTAATTCGGGACTTTGACTTCTGATTTGAGACTTATCATCTTTGTGTGTTATGATTTATATGTTCATTTGAAACATTATTATTATTTGTATACTATCTATGATACATTCTAGCGCATTATTATTTGTATACTATCTATGATACATTCTAGCGCATTATTATTTGTATACTATCTATGATACATTCTAGCACATTATTATTTGTATACTATCTATGATACATTCTAGCGCATTATTATTTGTATACTATCTATGATACATTCTAGCACATTATTATTTGTATACTATCTATGATACATTCTAGCGCATTATTATTTGTATACTATCTATGATACATTCTAGCACATTATTATTTGTATACTATCTATGATACATTCTAGCACATTCTAGCACTGGGCAGTCTAGCATATATTTGTCTCAATTGACCATTTGCGAGTTTCGTTCTATAAGGAAGTTGGAGTTGTAGACAGCGATATTTAGCAGGATTACCACCTTAAACACGGTTGAAGTTCATTTATATATACATAGAATCCAATTCAACATATACCCTTTAGCCATCAGAAACTTACATTATTATTGCATTTCTGTTTACAATCGATGTCTACAGCTTCAACTTCCTTATAGCCTAAAACTCGCAAGTGGTCAAATTCCTAAATTGGTGTAGTGTAGCCTACTGAGTTTAGTGGTAATTATATAGGTTATCATATGCTTATATGTTTGGCTAGCTGATATTAACCCGTCCAGTATATTATGTTCTGGCAACTATTAGACTATTGTATTCAGTTTATTAAGAAATACTATTACTTTCTGTGTCTGTGGTCAAAAGATTTCTACTTCTCCAGTTAGGAAGAATCCACTTATTCAAACTAATCAGCCCCAGTAAAAACCTGGCATAACAATATTAATACAAAAATAATAATAATAAACCCGTGTTGGTCAGTGTCAATTTAGCTACTTTCCCACGACACTAGCGGTATTAAAGTTAAGCATCTTGATTTGGTAGCTGGTGTGGGACGGTTCGCCGCAGTTCCAATTATCGTCCGGGCTCGTTCGCCGCGGTAAGGCGAACCGTCACTTGCTGCGAAACGTCTTGCTCCCGCATGATATAGGCTAGTGCACGATATTAAAAACAAAATAATGTTATTAGCCTAAAGTTTTAGAAGAGTCCACTGGTCTCGGCGTGAATTCTATGTGGACGCTTCAGGCTGGGGGACTATCCCTATTATTCCCTCATCTTATACAGTAAATATTTTGATTATTATTGACTTTCATTGGTTTGCTGATGCAGCCCTTTCAAAGCATTAATTTTGTGCACGGTGTGACTATATTTTGACTGGTGTTAATGCAATAAGTGTCAACATTACCCGGTTTTGAGGCTTGCCAGAGATGGCTAGGCCTATCGACAATTCCCAGTAATACCATACTTTACATACAGTAGGCTAACTAAAAATATCTCGGCATAGGCCTTTAATATTAATAGAAATTTGGGGGTTAATAATAGTGGTTAATTATCTTTTATACTAATTTAACCTACCTTACCAGTACCACATCTTATTGGGTTAAGCTAGGCCTAGCCTATACAGTAAGCTATACTGTATATGGCATCAGGTAAGCTAGCCTAGCCCAGGCTAATCTATCTTGCTTATGAATTTCATGACCCATACAGGATTGTAAGACGTTTTTTCTTACACCCCCAGTGAGTAAAAGAAAGAGAAAATAGAGCTCAATCAGTGAAACTCGCAACTAAAATAGAATAGGGGTGCCGCTGCAAGTTAGGCAATAACTAGCCTCTCATAATGTTCAAGCCAACAATTGTTAGATTTTGGCTCCTCAGATAGGCTAACCGGATTTTATTTTTTGTTTAAATTATTACGGAAAGGATGTAGTATCTGGGTGTATGGTAGTCATGTTTACATAGGTTGTGCGCTTGCAGTTACGTTTCCAACTTTTTCTACTTTTGTTTCAGTAATTTGCCCCCTGCTGGCAATAGGCCTATATATGATGATGACAATAAGTCGTGAGGGGGGCAAAGCCTCCCTCAACCTATTATTGTATCACACGGCAGTCAAAATAGACTGGAACATGATTGTGAGCGTGCGAGTAGTGTAAACAAGGTGGGTAATATGCCCGAATACTACATCCTTACCTTTATTACTTTATTTGGTACGATTTTAGTTTCTGGACACCTATTTGACAGGTACCGCCAACAATTTAATACATATTTTGGCAAAAATTGAAGAGACCCCGGACAGCCTTTTTACTAGTTAATTTTTTTTTTTTTTTTAAAGTTTTATTTCAGATACAGTGTTGTTTAATACCGAGGACCGTCGCATTTTAGTATTTTCAATATTAACCTAACCTAACCGAAAACTAACAGGCGGTCTAAACCCAGCTCACGTTCCCTGTTTATGGGTGCTCGACGGTCTAAACCCAGCTCACGTTCCCTGTTTATGGGTATGCGACGGTCTAAATCCAGCTCACGTTCCCTGTTTATGGGTGAACAATCCAACAGTTTCTCGTATTTCACTTCTAGTGAAATTGCGACGGTAATTACATGTACCGGTACACAAACATGAAACTTCTAGAACACTGATAATTATCGATGGGGCTGGTATCCGGGTTGTCTTCAATTTTAAACCATATTTTTTTTCGGTTTCCACGCATCCAACACCAAGCTACACCCTTTTCTGGTGTACGAAACACTAAAAAAGCAATGGGGACACTTTAATAATGATAATATGAGACGAAATATAAAGACAACTCTGTTGCGTTCGTGGAAGTAGCGTCGCTTTGTTTACTTTACGCTCGGAGTGACTTCCCGGCGACTTGGCGGTCGACTTAAAATGGCTAAGCTAACCAGTTGTTGGGTAAATTTTTTGATAAGACTTGCGTTATAGGCCGTGGGATACAGGATACGGGTTGAGGGGGGGGGGCTCTGCCCCCTCACCCCCCTGTGAATTATAATAATAGTCATATATGTTGCCAGCAGGGGGGCAAGTATAACAGCTGGCCGTAACCTCGAGCGTCCTGGGTAAACAAACCGACGATCCGAAGGGACGACAGACTCCCGCCGATTTTCGGCATAAACGCGCTGTTTTATTCTCATCGAAAACCACATTTAAAAAGTTATTACAGTATATAGTTTTCAATACTATTACCGGACCAGAAAAAGGTGTAGCTTGGTGTTGGATGCGTGGAAACCGAAAACAAAAATATGTATTAAATCCTTGGTGGTACCTGTCAAATAGGTGTCCAGAAACTAAAATCGTACGGTACCCTTTATTTAATAGAAAACCCGAGCTACCGTTTCACTAAAATTGGAGGCAAGAATGTTAAGTGCGGGCGTACCGCCAGCCTTGTTTACACTACCCGTAGTGGCGTCGGACCTTTGCCATCATGTTCCCGTCTATTTTGACTGCCTTTGGATACAATAATATGTTGAGGGGCCTCACCCCCTATAACATATTGTCATCATCATATACCGTATATTGCCAGCAGGGGGAATATTACCGAAAATAATCGCTGTCAAAATAGACGCGAACTTAACCACGGCGATCGACAAATGTAAACATGACGGCAGCGGGGGAGGGGTCGGACCTTTGCAATCATGTTCCCGTCTATTTTGAATGCCATTGGATACAATATGTTGAGGGGGGGGCTTTGACCCCCCTCACCCCCCCATGACATATTGCCAGCAGGGGGTAAATAACCGGAAAAGTTAACCGCGGCGATCGCCCTATGTAAACATGATGACCGTACGCCCGAACTCAACATCCATCCCAAATTGGAATGGGTAACTATTTAATAGAAAATCCGAGCTACCTTTTCACTAAAATTGGAATGAGTTGTGTTACCGGGCGTACGTCGTGTAAACACCTGAGTTGATGTCAAACAGCGGGGGTGTGGGGGTGGCAGCCCCCACCCATAATACTGTACTAGGATAGGTTAGGTAAGGTTACTAGGTTAGGCTAATGTCGTTTCAAAGGGGTATAGCCTAGTAAACCCTAGGATATACCCAGTCAGAGGTAGGTGATACGCCCGATAACCCAACTCTTTCCCTAAAATTATATTACAGATATATTTGTATTTAGAAAAGGCTTACCCAATATTTTCCCTGATTTTCATAGCCTTGTACACCATCAGGGTTCGTATTTTTAGATTATTCGGTAGCTACCTGGGGTAAGATCCTGTGTAGCAGGGAGAACTGTTTTTCAGATGCCTATTTAGGCCTAAGAAACTTTCAACAATATCTTTAACCTAACCAAAACCTAACCTAACCCAATCTAGTAGTATACCGGTATTAGTGGACTATTTATGAATGTAAAATGTAAATATGTATTGTAACATTACCAAATTACTGAGATAAAAGAACAGGTCTCCCTGCCAGTCTGCTACACAGGATTATACCCTACCGGGTATCGTAACTACTATTCTATTCAAGGAGACTACAGCAGCAGTTTGCACTCTCTCTGCGTCATCATCATATTTATATATAATGCCAGCAGGAGGCAAATAACCACTGGCCGAGGGATAATTTAAGACAAATCTTGGTCAAATCTGACGCACAGAGCGTGCTAATTTTGCCGCAGTGTCTGCTTGAATATTGTCATCATATTAGCCTAATCAAAACAAAATTCCTTGAAAAACTTATTTGTAAATAGCCTACTATTCAATACTGGTTGGTTGGGAGTACAATTACAGGCTACCCTAATTTTTTATTATATCCTAGCCTAAGCCTTCTACTTTATTTATATATCCAAACAAAATAACTTTACCTAAGATAGGCGTAGATTAGGCTAACAAAGCGTTTCATTATGCCGAGTGAATAGGCTAGCTTACTAACATTGGTAGTAATATTTACTTTTTTTCAGTAATTTGCCCTCTGCTGGCAATCGGCTTATATATTATGATGACTAAGTTGTTCGGGTGGGGGGGGGGGGGGGGGCAAAGTCCCCCTCAACCTATTATTGTATCACACTGCAGTTAAAATAGACGGGAACATGATTGCAAGCGTGCGAGTAGTGTAAATAAGGCGGGTGATACACCCGAATACTGCATCCTTACCTTTACTACTTTATATAATAGAAAATCCGAGCTACCTTTTCACTAAAATTATATTACAGATATATAGATTATTGGTATTTAGCAAAGGCTTACCCAATATTTTCCCTGATTTTCATAGCCTTGTACACCATCAGGGATCGTATTTTTAGATTATTCGGTAGCTACCTGGGGTAAGATCCTGTGTAGCAGGGAGAACTGTTTTTCAGATGCCTATTTAGGCCTAAGAAACATTCAACAATATCTTTAACCTAACCAAAACCTAACCTAACCCAATCTATTTTTTTTTTTTTTTTTTTTTTTTTTTTTTTAAGACAATGAACGGAGGAAGGAAAAACACAGATAAAACAAAAAGGTCCATGTGCCTAAAGGCATCCTCCATTCATAAAATGTTTGTAACAACTGGATTTAAACATTTGTTGATTGTAAGTTTGTGGAAAGCAATTCGAGGGAAGTGAATTCCAAAGAGTAGTAGCTCTGGGGATAAATGAATTCTGATAAGCAGAAGTTCTGCATTGTGGAGGAGAAAGTGTAAATTCATGGGCGCTCTCAGCTGCCCTAGTTCTACGGGGAAAGATGTGGAGAGGCGGCACAATTGAAGCAAGTTCCTCGGAACAATTGCTGTGAAAATATCTGTAGAATAATGCAAGGTATGCAACGTTTCTTCGTATGGCTAATGTAGGAAGGTCCTGTGTGATTGCAGGGTTATTGATTAATCTAATAGCTTTATTTTGAATTTTGTCCAACTGCCTCAATGCAACCACTCCACTTCCACCCCACAGAGGTGAACAGTAATCCATCTGAGAGCGCACATGACTTATATATTACGGCCAACTGCTTTTTAGAGGCATTCTTAGCAATGCTTCTAACATAATGTGTCCAGCTCAAGTTAGTAGTTAATGTTACACCGAGAATGTCAATACTAGGGGAAGTGGGAATATTTACATCATTAAAAAATATATGGGAGTCAGTGAGATTCTGTCGGTTAGAAAATTGAATGTACTTGGTTTTCTGTGCATTAAAGGAAACTAGATTCTCTTGTCCCCATTCATTAATTCTAGAAAGGTCCCGGTTCAGAGAAATTGCAGTGTTTATTTTTGAATTTATAAGATCGGGTTGGGTGAAAGAATTGGTAAATGTGAAGGAACTGTGGAGTGTTGAGTCATCTGCGTAGGAATGTATTGGATTATGAGTGGTAGATATGAGATCATTGATATGAATGAGGAACAGAGTTGGGGCCAAAACTGATCCCTGGGGAACACCAGCATTTATTGAGTGAAATTGAGAATAAAGGCCATCTACCATTACACATATTTTTCTGTTATGAAGATAAGAAGAAATTAGTGGAACTAATGATGCAAGGCCGTAGTGTGACATCTTCGACAATAAGGATTGATGCCAGACTCTATCAAATGCCTTTGATATATCCAGTGCTATTGTATGTGTTTCACCATGTTGGTCTGTAGCCGGTATTAGTGGACTATTTATGAATGTTAAATGTAAATATGTATTGTAACATTACCAAATTACTGAGATAAAAGAACAGGTCTCCCTGCCAGTCTGCTACACAGGATTATACCCTACCGGGTATCGTAACTACTATTCTATTCAAGGAGACTACAGCAGCAGTTTGCACTCTCTCTGCGTCATCATCATATTTATATATAATGCCAGCAGGAGGCAAATAACCACTGGCCGAGGGATAATTTAAGACAAATCGTGGTCAAATCTGACGCACAGAGCGTGCTAATTTTGCCGCAGTGTCTGCTTGAATTTTGTCATCATATTAGCCTAATCAAAACAAAATCCCTTGAAAAACCTATTTGTAAATAGCCTACTATTCAATACTGGTTGGTTGGGAGTACAATTACAGGCTACCCTAATTTTTTATTATATCCTAGCCTAAGCCTTCTACTTTATTTATATATCCAAACACAATAACTTTACCTAAGATAGGCGTAGATTAGGCTAACAAAGCGTTTCATTATGCCGAGTGAATAGGCTAGCTTACTAACATTGGTAGTAGGTAAACGGTTAGTAGGCTAACAGAAGATGTATAAGATTAGAGAACAAAATTGCTAATACAAAAATGTGACTAGGCTACTTATTTTGGGCTGTATACAGTACCGGTATGGTATGATATTTTGTTGAAAACTTGGGATTGTTCTTTATCCCTGGCAAGCCTCAAAACCTGAATTTTCAAACTTATTACATTAACATGTATCAAAATTTAGTCATACTGTGCACAATATTAATGCATTGAAAGGACTGAACCAGCAAAGCAATTAAAGTCAAATATACTCAACATTTGTAAAGAAAACCCCACTAGTCACCCGAATCCCCCACACACTGTTTCAAAAAGAATTTGTGGACTTTATGTCTGAATTTACTTTACATCCTTAGTATTCTTTAGTCTCGAAGGTGAGGAATAATTATGGTATTATGACATACAGTAGATAGGGGAATATCATTAGATCTACCATCAAAGGTGGTAATTGTGGACACCTGGGGCAAATGAAGACAGGTAATTATAACCTTAATTATAATTATTCAGGATTTCTGTCTTTAGCAAAATTATGGTTTAGGCCTAATGGTGTATATTAAGTAATAAGGGTTTTATGGACTCCTCTCAATTGCCTCATGTGTTCACAATTATCCCCTTTGATGGTACCAGTATGTATTTCTATCCACCAATGATGGGGTATCTCAAGCGCTTTTCCTCCTATTTTTATCGGCAACTCAAAGTGGGCCTGATTATGAGGTACAGTAACCTATTATAAGAATTCTTTCACAAAATATGTATATTTTATACAGTGCTGTATATATACAGTGCACTCCCGTTATCCACGATCCTTGCTATTCGCGGACACCCCTAAATATCCCAGTACTCGTCATCCACGCAAAAAACCCAGCAAAATACCAGCTATTCACAGATTTGAATCGGGCGGGTCGTTGCGCATCCCGATTCTTGTGTTGGTCGGCCATCTTGCATTCTTGCGTGACTTCATCACAGCGGCCCAGCTGAGGCAGCATCTCACAGCCCAGTGTTGGAAAAAGTTGAAAACCACCCGTTTACAAGTTTTTTTGCTGCACGAACCTCTTATCTCCCGCATTCATTAGGGACTTTAGAGCATTCAGTGATAGGGACAGTGGGCATGGTGGTAATCATGATGAAAATAAATGCCCGGGACCATCAAAACAGAGATCCTACCGACGCTGTCGGACGAAAGCGGTTAAATTATGCTGATGCGTAAGGCTAGGTTAGGCCTAATGACTGATTTCAAATAAAGTTTGTGTGGTAAGTTATCTCCTCATAATATGTATTTATAAGTATTCTCCTCAAATAATATGTATTGATTGGATATATTTGGGGGGGAAATGGGTACTTTATGGGTGACTGGACGAATGTGGAACAAAGTGTGGTACCGGTACCGTCACTGACGGTACCGGTACCACACTTTGTTGAATTCACATTCGTCCAGATCCGTCACCGTATCTGTTTAATAATTTGGTCCATATTAATGTCATAAAGTAGGTCAAAATAATGGTTTGAGGGTCCAAGAGGCCGAGTCTGGTACGACCTAAGCCTATTTCCCATTGAAACCTATGTTAAACACTGCCCACGTATTCGCGGAAGGGGGCTGGTACGACCTAGGCGCTAATACCGGGAGTGCACTGTATACCATTCATACATTTATGAAATATAAAGAAGTGTTGGGCCTATTTAAGTACAAATATAGTGCTTGTCATAAGGTATGCTGCAGAGGGCCCCATAGCACAGCTATATGACCAAACCAATACCCCCTTCCCTCCTTATAGAGTGACGAGAAAAAGGCATAAATTTATGTCAACCCACAAGCCAAACATGATTCCCTCATGTTCCTTTGAGGCCATGTGTTGGAACATAAGTGCTGCCAGAAGCTGTGGTGGGCGGATCAGTATCAGTCCTTATTTCAATCACTACAGCAGTGGTGGACAAGTGCCCGTCAGTTTTTAGGGTGTATGGGGGCTATGGGTCAGTGAAAGAACGTGACACCGGATCTAATTGCACATTATATTGGGCTGCACAAGGAAGGCCAGTTAGTGAAACAAAGATATTTGCCTAACTGCATGGCCTAGCCTTTAACAAACTATATGGTAGCCTAGCCTTTGAGGGGGAGTAAAGAACAAGAGAATATCCTTCAATCTTCAAAACTATGCTAATGAATACCTAATATGATGAATAACTTACTCATTGATGCATAAATCATTACTATTGTTGATGCAGCTTTTATTCAGATTGACCAAGAACAAAAATAAATGTCAAAATTGGAAGAATCTCATATAATAAAGGTTCAGTATTATCCAAGCAAACTTTCGCGGCGATTCGCACACTCTTAGCCACGACCGTTAAGTTCACTTCTATTTTGTTCACTTCTTAAGTTGAGGGAGGCCTCACCTTCCCAGGAATTATTGTCATCAATATATACAGTATATTGTCTGCAGGAGACAAGGGGAGGTGTGGTGGAGTGGTCATGCCACTGGATTGGTAATCTAATGGACCCGGGTTCAAATCCCGATATGTCAATGGGAAGATATTATTGGGATTGAATTTGTGCTGTACCTAGTATTAGTGCATTACCACAAAGCCCACCGAAATGCCAAAAAAATACCCTCGTTGTTCCCTGATTAAATAACACTGTATGAATATTCCCATATTCAAAATATGTTACAGGGGGACAATGCCTAGTGAGTTCACTGCTCAATAGGTGGCGTTCTGAGAGTGAGGGTCTGAGTCTGGAGGGTGAGACGGTGAAGCACTTGAGCGAAGCAACCGGCCGCTTCAGAGATGGAGCTGCTTCGAGCCATGATGGATGCTTCGCATGTCTC
The DNA here is from genome assembly GCA_032716605.1 of Paralithodes platypus. NCBI lineage: Eukaryota > Metazoa > Arthropoda > Malacostraca > Decapoda > Lithodidae > Paralithodes > Paralithodes platypus. The sequence continues at coordinate 19,483,006 of CM064492.1, read as the reverse complement.
ACTCCCCAGACTGGAACAAGACCTCACAGGCTTCACCGTGTTGGGCGGTGGAATGTACAGGCTCTCAGCCTATGCCCAAGAGGGAGTAGTTGGAAAAAAAAAAAAAAATAAAAAAAAATAAAAAATAATGGTAAGGGTTGTGTTATGGGGCGTACTGTCCACTTTCTTTACATAGTCGCACGCTCGCAGTTACATTTGTGTCTAATTTGACTGCTGTTATTTGCCCCTGCTAGTAACATATATGATGATGACAATAAGCCATTGGAGGTGAGGGGGACAAAGCCCCCATTAACCCATTATTGTATCCCACGGCCGGTAACAAAACAATTTACTCAACACCTGGCCGTGGGATACAATAATGGTTTGAGGGGAGCTTTGTCTCCCTCACCCTCCATGACTTATTGTTCCCCCCAAGGGGTAAGGGGGCCTTCATCTAATGGTGGAGGAAAACAAAAATATGCCTCATGCATCCTACTGTGTGTCGTACAAGGCGACTCCAATTACTGAAAGGCAACTCCGTCTGAGCGGTTACAATGCATGTAATGGAAAAATTACACTAAACCATTGTATGTATGTATGTATGTATGTATGTCATCATTATATATATATTACCAGCAGGGGCATATAACATCAGTCAAATTAGACGCGAATGTAACTGAGAGCGTGCGACTATGAAAACAAAGCAAAACAAAACCCGCTAACACAACCCTTACCCAAATAATGAATATACAAAAAAAAGACCCATAGAGGTTATGACCGTGAACATGCAAAAATTTACTTTAATTTAAAAATAAATATATATAAATAATGACATACCGGTAGGCCTAGCTTAAAACCCTCCGGGCCCGGGCTGGTCCGCCAAAGGACGGTCGCCCGTACCCGGGCGAAATGGCCGAAAAACATCTAGGCCTAGGCTACTGTATTTTTGTTTAATTTAACTGCTAGAAATTTCACACGCATCTATAAACATAGTGCGGTTTTCAATCTGTAGACTGGCGTTGAGTAGAGCTCTGTAAGTCAACTGGTTCAGTTGTGATGACGATTTCAGTGGAGCGAACTTTGCCGTGATATTGACAATATCGGAGCTTTTCAGACACTAATTTCGTCTTACGTCACAACAATAACATTGATCCGACGTCTCCTCCTTGTTTTCGGAGGTGCGGTGACGCAACGATCGGCTTTGTTTACATGCGTCGGACGCACAGCGTTCAGACTAAGCTGAATAGGCTTTCAAGCTTGCTGCCTATTAACATGACACCCGGGCTCCTGCCCTTCTTTTGTGGTGTCCTGTTAATATGACACCCGGGTAGGAAGGGTTAAATAAATACATTGAAAACAAAAAAGTTTCAATATTAAATCTGCTGTGGGCCATGAAATACAATTTTACCCAAATTGGGCCTACATCAAATATAGCCTAGCTGCTATTTCTTTTCGTTGAATAAAAAACAAATATATATACTGTGTATATAAATACAGCTAAACTTAATATTTGAACTCAGCACACCATAATATGCCAGGTTATAATGTGTATTGAACTTTGAAGGTAAATACTTCTCAATAGTGGGCTATTGTATGATTCCTATAGCCTAGTTGTTAAGTTTTGATCAGAATGGAAGACTTAGACCAAGTAATTAAACAGTTTTCATGCTTGATATACGGTACACTAATTTCCACTACCTTCGGTTAATCCAATTTATCTCCATCCCTGTTTCTTATATCAGTTTATAATTATGTAATTATATTCTTGGATAATACACTATAGGCCAACATACTACATAGTCGGGTCGACATACCACCTGATCCACAACAAATTGCAACAAAAGATTTCTCGCTGGTTTTCATTCCTACTGGATATATGGATATTTCAACAGAAAAAAAGTCTACCAAAATCTGACATCCAGAAATGGGTTAAAACTGAGTAATTTTCAAGATGGGCGCCACCGGGCTTTGAAATAACTAAAACAGCTATAACTTCTTCAATAATTGTGATAGAAACATAATTGTTGGTTCTGGTCCATGGATTTAATGGGTCAGTAATCCACTGGTGTCATTAAAATTCAGATCTGATCAGTATTTAACCTGAAATCTAAGATGGTGGCAAAAAATGAAGGGCGTAAAATCAATAAATTTTCCATCTGAACCAAAATCACTGAACACCTGGTGCCACTGAAACAGTTATTTGTGAACATTACATAATGACAGTTTAGGTTACAATTTCAGTCCTCATCACTGTCCTCTAGTTTCTCAGAGGCTTGATTTAGTGGATTGTCACAAAACGTCACTTGGCATGATCCACATGCAGACGTACACGGAAGCCCATTCTTTCTGAAGCTGCAACGGGGTGTGTCACAAGCTGTGGTGCAGTTGCAGTGTATCATCTTTAGAAGAGTGTCTGGTGCAGCATTCATGGCAGTCATGATAGGTACAAATCGATTGTCTTCAAGTCCCCAGCCCCAGTCCAGAGGATCGAGGTCACCCTCCATCCCCATCCAAACCATGACCTGGTAGTACACTCTGAGACAATGAAACTTGGTGGCAGATTCCGTTGAGGGAAGACGTTCAGGTGTAACGAAAGACTTAGCAGCAGCGACCTTCTTTGTGAATATCTTGCAACACATGGCTGCCAGAGAACTTGTGCTCTCCCCACCAAATATAACGGCCATCGCTTGGCTGCCAAGTTTCTTTATTTCAGCGGGGCTCACGCCTCTCGAAGTGAATGTATCTGCACACAACTGGAGGCCTTGATCATCTTCCACGAGTTTCTGAAAGACTGATTTTTTCCCAATGCCATACACACGAGATGTTGAATCACATCCTGTGTAGGCGTGCAGGAATAATAGTTGAGTGCACAACTTATTCCCAAGAAGATGCTTCATCCGATTGTTACGACCGGGGCTCGTATAAAACAAGGGCTCTTAATCATTGGACTAGGAAAGCACACAGCCACAACGGTAACACTAGATCCAACCCCAGAACTTATAATGCCAGCACACAAAAACACCTATACCCTCCAGAGTTAAATCTTAAACGTCTGCCACCAAGTTTCATTGTCTCCGAGTGTACTACCAGGTCATGGTTTGGATTGGGATGGAGGGTGACCTCGATCCTCTGGACTGGGGCTGGGGACTTGAAGACAATCGATTTGTACCTATCATGACTGCCATGAATGCTGCACCAGACACTCTTCTGAAGATGATACACTGCAACTGCACCACAGCTTGTGACACACCCCATTGCAGCTGCAGAAAGAATGGGCTTCCGTGTACGTCTGCATGTGGATCATGCCAAGTGACGTTTTGTGACAATCCACTAAATCCAGCCTCTGAGGACTAGAGGACAGTGATGAGGACTGAAATTGTAACCTAAACTGTCATTATGTAATGTTCACAAATAACTGTTTCAGTGGCACCAGGTGTTCAATGATTTTGGTTCAGATGGATTTTTTTTTATTGATTTTACGCCCTTCATTTTTTGCCGCCATCTTGGAATTCAGGTTTAATACCGATCAGATCTGAATTTTATTGACACCAGTGGATTGCTGATCCATTAAAACCATGGACCAGAACCAACAATTATGTTTCTATCACAATTATTGAAGAAGTTATAGCTGTTTTAGTTATTTCAAAGCCCGGTGGTGCCCATCTTGAAAATGACTCGGTTTTAACCTATTTCCGTATGTCAGATTTTGGTAGACTTTTTTTTTCTGTTGATCATTATATACAGTAGGAATGAAAACCACTGAGAAACCTTTTGTTGCAATTTGTTGTGGGTTGGGTGGTTGTTTGTCATAAATTGACCTGACTAACAACAGAATATGGGTTTTTGGTGAACATGCGCAATTTAGAGCGAGGAACCTGTCTTTATTACTATTAGCCTACTTGTTGACAATTCATTCTTGTGTTTGTGCAAGTCAACAGAATATGCTTTGAAGACAATATTTGTGGTCTAAATCATGTTTTGGGCAACAATAATGCAGTTCAACCCATGGAAACTTTTGTTGTTTACTACTTCCGGCATACCAACTGGTGCCAGGGCTACCAACACTTCCGAAAAAAAATCCTTCCAAGGAATTCTTTATGATTACCGAAGGGAAATAAACATCCTTGGAAGGGAAGGGAAAGGAAAGTTTCGGGAAGGTATGGATTTGTAAGAATAAGACTCTGGGGGGGGGGGGGGGGAGGGAATCGAGGATTGAGGTGGTGGAGTAGGGTGGCAAGCTTATGGGGAGGAGAGGGTAGCGGATATGGGGGAGGATGGAGAGAAAGAAAGGAGGGTGGGGGTTATGTAGTTGGGCGGAAGGCTTATATGGGAGGGTGGACGATAGTTTAGGGGTGGATGCATGGTGGGAGAGGGGAGGGTGGAAGAATAAGGGGGGTTGAGGTGCTATAAGAGGAAGGAGGGTTAAGGGGGGGGGGGGAGCGTTTAGGAGAAAGGGAGACAGAGTGGTAGAAGGAGGGTATGGGGAAGGACTCTTATGTGTGTGGTAATACAGTATATGCATGTTTGGATACACGTATGATATGTATACCAGTGGTTGGATATGTGGAAGATACTTGTGGATGTGTGTTGATATAATGTAGCCTACATGTGTGAATGAATGCTGATATACGCGCAACAGGAGATGAGTAACTTGACGAAAATTGTATGTGAATTAATGAAAGGGAGAAAGAATAAAATACAGGTAGAGGAAGAAGTGTCTGAACGAGAGGGAGCAAGAGTTATGGAAGAGGTGGGTGTGTGGTGAGGCAGGGTGGAGGGGGGGGGGGTGTATCCACAAAGAACATCGCCAACTTTGCCTTCCTCCCTGATTGGTGGATGTCAGCTGCGGGACCGTGGAAGGTCTGTTCTAATGGCCTCGCCCCACCACGGGTACACTACTGCTCCCTCACATCACCCGGACTGCCCCAGCACATTGAAAAGAAAGTAAAAAACAAAGTTGGTTTGAAAAAAAAAAAAAAAATGTACAGGGAAATGTAAAGTTGCGAACATTAGTTTGACTCGGAGGTCTCGGCGCTGCACTTGGCTCGTGCGTGGAAGGTCGCGGTTTCGCCCCTAGTCAGAGCACCGAAGATTTATTGATCTGCAAACATGGCCTAGCTGCAATAGAAGACATTTGAGGTGCGGTATACCAGGGTCGCATGTACTGCACACAAGTTTATTATATGCTAGCACCTGACTAGCATGGGCGAGCAGATTTCACTGGTTACAGACTACATTCACATCCATTCCAACACTATGATAATATTCCACATGCACCTCACATGCTTTATACACACCAATGGGTAGTTAGGCTAGCAACCCTCTCTCGAAAACAACCTAGTGAATCAAAAGGACTGCCTAGATGGAGACGATATATATTCGTGACCCCCCCCCCCGCCTTGATATATAAGTCGTCTGCCAACATATACGCAGATAGATAGATTGTGACTCAAAATTTAGGAGTGGATATAGTCGTAATTGTAAACATTGTATAAATGGACAACTGTTAAATCGGCTGTAGTTGAACGATTGGACGATTATGACACGCAGTTGTAAAATTACGGAATATTCGATTGAGCAACTTTCCTCGTGTCAGTGTTTTCCGTAAATTAATGTTCACCGTCTCATGTTTATCATAATCTTGTGCTTCAGCCTCAAGTATACACTATTATACAGTGCCAAAGCTGCACACAAGCGCGCATATCATCCCACATTTAAAATTAATAGAATATCTTTACTTTATTATTATTCGCTTTAACGTAGCTGGCCTAGTTGTTTTGCAATAGCCTACTTAACAGATCCATTGAACTCATTTTGGTTGAACCGAATCACGACAAACATTAATTTAATTAATTATTCTTAGTAATTATAGTTGTAAAGAGTAACTTCGTGTGTGATTCTCCATGTAGGCGGCGGTGTTTCCTAGTGTTCAAGGCTTTCGGCATTGGCTGAACTCCGTGACGTCATGCTTTAAACCCCGCCCCTTTAATTGCCTGTCGTAACACTCAGTACCCATTCATCCGCGGTAATGGATGCTCGTGTTTTTATACCGGTGCAGTGTTCGAATTACTTTCGCGTTTCGTGGTGTCCTATCTACTGTGTTTGAAGTGGATATCTTTACCTGTGCTTGGGGAGAGTCCGAGGGACGTTTAGGTCAGAATATCACCATCGCAACAATGATAAGGTAGATATTCAATTTCCTTTATGTTCGTTTATCTGTCTTTTAAACACTACTTACCAGTCTAGGAGAAACGGGGAGGGAATTTTGGAGCTGATGTCTTGGGTGGATGGTAGGGAGGGTGGAGGGCAAGGGATAGGAGGGGAAGGGAAGGCGGATGGTAGGGTTGTAATGGAAGGGAAAGTGGAGGTTATAAAGCAGGGTGGAAAACTTTTAGGAAGAGAGGGTGGGGGTCATGGGGGATGTTTGAAGGCTTAGGAGAGAGGGAGGTGGGGGGTTAAGGGGGAGAGTGGAAGGACTACCAGAGGATGATAAAGGAAGGGAGGAGGAGGGATGGTTGGGTGGGGGAAGGACCCTTTCATGCATGTTTGTATACACGTGTATGTTTATGAGTACAAAGGAAATCAAGCAACAACAGGTCTAGTGACCCTTCTAGGCTGCTTGTCCTCCAAAACACTGAGGATCAAGTGTCCAAACAGTGGGTAAGGGAACATTGGAAAGGGAATTACTGCCCTGGAACTAATGTCCGTGGCAGGATTAGGAAGTTAGTAGGGGACAGATGGGTTAGTAACTGAGGGGGGGATAAAATAAAGTTCTTAATTTACAAACGCAGTCTGTCGCGGGTTTGATGAGAGATATTTGTCTAGGCGAAGTTTAAATAAATCAACGGTGTGTGTGAGAGAGAGAGAGAGAGAGAGAGTGTAAGTATAAGTGTTAGGATATAATTATGTAGATACATGTGGATCTCTGTGCATGTGCGAATTCATGTTGATATGTGTGGTTATACACGGGAGATCAATAACTTGCCGGTACGTAAAATACGTACAGTTTATATGTAGAGGGAAAAATGTCGGCACGAGAGGGGGCAAGAGTTATGCATGAGGGGGGGGGGGGGGGGATGGGGGACCTTGCCGTTGTCCCTGATTGGTGGATGTCAGCTGTGGGACCTTGTAAGGTTGTCTCTAATTGGCTCGCCCCGCCACGGGTGCTTCACTACTCCCTCACCCCCATCTCTGCCCCCCCCCCCCTCCTCTCTGCCCCCACCCCTCTCGGCACCACCTTCACTGCTCCCTCCCCCCTCTCTGTCCCACCACATAGAACAGAAAGACAACAACAAAGTTGGTTTGAAAAAAAAAAAAAAAATCTAGAGTAGGACAGGGAAATGCAAAGTTGGGAACAATAGTTTGTGGTACAGTTTTAATGTTGAACGGACGAAATGTAGGCACATTATTTTAAAATAGTATATTAGGTCATAAAGATAAAGTAGGTGATTCTTTACCGCTAATTGCCTCGTGTGTGTGTGGTTGGGTACTAGGTAGTGTAGCATGAAGGTACGATTGTACTATAGGGGCACGCATTTGACAGGTACCACCAATAATTTAATACAGAATTGTTTTCGGTTTCCACACATCCAACACCAAGCTACACCCTTTTCTGGTGTACGTAACACTATAAAAAAAAACAATGGCGACACTACAATATTAATAATATTAGACGAACTAGAAGGATAACTCGGTGGAAAAGTTGTGTTCGCAGGAGTAACGTCGATTGTTTGTTGACAGCACTCGAGGTTATAGTAGGCTACTTCGCGCACCTAGCTAATTTCCCAATATTGGCGGTTCAATTAAAATTTAGGCCGCGGGATACAGTATGTGCTCTCACCCCCCCTAGACTTATTGTCATCATCATATACTGTATATTGCCAGCAGGGGGCAAACACACAACCGCAAAAGTAACTAACGTCGAGCGCCGTGTCAACAAACCGACGATCAGAAGAGGCGGTCAACTCTCGATTTTCGGCCTAAACGGGTGTAAGTTGTTGATGGAGGCGTGGCAACCTAAATTAAATCTCTTATTAAGTACGAGGTGGTACCTGTCTAATGCGTGCCCCTTTAGTAAAATTCTACCAGCATGAATAGGCCTATTTGGTGGACATTCAATAAATATAGAAACATATACCGGTATAAATAAAATAACCTTGGTACAAGTTTTTGCTTACTTCTTTTTGTGCTAGTGATGGTATGCTTTATAATCCACCTTACTGACTCCGGATCATGGTCAGCTGGATTCAAACTCCCCACCACGATTGAACACCTAAGCCTTCCAGTTCTTTATGGAGTTCAGTGTTCGTGTCCCTCCCTTCCGTATTCCGTCAGTGTTTTTTGATCGTCCTCTTCCGCCCTACTCTATCTTACTTCTCTACCTGCCTTTTCAGTTCCTCTATATTCGACCTATTCTATCTATTCTATATACTCAGGCCCAATCCTCACTTTTCCTATTTGTTTTCTTTGCCCCCCCCCCCCCCCTTCACACACACACACTGCCTCTCCACCGCTTCCTCGTGTTCAAGAGTTACATCATTGGCTGGATCCCGTTACGTCACACATTAAACTCCGCCCATTTTGTCAGCTCTCCCAGCACAAGACCACTCGTGTGTATAGGTGGTCTTGAACAGCACTCCTCTCTTCTAATACAATAGCTCTTGAATACATGGTGTTTTTGTATATATGACTGTTTCACAGTATTTTGCGACGTTGTGTGGTACCGTATCTAATTTGCGTAAGTAAGGAAACACGCATAAACACACGCATACAAACAAGAACACACATTCTCTCTCTCACACACACAGTATATACGTTGCAATACGTGGCGACAGTTCCAACCACCCATTCCCAAATTGACAGTTTCAACTCTCTCCTCTCTCTCTCTCTCTTCCTTGTACACAATTTACGTTTGTTGTGAATTATTCTCCATCAAAACTTCTAGTTATTTATCATTTATGTAAAATTGTGTAAATTTTTCTTTGTGTACAATTTCATAAAGATCAGTCACTAAAGTAGTGATCAATTACAGTATATCCTGTTGCTATAAAGTTTTGTGAATTGCTTATTATTTAATTTTGATTATTTGTAATTGCTATTGTATATGGTATTTCTTAAATTTTTAGTAAGTTTTCATACATTTAATAATTAATTACTTTTGCCTGAGTTATCTCTAAAGATTGTCACTTATTTACTACTTCGTATTTTTTCTTTAGATATCTGTACAACTTAATTAAATATTTTTATTAAGATTTAAGCTTCTATTTTACGGTTTGCATCAGTAGCCTTGTATACTTAATTTTCTTATTACATACAGTTTTACAAGATTTGTCTTATATATACTGTAGATTATATCATATAGTCCTATTCGTCCTAATGTTCCTGTATTTGTTTAGCTCTATTTAATCATTAACTTCCAAATTTTATTTACACACTAGTTTTCTTGAACCTGGCTTTATGGGTAATTGTAAGACATCAGTTTGCATTTCATTAACAAATTATGTTGTCTCTCTCTCTCTCTCCACTTCACAACAGTGTTTTCTTACTTGTGTGTGTGTGTGTGTGTGTGTGTGCGCGCGCGCGCGCCTGTCAGTTGCCCCTCATGTCTGGGCCTCACCCCTGACCTTCGGGCCCCCTCACTCCCCTCTCAGCCCACTTACTCCCCCTGTTGACTCACAAAATATCCACACAGTTTTCACCCCGCATTAAAGCAATGTTTTGGGAAATCGCAAACTGTCGTGGGAGACTTGTACTTTTACTATCATGTTTTTTATTATATGAGAGGGCCTTTTCTTCTTTAGTAAGGATTTTATAAGTTTCTTTTTTCGTATACCGGGTATTTTGTTTTTGTCATTGTTTAGTTTGCTCCTAAGACCTACTGTATATCAAGCTTAACAAGTGACTCCCGAGACTCACTTTCCAAATAAATTTGTACACTTTTTATAGCAAAAATTTCGTACCGAAGGATGGTTCCTCCTTTATTTCAGGCTCTATCGTTCGCCAGGAACAAAAGTCGACACGTAAATGGCACCAAAAGACTATAATTGAAAACAAATGGGGCGAAAGGTTTTAAAATCGCCAAACTAATGGGGTGAACATCTTAAAATATGAAAACTAATGGGGTTAAACATGAGGGAGAAGGGGGCAAGAAAAAACGAAAACTTCGCCTTGACTTCTTGGCTACGATTTGACGAGACAAATCGTCATCGCTATCAAACAATCTAAGGGGAGATGGGCCGTTTTTCTGGTCTCCCTTCTTCCTCGTGTTTAGCTCCATTAGTTTTCATCTCCCCTTTAAATGGATAGATTATTATGGACACTTTAATTATCCTTTTCTTACCCTTCACTCTTTACAGTATATTCTATCATACAAGAGTCGTAATGATTAATTATAGGTAGGCCAGAAATTGAAACCCCTAACCTCTGTAACTCAAAAAAAGGCTAGAGCAAATGGGCTGTAAATGTCCACACCTTTTCCCTGATGGTAGAAATACTAGCTCGATTACTCTAGTCGTTTCTGAGTTATAGAGGTTAGTGGTCAAGCGTTTTAGCCTACTTATGATGAATAGACTATACTCTGTTTATTTTCAACTGACGGTAAATTGCAAAATTCCCATCAAGATTTCTCAGTTATTTTGAAGATTTTGTAGTGAAATATGGTGCTAATTATGTAAACTTGGTCTTTATAGGATGCAGAGACATAGTGGTTGAATATTTTCCATTAAGTATCGAGAAATTAGCTGCTAAGGGATTCAATTTACCGTCAGATGAAATTAAACATAGTATAGTTGGGCTGCAAATAAACAGTGAATAATAGAAAGATACGTTAAAGGTAAATAAGATAACTGGGTGATATATCTTTCTATAATTATTAAGTTTTTTTTCTCTAGACCCTCTTCTCCCTCATATTTAGCCTCATTAGTTTTGAGATTTTAGGACAAATTTGAGATCTTTTGCCCCATTTCTTTGTCAATTTAAAGACCCCTTCGAATTATATGTGCACACTGTTCGGTAGAACAATGTCCCAGACAAAGTCCTGTTCCCCTAAATTACTGGCTCGCTTTTGTCCGCCAGGAAAGGGTCAGCACCTAAATGGCACGAAAGATCTTAATATTGACAACAAAATGTGGCGTAAGGTCTTAAAGGTGCCAAACTAATGGAGCGAACGTCCTAAAATCCCAAAACGAATGGGACGAAACATAAGGTAGAAGAGGGTAAGTATTGATATATTACTACTCCATGGTAAAAAAAAAATCGCCTTTATATGTAGGTGACTACAGGGAAGGCTTATAACAAATGGCTTCTGTTTTTGAGAATCCTTCCACTGTAGGCATATTTTTTTTCCCTGTTTGTATTTGCCTACTGTGATGTAACGCGTGTGGTGTTCTATAGGACTACTATCGGTCTACTCTCCCTCTCTGTCCTTCCATTTCACGCTCGTACACTCTCTCTTAGTCTTTCTCTCGCTTCCCATACGTTCCACATGGCCGAAATTAACATGGCTTTGATAATACCCGGTATATATGCGATGGGAAGGGTTTTAGGGCTATTTGTTCTGAACCCCCTTCACCTTCATGTTTAGCCTCATTAGTTTTGAGATATTAAGACATTTCGCCCCATTTATTTGCCAATACAAAAAAGTGTCATGCCATAAGGTTTTTTTTTTTCCTGGCGAGCGAAAGCCTGCAATTTAGGAAACTCCTGCCTTTGGCTGGGGCATTTTCTACCGACAAATTAACAAATTATCTCGGAAGAGGATCTAGGGGGTATTATTTTAAGGTTGATGGAGGTCTAGGTAGTAAATTTGATATATAATTGATAAATATATAAATATATACAATTAATGCACTTCTCCCTTTAATATTTTCAGAGTTTATTTGCCTGCAGAAGTAGATTGTGCAATGCAATATGATGCACTTGACTCAATGAACACTGGATGAGAGCAAATACTGACCCGAGTGTGTGCTTAAATAACGAGTATGTGTCAAAATGTTTCATTAATGTGTCATTAATGTACAGTTTGTATCACCTTAAGTATAAGCAAGCACACGCATGAAACACAAAAGCAAACAGGCAGGCAAGCTCAATCATGCATACGTACACACACTCACTCACACACACACACACACACACACACACACACACACTCACACACACACACACACACACACACACACACACACACACACACACACACACACACACACACACACACTCCCACACACACACTCACTCCCACACACACACACACACACACATACATACATACATACACACACTCCCACACATTCACTCCCACACACACACACACACATTCACCCACGCACACACACACACACACAAACACAAACCTACGTTGATGCGCAGATGTCTTTTTACACAAACCTATAGTACATGAACGCATGCACACAAATACACACATGAAACCATATACACACACACACACACACACACACAATGCTGAAACATATAAAGCATGCACAACAAAATTATAAACATATACCAGTCTAATAAGCCACCTCATTAAAGGAACCAGAGAAACAAAGGTATGGAAAATAATTAGTACCACCGAGACGTGAACAAAGTGTGAAGGATAAAATAATATAAAATAACTGTTGAACAAAGAAGAGAGATACAAAGAATAACATACGTAACATACGCTAGGAGTGAGTTATTGCTGTACTGTTAACACGCCGTTTTAAGGGGGAAGGGATATATTTGTTTTCGTCGATTATTTCATATATTTATTATTTTCTTTGTTTTAGTTTCCTCCCTAGACCTCCATCAAACTTAATAACACATCCATTAGATCCCCCTTCTAGATTAAATTGTATTTTTTTTTGGTAGAAAAATGTCCCACCCAAAGGCCGGTTCTTCCAAAATAACAGGCTCACTATCGTTCGCTAGGAAAAAAATTGACACCTACATAGCACGAAAAGTCTTAATATTGACAAAAAAATGGGGTTAAATATCCTAAAATCTACAAACTAATGGGGCAAACATCTTAAATTGTGAAGACTAGGGGGGCTAATTATGAGGGAGAAGGGGGGGGGGAGGGGGCAGAAAAACCACCCTATCCCCTCTTAAGACCAACGAAAGCGAATATAATTATAATACCGGTACTATTAAGTTATATTTGATACGTAGGAACAGGAACGCTGAGAACAGTGACAAGGAATAGGGTGGTGAATATGGAAGTAAAGAGAAGTTAAGAGGTTACTGCATGATATAGTTGGTTTGTTTCCAGCTGAGGGTAAATTGTCATGTCCTCATGATTCCTCTTCTATTAGGCTACGGAGATTTGGTAACAAAATATGTTGTTTTTTATAAATGTTTGGTGTTTATATGACGCAGAGACATAGTGGTTTCATATATTCCCATTAAGTCTCGACATATCAGTTGCTAAGGGGTTTAATTTACGGTATCATCAGCTGGACAAAATAGACTTAAGTGTGGTATTTAGATAAGTTCTTTTGCCTATATATTGTGTCGTACCTGTTTTGGTTTGTATATTTTGCAAGTTTAACAATATATTTTCAAACACTGACGAAGGGAATGAAGCATGAATGTTCTTGGAGAGGCATAAATCAAGAGTGAGAGAGGTGGAGATGAGTCCCTTGAGAAGTGCATGTAGAGTCACATAGAGAGATAGACGGACAAATCAGGTAGCACGAGAACGATGTGGTGTAGATGTGGATATGCAATAGACTATGCATGGAGAGGAACACCTTGAGGTGGTTCGGTCATATGGAACGTATGGAGATAGATGAGATGACACAAAGAATGTAAGAGAGTGAGGTAGAAGGCCAGAGAGGGAGAGCAGACCTAGAGTAAGATGAAAGGATGGGGTTGTGAGGTATATGAGTGAAAGTGATGTGGATGACGGATGATAGAAGAACATGGAGGTGATTCATTCGTGGCAGTCCCCTCAGGTATTGAGGCGTCTGGCATTATTATATATATTATTTCTATGTGAGTGAGGGAGACAACAGACAGAAATGCCTGTGGCGAGTGCCTCCCCTAGGGTTGAAAGAGTGACAGGGCCAAAATCAAGGGACGTTCGAGCCAAAATGCCTTTACACACACGGAGTTTGAAGCAATTTAAGTCTTATTATTAGGGAAAGAATGATTCTGGGAGAGGGTTCCAGAGCTTAACTGTTGAATAGAAGAAAGATTGAGAATAACTTTTATCTCTTGGGTTGGAGAGTTGCACAGACTAGTGGTGTGATTTTGTTGCAAGACGGGTGCTACATGCTCTACGAAGAAGAGCTGGTATACACCGAGAGACCTCTGAGGAACACTGATTTTTGTAATAGCGGTAGAATAGTGAGATAGATGCAACATTGCGGCGAAGAGAGAGTGCAGATAATTGGTGAGTGGACGTGAGTTAATGAATCGGAAGGCTTTCTTTTCTACTTTGTCTAGAAGTGCTGTGTGAGAGGATCCTCCCTACATGTGTGAACAATACTCAATACATGGACACACTATGCCCATGTACAGAGCAAGAAGCTATGCAGGGGTAAAAAGACCCCAGAGAAAGTTGAGCACACCCAGCTTCTGGGAAGCTGTTTTTAGCAAAAGTGATAATGTGATCTTTCCAAGTGAGGTTAGAAGAAAATGAGACCGCGAGAATATTAAGAAAATATGAAGGGTTAATTTGCATGTTGTTGAAGATTAACTCATAGTTTAGAGATGCAAGAAATGAGAGAAATTGGACGATAGTTGGAGGGTTGAGAGTGGTCACCCTTCTTTGGGACAGGTTGAATGACAGCAAACTTCCAGCAAGTAGGGAAGACATTAGAGGAATGACAAGAGACGAAAGAGATATATCTGCAGTATATATATATATATATATATATATATATATATATATATATATATATATATATATATATATATATATATGTGTACAGTCAATGCTCTGGTAACGCGCATTTTGGAAACGCAGATTTGGTGGCACGCGGTACACCCCAAACATCCAAAAATTTGCTAACACGGGCAACACTTACACTGACGAGGGGTCTAGCTGGACGCCGAACCTTTACTCCCGACTTTCGTCATTTACCGATGCTCATATCTCTGCAAATATATGGCCTAACCAAGTTTTTATGCATACCGGAGGTGCATTGGGTGAAGACTAGAACACTTTACATTGTGTAGTTATTGTGTGAGGTGAGAAATAAGACGGCAAACTTTATGCGGGAATTCCATGTTTACTTTCGAACTCCCGACTTTCGTCATTTACCGATGCTCATATCTCTGCAAATATATGGCCTAACCAAGTTTTTATGCATACCGGAGGTAGATATGATCGTTACCGTGCATTGGGTGAAGACTAGAACACTCCACATTGTGTAGTTATTGTGTGAGGTGAGAATAATTACCGAAACACACTTATGTTATTGTTTGGCTATGTCGAGTGAGTGTGTGTGTGTGTTGTCATTGTATGCAATACGTGGCTAGGCTATCTCGGTCGCCGAACCTTTACTTCCGACTTTCGTCATTTACCGATGCTCATATCTCTGCAAATAAATGGCCTAACCAAGTGTTTATGCATACCAGATGAAGATATGGTTGTTGCAGTGCGTTGGGTGAAGACTAGAACACCCTACATTGTGTAGTTATTGTGTGAGGTGAGAAATATAAGACGGCGAGTTATGCGGGAATTCCGAAGTTCAGATTTTCGCCATTTACCGATGCTCATATCTCTGCAAATAAATGGCCTAACCAAGTTGTTATGCATACCATATGTAGATATGGTCGTTGCTGTGCGTTGAGTGAAGAGTAGACCATTCTAAAATGTGTAGTTATTGTGTGAGGTGAGAAATATGATGGCGGGATTTCAGAGCTTCGATCGAAAAATGTCGGCTACTGCTGTGACTCTCTCTCCTTAACTAGCCTAGCCTAAACAAAATATTTATTCAGAGGTAAGAGTTGTTGCAATGGGCAAATCAACTCCATTGACATGTCAAATAACTTTTATAATTGATTTAATTAGTATAACATAGGCTTCTATGGAGAAAACGTGAACTTTGTGGAAATCCCCAGACCACAAAGGTACGTTTAACATGTAAACATAATGTGTTCGGCAACACGGTTTTTGCTAACACGGGAGGTTACCAGAACACATTAGCCGCGTTACCGGAGGATTGACTGTATATATATATACGGTATATATATACAGTATATATATATATATATATATATATATATATATATATATATATATATATATATATATTACTGTATACCTGTATGTACATCGCAGCCTGAGGGAGAGATAGACAGATATAATTGCTCATTACATGACTATGATACATGAAATACAAGTTGTTGTTCCCTAAGCTGCCTGGCCAAACAGCCCCGAGTCCCTGAGGAAGGCCATGGCCACGATCGGGCTTTCCCACAGAGCTCTCATTGAGTGTAGGTTGTGTTGTTGGCGTAAGTGGTTGTGTGAAATGCAGTCTTCTATGATGTGTTTAATGGTATGGGGTGCTGTGTTACATCCCGGGCAGGCGTCGACAACGGAGTCATCCAGTCTCTTCTGATAGCTCAGGAGAGCTGGATGGTGTCCGCATCTCAGCCTGGCCAGGTGGACTCTGTCCTCGCGAGGGAGGGAGGATTCGGAAGGATGGATTTCGGGAGGTCGTGCATGCAGCTGCGTGTTGTCTGTGAGCGAGTGGATGGATTGGCGAGAGATATGAGTATGGATGTGCTTCTGGAAGTTGGTTCGGGGTGGGCAGGGAGGGAGAGAGGACCATAACTGTGTGTGATACCGTGTGCTGGGTGTTGTTTTGATATTTCTTGGTGTCTGTGGGTGTGTTGCCATGTAGTTAAGTGGGTGGTCTTGGTTCGTGGAGGCTGCTGCCAGGAATTGAGTGCCTCTCATGTCCAGATGGTCTTTGACTTTGTGGATTTTGGTTTCTTGATGTAGATGATCTGTGGGTGAAGTAGCTGTGCAGCCTGTAATGATCTTCAGGGCTTTGTTTTGGATAGTCTGTAAGGTCTTATGATGTGTTTCAGCTAGGTTAGAAGCCCAGGCTGGGCTTGCGTATTCCATTACTGATCTTATGTATTGTTTATATACTGTGGTGGTAGTTTCTTTGTTGTGTCCAAATTTTGTGTGAGCAAGTGACCTGAGGGCGTTAAGTCTGGGTGTCAGTTTCTTTTTAATGTTTGTGGTGTGCTGTTTGAATGTCATATGAGTATCATATGTTACTCCTAGGATTTTGGGTGTGTGTGTATGTGTTAGGGGTGTGTTGTTTATGGTGAGTTGAGGGATGTATTCGTGTTCACCTGTCCAGCTTGTGAGCAGGGTTGCGGTGGATTTGGCTGGGGCTAGATTCAGTCTGTTTGTAGTGCACCAGCCATATAGTGTGTTGAGATAGGGTTGAAGGAGATCTGTTGCTCTTCTTGGGTCATGGTGTGTGCATGTGAGTGTTATGTCATCTGCATAGGAGGCTAAGTTTATTTGGGGAGTATTGGGTGTAGTTATATCGTGCATGTACAGATTGAAGAGTGCGGGCTATAGGACGGATCCCTGTGGGACTCCGTTTGGAAAGTTTCTGATTTTAGATGACTGACCGGCAAAAGATACGTGTGCACATCTGCCTGCTAGGAAGTTGGCCAGCCACCTTTTTGTGTTGTTGTGCATGTTTGTGTTGTAGATTTTGTTTGTTAGGTTGTGGCGGGGGATGGCATCGAAGGCTTTACTAATGTCGAGTGTGGCTAATAGTGATCTGTGTGGTGGTCTAGCTGAGTTGATGCCGTCAAAAGCTCTTTGTGTAAGGTCTGTGAGAAGAGTGTTTGTGGAGTGCAGTGGCCTAAAGCCATGTTGTGTTGGAGCTAGGGGTAGGTCGGGTGTAATTAGTTGTAATACTAGGCGTTCCATGACTTTGGAGGGGGAGCAAAGGAGTGTGATGGGGCGGTGCGAGGAGGGTAGCGTGGGGTCTTTGTTGGGTTTGGAGAATGTGATGATGATACCATGCTTCCAAATGTCTGGTATTGTGTTGTGTGAATAGCTGTAGTTTGATATGTTAGTGAGTGTTTGTATGCCTTGTGGTCCCAGGTGTCTGAGGTGTATGTTGCTTATGTTGTCTAGGCCACAGGCGGGTGAGTGCTTGAGATTGTTGATGATATGCTTTGTCTGGTGATTGGTGAAGGGTGTATAGTCAGGGTCTGTGGGGAATTGTCTCTTACGTCGGATGACACGTCGGTCGTCTTTGTGAGGTTTTAGGTGGCTGACATGTGAGAAGTGATTGATGAGAGTGTTTGCTTGTTGTTTACATGAAGGAGTAGAGTCTGTTGTTGTGATTGCAGCATGTGATTGTGTTGTGTTGCTGTTGGAAAGTGTGATGCTGTTTAGTGTTTTGTAGAGTTTTTTGGGGTTTGTTTTGTGATCAAGTGTTTGTAGGAAGTTATTCCAATTTAGTTTTTGTTGTTCTTGTATTTTGTTGTTAGTTTGGGTGTTGAGTGCTTGAATTTGTTGTGTGATGTCTTGTGTGTGGGGTGCTGGGGAGTGTTTCAGTGTGTCGCGTTGTCTGATGAGGTTTTGAATTTCTGGTGTGAAGTTGGGGTTGTGTCGTTTTCTGTTACCTCTTGGAATGTGTTTCTTGTCAGCGTTTTGGATAGTTTATTGAGTATGTGTACAGCATTGTTGATGTTAGTGATGGGTGTACTGTTTAGAGTTGTGAAGTGTTGTTCTGTCTCATTTGTAAATGCTTCCCAGTTAGCTCTTTTATAATTGGTGTATGTGTGTTTGTGGCTAGCTGGGGTGAGTCTGGTTTTGGTGGTGATAATGATCGGGAGGTGGTCAGAGCCTAAGGTTCTGACCACCCTCCAGGATGTTGTGGGGGCGAGTTCTGGGGAGCAAAAGGTGATGTCTGGAGATGATGGGTTATAGAGGGCTTGGTGAGGAATATGGTTATGTTGATGGATGTCGTTAAGGATGATGAGGTTATCTGTTTTGGTTTTTTAGTACCAGCCCTCTGTCTGTGTCGGGGTTGTCGACAAACCAGGCCGACGTCTTGGCGTTGAAGTCACCACCCAGGATGATGTGTGGGGTGTTTGTGATGTGTTGTAAGTGTGGTCTGTATTCATTTGGTACTGTAGGGGATGTTTGGGGAGGGATGTATGTGTTTATGATGGTTATGTTGGATTTGTTGCCAGTGCGTATTTTAATTGATTGTATTTCTGTTGTGTTATCATTTGGGGGGAGGAGGGATTTGGTTTGTACACTGGTTACTATGTATGATATTTCATTGTGTACCAGGGTGATGAGTCCACCGCCCCCGCCGACAGCCCGGTCTTGTCTGATGGTGGTGAAATTATGAAATGTGGGTGTTTTTTGTGATGTGCGTAGTTTTATTTCTTATTAGATGGCAATGTGTATGTTGTGTTGTTTGATGAAGTGTGAGAGTTCGTGTTTCTTTGTGTTAATGCCATCTATGTTCAGTTGAAGAATGTTAATGTTATGTGCACGATGTATGTTGGGTGCTGCTGCACGAGGATGGGGTGGGGGTGAGGGTGGGGGTGAGGGAGGGGCTGGAGCTTGGGATGGGTGAGGTGGGGGTGGGGATTGGGGAGCAGGAGATGGGGGTTGGAATGGATTAGGATGGGGTGTGGTGTGTTGAGTTGAGGATGTGGATGGTATGGGAAAGTTAGGTGGGTTAGGGAGGAGAGGTGGACGGGTTTTAGGGGGGGGAGTTGATGATATGGGAAGGCTAGGTGGGTTGGGGAGGAGAGGTGGACGGGTTTTAGGCGAGGGATTTGACTGGGAGAGGGAGGGGCATGAGTAACAGGTCCAGGTGTTCGTGTAGTGTTTCTTGGAGGCAAGTGTTGTACAGGTGAAGTGGGTCCAGTTCCTGCATGAATTGCAGAGAACTGAACCCTTAGTGTGGCGACTCGAAGTGATGGGTTTTGAGCAAGTTGGACATATGTATACGTGGGTCCTGGGTTGCTCTCAATGTCTCCGGCTAGAAGAAGTCTTCGAGAAATGACAGCCGGAGAGTCATTTCTCGGTGTAGGAAAAACTGTGTGATGTGTGTGTGTGGTGTGAGAGGTGTGGAAATTCCCGGCGCGACCGAAGCCACTCCAAGGACCCGTGCCCCCAGGGGGGGGGCAGGGGATAGTTGTGACGGTTTGGCTCCCGAAACTGCTCCCCGCGGCCGGCATCCGGTTGTCCTCCACTGGTCGATTGATCTTGTCTCCGGCCGCGGAGGGTCGGCAGCCATCCGCGGTTGGCAGCTCCGGGAGGTGGTCCCACGGCGTAGACGCCGCCACATCAGGACCTGAAATACAAGTAGTTCATGAAAGTTAACAGTATTTAATCAAAGTGTTATCAACCACTCTCTAGCCATGTAATCATTCACTTATACACGATTAATTTGAGAGATTATCTGTGTACATTCAGTATTTGTTTACCTGTAGTAGGTATAAATGGGAAAGTAAATGGAAGAGTATAAGTGGCAAATGTAGAAATATATTATAAAAAATATATACCGGTAAGTAAAATATACCGTCTTCAGATTCCTTTGTGAATGGAGAGAACAAAATTGAACACTGACAAATCTAAGTAGATATCAATATAAATGTAATTAATTTATGTAGCATATAACCAAAGCAACTGAAAATATACACACTAACAAAATATACACTATACCGTACTGTATATTCTTAGATCTTTCGGAGTTTCCAGAACAGCTTGTGAGTAATGAAAGGGAGATGAATAGGAGGTGATTGAAATGAATAAATGATAGGAAGGCGTGAGTGATGATGATGGTGGTGGTGGTGGTGGTGGTGGTGAATGATGAATGTCCGAGGAGGAGGAGGAGAGCAGGAGGAACAAGGATAAACGGAGGAAGAGGGGAGGGGGGAAGAGAGGGAGAAGGGTGAGACAAGTGAAGGCATAAGATCATAAGGGAAATTTTAATGTTAGAGAGAGAGAGAACTTGTGAAATTATTTGTATGATATTGCGCTGCTGCAAGTGTTCATTGCTTTGTTACATATACCGGTACTCGATAATATTGACAATGTTACAAATTCAGAAGGTACAGTAAACGTTTCGCAAATGTGTATATATATTTGTATCTACCAGTATCTACTCCATGTTTGTATGTAGGTCTATGTTTGAATATATATATATATATATATATATATATATATATATATATGTTTTCTTTAATACATACGAGGTTGAAAGAAATGGCAATTTCTGCGTTGGAAATTTTATTATTCAAAGTTTCCAGGTCTCTGATGAGTTTTCGCTGGGTGGCAGGAAGTAGATTAAGGAGATGAGCAAAATTCATGGTGGTACAGGGTTACATAAATGTAAATGATACAGGATATACGACGCGTTTCACTGGACAACCAGCATTATCAAGTAAGGATGGAATGATATAAAAGGTAAACAGGAAGGGTATATATAGAGGGTGGAGGATCAGAGGAGGCGAAAAACAAGGGGAAAAAATCTACTATTGGTGGAGGGGGATTCTGGAAAAGAGAAAGGGGGGAACCGCTTCACGCATGCGCACTGGATGCGGGATGGTGGTCGGTTGGTAGGATCGAAGCTGATTGGCTGCGTGTCGAGGGGCGTGGCATAAGTTGTGTGGCGCCTGCGGTAGACGAAGCTGAAGGAGGTAGCGCGGGGGGCTGCATCAAGGGCACCGGGGGGCAAGGGGGGGTGTTAGGTCCTGTAGGAAAGTGCCTTTTGGCAGAAGGAAGGATCTGAAGGTCCAGAGTTGGTTGTTATGTGGGATGTTGGGATGTAAGGCTTGGATATATAAAGCTTCGAGTATAGGTAGTCTCCTTGGGTCACTTTCTTTATCGAGTATGGTGGTGTGTTTCTCTAACTCGTTGCGTGTGAGGTGAGGGTGGTTAGGGGTGAGATAGTGGTCTTTGATGGCTCCAGCCTGAAGGTGAAGTACAAAGGAGTACAAAGGAAATCAAGCAACAACAGATCTAGTGACCCTTCTAGGTTGCTTGTCCTCCAAAACACTGAGGATCAAGTGTCCAAACAGTGGTTTAGAGTGGGTAAGGGAACATTGGAAAGGAAATTACTGCCCTGGAACTAATGTCCGTGGCAGGATTAGGAAGTTAGTAGGGGACAGATGGGTTAGTAACTGAGGGGGGGATAAAATAAAGTTATTCATTTACAAACGCAGTCAGTCGCGGGTTTGAAGCGAGATATTTGTCCCGGCGGAGTTTAAATGAATCAACGGTGATGCAGTCTATAACGTTTCGGGGAAGCCCATTCCACAAGTTGACAACTCGATTGAAGAAGAAATTCTTAGATTCGTGTGAGTTAAAAGATTTACCAATAATTTTGCAACCGTTTCCCCGCGTGTAATTAGATTGGTCGATAGTGAAGTACTTACTACAGTTCATATTGTCGATGCCTTTGATGATTTTGAACACTTGAATTAAGTCACCTCTTAATCTGCGCTGGGTTAAAGGAAATAGATTTAATTCTCTAAGACGCTCTTCGTATGGTTTGTTCTTTAGGCTAGGTATCATTTTGGTAACTCTACGTTGAACTCGTTCTAGCTTGTTTATATCTTTTTGGTAATAAGGGCACCAGGATTGAACGCAGTATTCCAGAAGAGGGCGGACTAAGGAATTGTAAAGGGTTAGGATAACTTCTTTGGATTTATGCTCAAATGACCTGCCTATAAAGCCAATTATTTTGTTTGCCTTCTTAACAACTTCTGAACATTGTTGACTCGGTTTTAGGTTACTCGATATTGTTACTCCCAGATCGGTTTCTCTGTTTACATTCTTAAGCTGAGTGCCATTCATCGAATAGTTTGCTTTCTCATTTAGGTATCCGATATGTAGTACTTTACATTTATCCGCATTGAAACTCATTTGCCAAATTTGGGCCCAACATGACAATTTATCTAGATTGTGTTGCATATCGTCAACTTGTTCTTTTGAGAGTACGCTATTTGCAATTTTGGGTATCGTCAGCAAATTTTGAGATTGTACAGGTGAGGCCCTCATCTATGTCGTTGATGTAAATTAGAAAGAGAATTGGTCTTAGTACCGATCCCTGGGGTACCCCGCTACTTACATTGGTCCATTTAGATGCCTTACCGTTTATGACTACTCTTTGCTTTCTGTCGCTGAGCCAATTTTCTATCCATTTCAACACACCGTCTTGTATTCCATGCGCTTTTAGTTTTAGCAGTAAACGTTTGTGGGGAACTTTGTCAAAGGCCTTTTGAAAATCAAGGTATATAATATCTACAGCTTTACTCTCATCGTAGAGGTTGAGGATATCGTGGAAGAAGTCTAAGAGGTTTGTTAAACAGGAACGTTTTTTACGAAAGCCGTGTTGAGTATCTTTAAGTATGTTATTTTCCTCTAAGTGATTTACGAGTCTGTCTCGTATGACCGTTTCTAGCATTTTACATACAACTGAGGTTAAGCTAATTGGACGATAGTTACTGGGTAGGGATTTGCTGCCTTTTTTGAATATCGGTGTTACGTTGGCTAGCTTCCACTGATCAGGCATATTTCCAGACTGCAAGGATTTATTGAATAGTAATGTCAGTGGTTTGGAGAGCTCATCCTTAGCTTCCTTCAGAACTCTAGGCGAGATTGTATCAGGTCCAGGCGTTTTATTTACCTTGAGTTTATCTAAACAATTCAATACTTCTCTCTCTGTAACGGTGATATTGCTTAGAACATCTGAATTATCAATCTGAATCGGCGATGGTGTAGGGATATCACTGAGGTCTTCTGTTGTAAAAACTGATGCAAAGAAGGTATTGAGGGCATTACTCATTTGTACTTCGTCTTTGGTGTATTCTCCATTTTCATCGACTAACGGCCCAACAGTTGAAGTAACTACTTTTTTCTTTCTGATATAACTATAGAATTCTTTCGGGTTTGTTTTACTTTGATTCGCAATATGTAACTCTAATGTCTTTTTACTTTGCTTAATTAACTTTTTGGCTTTGCGTCGTACCTCTACAAATTTCAGCCGTTCTTCGTCATTTTGTGAGGATTTTAATCTATCATTAGCACATTTTTTAGCAAGCAGGCAGTTTGAAATATCTTTATTCCACCATTTGGGCTTATTATTATGGCCTGGACGCCGTATTTTCGATGGTATGCAGTCTTGCACTGCTTTTAGGTAAGTGGTTTCGAATAACTTCCAAGATGTATTTATGTCATTATTGTTAATTAAAAAGCTCCAGTCAGTTTCTTTAAACATAGCTCTAAGTTTATGAAAGTTTGCTTTCTTGAAATTAGGGACTTTTTCGATGCTACTATTTGGTTCGTTACTAGTAAACTTTAAAGTGAAAGTTATCGTACGATGGTCGCTGTTACTGAATTCATCACCAACATTCAAATTCTCTATTAATTTTTCTTTTGTTGCAAGTACAATGTCAAGAACGTTATTACCACGGGCCGGCGTTCGAACAAATTGATAAAGCGAACTCTCTTGCAAGTTCGTATACAAGTCATGTCCGGAGTGTGAAGTAAGAGTATCGCCCCACTTGGTCACAGGTAAATTAAAGTCGCCAAAAATTACGGTATCTTGTGAGTTACTTACATCTGCAATTTGTTCATAAATTTCTCGGTCAGTTTGCACTGATTGAGCTGGAGGTCTGTATATTAATGCAAGTATTATTTTTGTACCTTTATTATTCTTTATTAGCACAAAAGATGCGTCGACGTTCACAATTTGAGGTTTTTGACAAGAGGGTAGGGTTAAGACTTTCTTTGATATAAAGTAAAACGCCACCTCCATTTCGATTTATTCGGCTTTTCTCAAACATTACATAACCGGGAAGTGAATACTCTGCTAAAAAGTCTCTATCTTCTGTATTGAGCCAAGATTCTGTTATGCCAATCACATCATAATTTTCTGTAAACACTAGCTCCTCTAAATCTGAAAATTTATTGCGTATGCTACGAGCGTTTGCATAGAAAACCTTTAAATTGTTATTTTAGAACTCACGGAACGCTCTTTAATAATATTTTTGGTTCTTGTCGGATCTACATTTATGTTCATGGCTGTCCTCGGTCCTCGCTGTCTTCGGTCCTTATTGCTGGTGGTCCTCGGTTGCCTCTGTTTTTTGCTTGGCGTTGGATGATTTATGTCACTGCTGCTTCTTCTCTGATGGCGTTTTTTGATCCATGGCTGCGGACTGCTTCGTGTAGGAGACGACCCATGCGTGCTGAACCCACAGGGTTTAGATGAGTGCCATCCTTGCGGAACAGAGTAGGCTGGTTGTAGAAGTTGTCCCAGAGGTTGATGAATTCAACTTCTTCCCTCAGACACAAATATTTTAGTCGGCTATTTGTGCTGACGGCCTTGTCGTAGAATTTATCAGGTGCGTCGATCTTGGGGAGAATGCCTGAGATGATTATATTCCTTGACTTGTTTTTGTAGTGCTGGATCATCTTGCGATATTTCTCCATCAACTCTTCGGATCTGGTGCGCATGACGTCATTTGAACCAGCATGGAAGAGTTAGCATGTGAAGAATTAGCCGACGTGAAAGACGAGTCTGCGTCATACCAATATAGGAATGAGGTCCACAGTCCTCATAATTACAGGTATGTTGGTAAATGACGTGATCGTCGGTCATCGGGCTCTTTATCTTGGTGGAGGCAGGTTTGTTGCGGAGAACGAGGTTGGAGGTCTTGGGGGATTTGTAATAAATTATTAATTTGATTTTGTTTTCCGGGTTGGTTGGGTGGACATGCTTGGAGATTATTTCTTTTAAGACGGCCTCGTCATTTTTGTGTTCAGAGGACATGTAATTGCGGTAGAAGATCTTAATTTAATTGGGGGGGTCAATGTTGGGAGGGCTTTGGGTGTACCATTTTTCAAGATGGTGGTTGATGGTGCTGGAGATGTCGGAGTTGGAGTATCCGTTATTTACTAAAACTTGGGATAGTCTTTCTAGTTCCTGGTGGGTGTCGGCCCCGGTTAGAGCAGTGCGTGAGGGCTCTCCTAACATAGGCGGAGATGGAGGATAGAAGATAACGGCGGGGGCATTCACTATCGCCGTTGAGGCATTGTCCTGTGTTAGTTGGTTTAATGTAGACGGTGGTTTTTGAACCCATGGTCGTTCAGAGCTACAAGGATGTCGAGGAACGGGAGTTGTCCATTGTTAGATTTTTCAAAGGTGAAGTTAAGTCCGGAGGAGGTCATGAAGCGACGCTGGAGTTCCTGTAGTTCGTGGAGGTCCTTGATTTGCACGAAGATGTCATCCACGTATCTACAGTAGACGGCAGGTCGTTGGGCAGCTAGGAGCTCTTCCTCGATGGTACCCATGAAAAAGTTCGCAAAAAGAACTCCTAGAGGGCTGCCCATCGCCACACCGTCTATCTGCTTGTACATGTTGCCCCGGGGGCAAAGCAAGGGGGCCTCCTTGGTACATAGCTCCAGTAGTGTTTTCAGGGCCTTCTCCGGATGTCCAGTGTTGGTGTATCAGGCAATGATAAATTCGACGTAGAATCATGTCAATGTATGTATATCGTCTGTGTGGAAGGGGTAGTGGGTAACCATCCTGAAATCGTTAAAGCTCGTCGTGAAGTTTTTTAATGGAGTATACTGTACTGTCCTGGTAGTTGTGTATCTTCAAACTACCATATAGGCTAAACAAATCTCCGCATCCCATATAAATTTGACCCCAAATGACCTTATATTCCTAAATTATATCTTCTTGTGATTTTTTTTTTTCTTTTTTTTCTATGTGATTGAGGGAGGCAAAAGGCATAACTACCTATAGCGAGTGCCTCCCCCATAGTTGAAAGAGTGATAGGGCCAAAATCAGGGACGTTCGAGCAAAATGCCTGGACACACGGAGTTTGAAGCAATTTAAGTCATAGGAAGAGGGAAAGACTGATTCTGGGAGAGAGTTCCAGAGCTCAGCTGTTGAGTAGAAGAAAGTTTGAGAGTAACGTTTCACTCTTGGGTTGGAGAGTTGCACAGAGTAGGGGTGGGATTGAGTTGCAAGACGGGTACCACGTGCCCTACGTAAAGGAGGTGGTATGCACTGAGATAGCTCTGAGGAACACTGATTATTATAGTAGCGATAGAATAGCGAGAGAGATGCAACATTGCGGCGGAGAGAGAGAGATTGCAGAGAGTTGGTGAGTGGACGGAGTTAATGATACGAAAGGCCTTCCTTTCAACTTAGTCTAGGAGGAGCGGTGTGAGAGGAACCTCCCCACACATGTGAACAATACTCAATACAAGGGCGCACTATGCCCCTGTACAGAGCAAGAAGCTGTGCAGGGGAAAAACCCCCTAAGGTGGTTGAGCACACCTAGCTTCTGGGAGGCTGCCTTAGCATGACTGGTAATATGGTCCTTCCAAGTGAGGGCACAAGAAAAAAGAGACACCAAGAATATTGAGAGAAGATGAAGGGTTGATTTTTGTATTGTTGAAGAATAAGGGATAGTCCGCTGGGAGATCCTGACGGGTAGATAGATGGAGAAATTGGGTTTTGGAAGCATTAAAGTTAACAAGGTTTTCTCTGCCCCAATTGGAAATAGTCTTTAGATCAGAATTTAAGAGTTCTATGGCTTCATTACGTTTGTCGTTGAGGATTGCTGGCTGGGCGTTCTGAAAAACTAATGGAGTAGTGCAAGGTTGAGTCGTCTGGTATGAATGGATGGGAATTAAGGTACAGTTAAGGATCATTTATAAAAATTAGAAAGAGAATAGGAGATAGGACAGAGCCCTGAGGAACACCGGAGTTTATAGGGTGAGGAAGTGAACAATGGCCGTCCACAACCGCGGCTATGGAACGGCCGGAAAGGAAATTAGAGACAAAGGCACAGATGGAGGGCTAGAAACCGAAGGAGGGTAGTTTAGAAATTAAAGATTTATGCCAGACCCTATCGAAGGCTTTCGATATGTCTAGTGCAATAGAAAAAGTCTCACCGAAGTCCCGAAAGGAGGATGACCAAGAGTTAGCTTAGACTGGAAGGTGAAAAGCATGTCCTCGGGAAGGTCAGCGCTCTCAACATTACTGGAATAACTGTGTTGGTGTAATGGTTTAGATGCTTATGTTCTGGGTGTGGTGTCCCGAGTTCGAATCCCGGGAGGACTATTTTTTTTTTTTTTTCTATATTTCAACTACTCCCTGATAGGCTGATTTAGTTTTCATGCACTGAATTTCGGTGTGAGCATCCTAGGTTCGAATCCCTGGACTGCCACATGTATTTGTGATTTCATTAATTGAGTTTAGGAGTAAAGTCGGTTGGTGGAGGTAACATAATTAATTAGCTTTCATTAGTTTATTCAGTGCATTGGGTTTGTAATTGATGATTAATGATAAGAACGGGGTGTTACTTATACATAGCTTTTAGTTTACATCAGCCTTTTATGTTGTAATATTGCAAGGTTCAGAGAAAGCGCTAATTTTTGCTTGTATAATGAACAAATAAGGTCCGTGACTTCAACGTACGGTCACGAACATAAATACTGCAACACTAACCAAATAACGTTCACCCCTTATTTTAGAAAGGATTGCTAAACTTTGTTTTCAAACCCACAACAATGTCTTTATTTCATTATAGTTACCGTCAAACGATTGTATTCATCTTAGCATACACCTCTCATGATGGAGCAACTCTAGGGGATAAATCGTAGCTTTTAAGGGAGCCCACCTCGTTTGTTTGTTTTCTCTCTTCCCCTATTTAGGGTTTTTTTCCTTCGGCCCCATTCAGCCTACTGTTTTAATACGTTTATCCCCATCCAGGTGTCTTACTGGCGAGCGATAGCGAACCAGCATATTTTGTATGTTTTTTTTCAACAGGCTAAATTTGTACATTTTTCGATAAAAAAAATTCTCCGGCGAAGCTGGATTTCTCCATATAATGCTGGCTCGCTATCGCTCGGCAGGAATAAATCGACACCTAGATGGGGATACACGTCTTAAAACAGTAGGCTGAATGGGGCCGAATGGATACACGCCAAAGAAAGAGAGCAAAAGGAGAGAAAAAAGCAGGTGAACCCCCCTTAAGTGTTCGAAGCTATATCGAACTAAATCAAATCTTGTTATCAATTCCTTACCTAGTATTTACATTTCAGAGGTTCGTTTATGCTGTTCGAGGGTTTATATTGGGTCAGGATTCAAGTCTTAGAGTGTACAACCGCGGTCATTAATTTAGATACGTTATAAAGACTCGAACACTTTTTGTTTTTATATGCTAGAAAGCAACTCACAGATGATTTATGGCGGGTATTTAAGCCTCACTCTTCCCCTGTTTTTCTTGTATTACCCTGAAGATGTCTTGAGTGAATAGACAGAAGCTTGGTGTTATATATATATATAATATATATATATATAGATATATATATATATATATATATATATATATATACAGTATATATTTTATATATATCCAATACAATCTGATAATACATATACAGTATGTTGCTCTTGTGTTACAACATCGTAATTCAGAGTGCACATTTCCACCTTCTCTCTCTCTCTCTCTCTCTTTCTCTCTCTCTTTCTCTCCCTCCACTCCTCTTCTCTCTCTCTCTCTCTCTCTCTCTCTCTCTCTCCTCTCTCTCTCTCTCTCTCTCTCTCTCTCAACTTGGACATTATATTTACGCGAGTCGACAATGAGTTGCTGTTCACGTTTACCAATTGTTCCGTGTTTATCTTTAAGCTATAATGTACAGTTGGTCAAAGTTCAGCTGACCCACCCTCGCTCTGGGTCTCGCAGAATTATCTGGCAATACTGGTGTAGGAAGGAGGTGTGTCTTACAAAGATGGGATTGGTGATCTGATTTCGGCTATATCATTGTTAGAACATATACTAAACAAGGGAAAGTAAGCCTATCTCAAATAAAATGCATACATCGCTATGCATGATCCCGAACATTCACCCAAAGTCGTAGATTTGCTTAAATATTCAAGTTATTATATCCACTGATTGGCAACACATATAAAACTGCTGGCTGCCACAACACACTTTACTCGATTTTATAAGAATACATATTTCTGTTTTATTGGTGGCTGCTTTAAAATGAAGGAGCATTTAGTCTTAACAACGTGAACATAACATAGTCTAATTTACAGTAATATACAGGACAGACACAGGTAACACATTAATGGCAAGTGGTATCCCTGCAGCATTACACCAGTATTGCCAGCTAATTCTGCGAGCCCCAGAGCGAGGGTGGGTCAGCTGGAACTATGACCAACTGTACATGTCATGTACATGTACACTGGCTGTCCTGCTATCAAATATATTCAGAATTCATGCTATTTTTTTGTCCATGCATATAGGAACATACATGCATAAGTGAACACACATGCAAACTGAAATTCTTGGTTCATGAAAGTTGAAATGATGCCTTTTGCAGGCTGGTCAAAAAAAAAAAAAAAAAAAAAAAAAAAAAAATATATATATATATATATATATATATATATATATATATATATATATATTACATTCTGACAAGGTGTTTTTGCCATTTCATCGGGCACAACTGTTACAAGGAATACCCAGGGCTAAACATATATACGGTAACCATGTATGGACATTTTGGTTGAACCTATTACCGTACTGTTTATTGATCTTCATGTTAGTTTTATTATTATTATTTTTGTTTTTAAATCCATTTCCTCATATACTATATATATATATATATATATATATATATATATATATATATATATATATATATATATATATATATTATATGTATTCAATTTTGTTAGTTTCCTCCTTATACCTTAATCAAGCTTAAACAAAATAACCCCAGACCCCCTTCAAGATAAATTGTAAAATTTTCGATAGAAAAATGTACCGGCCAAAGGCCGGTTCCTCTAATTATTATGTTCCTTCCAACAACCAACTATACTCCTAAAATCGATTAATGAAATTTACAAACATGTGGCAGTCCGTGGATTCGAATCCAGGATGCTCACACTGAAAATCAACACCTTATGCATCGCACCACGTAGACAGTTAAAGAATGGTGGACACTGCCTACGATTTATTATGCAACTTCGAATCCTGCATATCAATCTAAGCATGTACACACATCCCAACTGCAACTCACGTAGGCTATGCATATGTGAATGGAAAGAGCAATTAATGGGGCCTTAACCACTAGGGAAGTCCTCTCGATAAATTACCCCTGAACCAATATCAATTATTTGTTCCTTCAACAAACCAACTATACTCCTAAAATCGATTAATGAAATTTACAAACACATGTGGCAGTCCGTGGATTCGAATCCAGGATGCTCACACCGAAAATCAACACCTTATGCATCGCACCAGGGAAGGAAGGAGGGTAGGGAGGGGAGGGGAGGGTGGTAGGGTGGTAGCGGGGGTTAGGGGGAGGCGGGGAGTTAGGGGGGGTAGGGTGGTAGGGGGGCTCGTTGTTGGTTAACTCCCCCACCCACCCCCACCCCCCCCCCCCCCCTCCTTCCTTCCCCCCCCCCCCTGCACCCTCCCGCCCCCAACCCCCTCCCTTCCACCCCTACCCCCTTCCTTCCCTCCCGCCCCCCCCATAAAAAACGTTGCTAACGCAACGTTGCTAACGCAACGCAACGCTGGGTGGCAGGAAGTAGATTAAGGAGATGAGCAAAATTCATGGTGGTACAGGGTTACATAAATGTAAATGATACAGGATATACGACGCGTTTCACTGGACAACCAGCATTATCAAGTAAGGATGGAATGATATAAAAGGTAAACAGGAAGGGTATATATAGAGGGTGGAGGATCAGAGGAGGCGAAAAACAAGGGGAAAAAATCTACTATTGGTGGAGGGGGATTCTGGAAAAGAGAAAGGGGGGAACCGCTTCACGCATGCGCACTGGATGCGGGATGGTGGTCGGTTGGTAGGATCGAAGCTGATTGGCTGCGTGTCGAGGGGCGTGGCATAAGTTGTGTGGCGCCTGCGGTAGACGAAGCTGAAGGAGGTAGCGCGGGGGGCTGCATCAAGGGCACCGGGGGGCAAGGGGGGGTGTTAGGTCCTGTAGGAAAGTGCCTTTTGGCAGAAGGAAGGATCTGAAGGTCCAGAGTTTGGTTGTTGATGTTGGGATGTTGGGATGTAAGGCTTGGATATATAAAGCTTCGAGTATAGGTAGTCTCCTTGGGTCACTTTCTTTATCGAGTATGGTGGTGTGTTTCTCTAACTCGTTGCGTGTGAGGTGAGGGTGGTTAGGGGTGAGATAGTGGTCTTTGATGGCTCCAGCCTGAAGGTGAAGTACAAAGGAGTACAAAGGAAATCAAGCAACAACAGATCTAGTGACCCTTCTAGGTTGCTTGTCCTCCAAAACACTGAGGATCAAGTGTCCAAACAGTGGTTTAGAGTGGGTAAGGGAACATTGGAAAGGAAATTACTGCCCTGGAACTAATGTCCGTGGCAGGATTAGGAAGTTAGTAGGGGACAGATGGGTTAGTAACTGAGGGGGGGATAAAATAAAGTTATTCATTTACAAACGCAGTCAGTCGCGGGTTTGAAGCGAGATATTTGTCTAGGCGGAGTTTAAATGAATCAACGGTGATGCAGTCTATAACGTTTCGGGGAAGCCCATTCCACAAGTTGACAACTCGATTGAAGAAGAAATTCTTAGATTCGTGTGAGTTAAAAGATTTACCAATAATTTTGCAACCGTTTCCCCGCGTGTAATTAGATTGGTCGATAGTGAAGTACTTACTACAGTTCATATTGTCGATGCCTTTGATGATTTTGAACACTTGAATTAAGTCACCTCTTAATCTGCGCTGGGTTAAAGGAAATAGATTTAATTCTCTAAGACGCTCTTCGTATGGTTTGTTCTTTAGGCTAGGTATCATTTTGGTAACTCTACGTTGAACTCGTTCTAGCTTGTTTATATCTTTTTGGTAATAAGGGCACCAGGATTGAACGCAGTATTCCAGAAGAGGGCGGACTAAGGAATTGTAAAGGGTTAGGATAACTTCTTTGGATTTATGCTCAAATGACCTGCCTATAAAGCCAATTATTTTGTTTGCCTTCTTAACAACTTCTGAACATTGTTGACTCGGTTTTAGGTTACTCGATATTGTTACTCCCAGATCGGTTTCTCTGTTTACATTCTTAAGCTGAGTGCCATTCATCGAATAGTTTGCTTTCTCATTTAGGTATCCGATATGTAGTACTTTACATTTATCCGCATTGAAACTCATTTGCCAAATTTGGGCCCAACATGACAATTTATCTAGATTGTGTTGCATATCGTCAACTTGTTCTTTTGAGAGTACGCTATTTGCAATTTTTGTATCGTCAGCAAATTTTGAGATTGTACAGGTGAGGCCCTCATCTATGTCGTTGATGTAAATTAGAAAGAGAATTGGTCTTAGTACCGATCCCTGGGGTACCCCGCTACTTACATTGGTCCATTTAGATGCCTTACCGTTTATGACTACTCTTTGCTTTCTGTCGCTGAGCCAATTTTCTATCCATTTCAACACACCGTCTTGTATTCCATGCGCTTTTAGTTTTAGCAGTAAACGTTTGTGGGGAACTTTGTCAAAGGCCTTTTGAAAATCAAGGTATATAATATCTACAGCTTTACTCTCATCGTAGAGGTTGAGGATATCGTGGAAGAAGTCTAAGAGGTTTGTTAAACAGGAACGTTTTTTACGAAAGCCGTGTTGAGTATCTTTAAGTATGTTATTTTCCTCTAAGTGATTTACGAGTCTGTCTCGTATGACCGTTTCTAGCATTTTACATACAACTGAGGTTAAGCTAATTGGACGATAGTTACTGGGTAGGGATTTGCTGCCTTTTTTGAATATCGGTGTTACCGTTGGCTAGCTTCCACTGATCAGGCATATTTCCAGACTGCAAGGATTTATTGAATAGTAATGTCAGTGGTTTGGAGAGCTCATCCTTAGCTTCCTTCAGAACTCTAGGCGAGATTGTATCAGGTCCAGGCGTTTTATTTACCTTGAGTTTATCTAAACAATTCAATACTTCTCTCTCTGTAACGGTGATATTGCTTAGAACATCTGAATTATCAATCTGAATCGGCGATGGTGTAGGGATATCACTGAGGTCTTCTGTTGTAAAAACTGATGCAAAGAAGGTATTGAGGGCATTACTCATTTGTACTTCGTCTTTGGTGTATTCTCCATTTTCATCGACTAACGGCCCAACAGTTGAAGTAACTACTTTTTTCTTTCTGATATAACTATAGAATTCTTTCGGGTTTGTTTTACTTTGATTCGCAATATGTAACTCTAATGTCTTTTTACTTTGCTTAATTAACTTTTTGGCTTTGCGTCGTACCTCTACAAATTTCAGCCGTTCTTCGTCATTTTGTGAGGATTTTAATCTATCATTAGCACATTTTTTAGCAAGCAGGCAGTTTGAAATATCTTTATTCCACCATTTGGGCTTATTATTATGGCCTGGACGCCGTATTTTCGATGGTATGCAGTCTTGCACTGCTTTTAGGTAAGTGGTTTCGAATAACTTCCAAGATGTATTTATGTCATTATTGTTAATTAAAAAGCTCCAGTCAGTTTCTTTAAACATAGCTCTAAGTTTATGAAAGTTTGCTTTCTTGAAATTAGGGACTTTTTCGATGCTACTATTTGGTTCGTTACTAGTAAACTTTAAAGTGAAAGTTATCGTACGATGGTCGCTGTTACTGAATTCATCACCAACATTCAAATTCTCTATTAATTTTTCTTTTGTTGCAAGTACAATGTCAAGAACGTTATTACCACGGGTCAGCGTTCGAACAAATTGATAAAGCGAACTCTCTTGCAAGTTCGTATACAAGTCATGTCCGGAGTGTGAAGTAAGAGTATCGCCCCACTTGGTCACAGGTAAATTAAAGTCGCCAAAAATTACGGTATCTTGTGAGTTACTTACATCTGCAATTTGTTCATAAATTTCTCGGTCAGTTTGCACTGATTGAGCTGGAGGTCTGTATATTAATGCAAGTATTATTTTTGTACCTTTATTATTCTTTATTAGCACAAAAGATGCGTCGACGTTCACAATTTGAGGTTTTGACAAGAGGGTAGGGTTAAGACTTTCTTTGATATAAAGTAAAACGCCACCTCCATTTCGATTTATTCGGCTTTTCTCAAACATTACATAACCGGGAAGTGAATACTCTGCTAAAAAGTCTCTATCTTCTGTATTGAGCCAAGATTCTGTTATGCCAATCACATCATAATTTTCTGTAAACACTAGCTCCTCTAAATCTGAAAATTTATTGCGTATGCTACGAGCGTTTGCATAGAAAACCTTTAAATTTGTTATTTTAGAACTCACGGAACGCTCTTTAATAATATTTTTGGTTCTTGTCGGATCTACATTTATGTTCATGGCTGTCCTCGGTCCTCGCTGTCTTCGGTCCTTATTGCTGGTGGTCCTCGGTTGCCTCTGTTTTTTGCTTGGCGTTGGATGATTTATGTCACTGCTGCTTCTTCTCTGATGGCGTTTTTTTGATCCATGGCTGCGGACTGCTTCGTGTAGGAGACGACCCATGCGTGCTGAACCCACAGGGTTTAGATGAGTGCCATCCTTGCGGAACAGAGTAGGCTGGTTGTAGAAGTTGTCCCAGAGGTTGATGAATTCAACTTCTTCCCTCAGACACAAATATTTTAGTCGGCTATTTGTGCTGACGGCCTTGTCGTAGAATTTATCAGGTGCGTCGATCTTGGGGAGAATGCCTGAGATGATTATATTCCTTGACTTGTTTTTGTAGTGCTGGATCATCTTGCGATATTTCTCCATCAACTCTTCGGATCTGGTGCGCATGACGTCATTTGAACCAGCATGGAAGAGTTAGCATGTGAAGAATTAGCCGACGTGAAAGACGAGTCTGCGTCATACCAATATAGGAATGAGGTCCACAGTCCTCATAATTACAGGTATGTTGGTAAATGACGTGATCGTCGGTCATCGGGCTCTTTATCTTGGTGGAGGCAGGTTTGTTGCGGAGAACGAGGTTGGAGGTCTTGGGGGATTTGTAATAAATTATTAATTTGATTTTGTTTTCCGGGTTGGTTGGGTGGACATGCTTGGAGATTATTTCTTTTAAGACGGCCTCGTCATTTTTGTGTTCAGAGGACATGTAATTGCGGTAGAAGATCTTAATTTAATTGGGGGGGTCAATGTTGGGAGGGCTTTGGGTGTACCATTTTTCAAGATGGTGGTTGATGGTGCTGGAGATGTCGGAGTTGGAGTATCCGTTATTTACTAAAACTTGGGATAGTCTTTCTAGTTCCTGGTGGGTGTCGGCCCCGGTAGAGCAGTGCGTGAGGGCTCTCCTAACATAGGCGGAGATGGAGGATAGAAGATAACGGCGGGGGCATTCACTATCGCCGTTGAGGCATTGTCCTGTGTTAGTTGGTTTAATGTAGACGGTGGTTTTGAACCCATGGTCGTTCAGAGCTACAAGGATGTCGAGGAACGGGAGTTGTCCATTGTTAGATTTTTCAAAGGTGAAGTTAAGTCCGGAGGAGGTCATGAAGCGACGCTGGAGTTCCTGTAGTTCGTGGAGGTCCTTGATTTGCACGAAGATGTCATCCACGTATCTACAGTAGACGGCAGGTCGTTGGGCAGCTAGGAGCTCTTCCTCGATGGTACCCATGAAAAAGTTCGCAAAAAGAACTCCTAGAGGGCTGCCCATCGCCACACCGTCTATCTGCTTGTACATGTTGCCCCGGGGGCAAAGCAAGGGGGCCTCCTTGGTACATAGCTCCAGTAGTGTTTTCAGGGCCTTCTCCGGGATGTCCAGTGTTGGTGTATCAGGGCAATGATAAATTCGACGTAGAATCATGTCAATGTATGTATATCGTCTGTGTGGAAGGGGTAGTGGGTAACCATCCTGAAATTCCGATGGTTAAAGCTCGTTGAAGTTTTTTAATGGAGTATACTGTACTGTCCTGGTAGTTGTGTATCTTCAAACTACCATATAGGCTAAACAAATCTCAGCATCCCATATAAATTTGACCCCAAATGACCTTATATTCCTAAATTATATCTTCTTGTGATTTTTTTTTTTTCTTTTTTTTCTATGTGATTGAGGGAGGCAAAAGGCATAACTACCTATAGCGAGTGCCTCCCCCATAGTTGAAAGAGTGATAGGGCCAAAATCAAGGGACGTTCGAGCCAAAATGCCTGGACACACGGAGTTTGAAGCAATTTAAGTCATAGGAAGAGGGAAAGACTGATTCTGGGAGAGAGTTCCAGAGCTCAGCTGTTGAGTAGAAGAAAGTTTGAGAGTAACGTTTCACTCTTGGGTTGGAGAGTTGCACAGAGTAGGGGTGGGATTGAGTTGCAAGACGGGTACCACGTGCCCTACGTAAAGGAGGTGGTATGCACTGAGATAGCTCTGAGGAACACTGATTATTATAGTAGCGATAGAATAGCGAGAGAGATGCAACATTGCGGCGGAGAGAGAGAGATTGCAGAGAGTTGGTGAGTGGACGGGAGTTAATGATACGAAAGGCCTTCCTTTCAACTTAGTCTAGGAGAGCGGTGTGAGAGGAACCTCCCCACACATGTGAACAATACTCAATACAAGGGCGCACTATGCCCCTGTACAGAGCAAGAAGCTGTGCAGGGGAAAAGAACCCCCTAAGGCGGTTGAGCATACCCAGCTTCTGGGAGGCTGCCTTAGCAAGACTGGTAATATGGTCCTTCCAAATGAGGGCAGAAGAAAAAGAGACACCAAGAATATTGAGAGAAGATGAAGGGTTGATTTTTGTATTGTTGAAGAATAAGGGATAGTCCGCTGGGAGATCCTGACGGGTAGATAGATGGAGAAATTGGGTTTTGGAAGCATTAAAGTTAACAAGGTTTTCTCTGCCCCAATTGGAAATAGTCTTTAGATCAGAATTTAAGAGTTCTATGGCTTCATTACGTTTGTCGTTGAGGGATTGCTGGCTGGGGCGTTCTGAAAAACTAATGGAGTAGTGCAAGGTTGAGTCGTCTGCGTATGAATGGATGGGAATTAAGGTACAGTTAAGGAGATCATTTATAAAAATTAGAAAGAGAATAGGAGATAGGACAGAGCCCTGAGGAACACCGGAGTTTATAGGGTGAGGAAGTGAACAATGGCCGTCCACAACCGCGGCTATGGAACGGCCGGAAAGGAAATTAGAGACAAAGGCACAGATGGAGGGCTAGAAACCGAAGGAGGGTAGTTTAGAAATTAAAGATTTATGCCAGACCCTATCGAAGGCTTTCGATATGTCTAGTGCAATAGAAAAAGTCTCACCGAAGTCCCGAAAGGAGGATGACCAAGAGTTAGCTTAGACTGGAAGGTGAAAAGCATGTCCTCGGGAAGGTCAGCGCTCTCAACATTACTGGAATAACTGTGTTGGTGTAATGGTTTAGATGCTTATGTTCTGGGTGTGGTGTCCCGAGTTCGAATCCCGGGAGGACTATTTTTTTGTTTTTTTCTATATTTAAACTACTCCCTCTCGGGCATAGGCTGATTTAGTTTTCATGCACTGAATTTCGGTGTGAGCATCCTAGGTTCGAATCCCTGGACTGCCACATGTATTTGTTGATTTCATTAATTGAGTTTAGGAGTAAAGTCGGTTGGTGGAGGTAACATAATAATTAATTAGCTTTCATTAGTTTATTCAAGTGCATTGGGGTTTGTAATTGATGATTAATGTTAAGAACGGGGTGTTACTTATACATAGCTT
The DNA here is from genome assembly GCA_032716605.1 of Paralithodes platypus. NCBI lineage: Eukaryota > Metazoa > Arthropoda > Malacostraca > Decapoda > Lithodidae > Paralithodes > Paralithodes platypus. Next base: position 19,444,378 of record CM064492.1, on the reverse strand, counting down.
TTAGTTTACATCAGCCTTTTATGTTGTAATATTGCAAGGTTCAGAGAAAGCGCTAATTTTTGCTTGTATAATGAACAAAATAAGGTCCGTGACTTCAACGTACGGTCACGAACATAAATACTGCAACACTAACCAAATCACGTTCGCCCCTTCATTTAGAAAGGATTGCTAAACTTTTGTTGTCAAACCCACTACAATGTCTTTATTTCATTATAGTTACCGTCAAACGATTGTATTCATCTTAGCATACACCTCTCATGATGGAGCAACTCTAGGGGATAAATCGTAGCTTTTAAGGGAGCCCACCTCGTTTGTTTGTTTTCTCTCTCCCTCTATCTAGGGTTGTATTCATTCGGCCCCATTCAGCCTACTGTTTTAATACGTTTATCCCCATCCAGGTGTCTTTTCCTGGCGAGCGATAGCGAACCAGCATATTTTGTATAATGTTTTTTTTCAACAGGCTAAATTTGTACATTTTTCGATAAAAAAAATTCTCCGGCGAAGCTGGATTTCTCCATATAATGCTGGCTCGCTATCGCTCGGCAGGAATAAATCGACACCTAGATGGGGATACACGTCTTAAAACAGTAGGCTGAATGGGGCCGAATGGATACACGCCAAAGAAAGAGAGCAAAAGGAGAGAAAAAAGCAGGTGAACCCCCCTTAAGTGTTCGAAGCTATATCGAACTAAATCAAATCTTGTTATCAATTCCTTACCTAGTATTTACATTTCAGAGGTTCGTTTATGCTGTTCGAGGGTTTATATTGGGTCAGGATTCAAGTCTTAGAGTGTACAACCGCGGTCATTAATTTAGATACGTTATAAAGACTCGAACACTTTTTGTTTTTATATGCTAGAAAGCAACTCACAGATGATTTATGGCGGGTATTTAAGCCTCACTCTCCCCCTGTTTTTCTTGTATTACCCTGAAGATGTCTTGAGTGAATAGACAGAAGCTTGGTGTTATATATATATATATATATATATATATATATATATATATATATATATATATATACAGTATATATTTTATATATATCCAATACAATCTGATAATACATATACAGTATGTTGCTCTTGTGTTACAACATCGTAATTCAGAGTGCACATTTCCACCTTCGACCTCTCTCTCTCTCTCTCTCTCTCTCTCTCTCTCTCTCTCTCTCTCTCTCTCTCTCTCTCTCTCTCTCTCTCTCTCTCTCTCTCTCTCTCTCTCTCTCTCTCTCTCTCTCAACTTGGACATTATATTTTACGCGACGTCGACAATGAGTTGCTGTTCACGTTTACCAATTGTTCCGTGTTTATCTTTAAGCTATAATATGTACAGTTGGTCAAAGTTCCAGCTGACCCACCCTCGCTCTGGGTCTCGCAGAATTATCTGGCAATACTGGTGTAGGAAGGAGGTGTGTCTTACAAAGATTGGGATTGGTAGATCTGATTTCGGCTATATCATTGTTAGAACATATACTAAACAAGGGAAAGTAAGCCTATCTCAAATAAAAATGCATACATCGCTATGCATGATCCCGAACATTCACCCAAAGTTCGTAGATTTGCTTAAATATTCAAGTTATTATATCCACTGATTGGCAACACATATAAAACTTGCTGGCTGCCACAACACACTTTACTCGATTTTATAAGAATACATATTTCTGTTTTATTGGTGGCTGCTTTAAAATGAAGGAGCATTTAGTCTTAACAACGTGAACATAACATAGTCTAATTTACAGTAATATACAGGACAGACACAGGTAACACATTAATGGCAAGTGGTATCCCTGCAGCATTACACCAGTATTGCCAGCTAATTCTGCGAGCCCCAGAGCGAGGGTGGGTCAGCTGGAACTATGACCAACTGTACATGTCATGTACATGTACACTGGCTGTCCTGCTATCAAATATATTCAGAATTCATGCTATTTTTTTGTCCATGCATATAGGAACATACATGCATAAGTGAACACACATGCAAACTGAAATTCTTGGTTCATGAAAGGTGAAATGATGCCTTTTGCAGGCTGGTCAAAAAAACAAAAAAAAAACAAAAAAAAATAATAATAATATATATATATATATATATATATATATATATATATATATATATATATATTACATTCTGACAAGGTGTTTTTGCCATTTCATCGGGCACAACTGTTACAAGGAATACCCAGGGCTAAACATATATACGGTAACCATGTATGGACATTTTGGTTGAACCTATTACCGTACTGTTTATTGATCTTCATGTTAGTTTTATTATTATTATTTTTGTTTTTAAATCCATTTCCTCATAATATATATATATAATTATATATACATTATATATGTATATATATATATATATATATATATAATTATATATACATTATATATGTATATATATTCAATTTTGTTAGTTTCCTCCTTAGACCTTAATCAAGCTTAAACAAAATAACCCCCAAGACCCTCCTTCAAGATAAATTTGTAAAATTTTCGATAGAAAAATGTACCGGCCAAAGGCCGGTTCCTCTTATATTATTATGTTCCTTCCAACAACCAACTATACTCCTAAAATTGATTAATGAAATTTACAAACACATGTGGCAGTCCGTGGATTCGAATCCAGGATGCTCACACTGAAAATCAACACCTTATGCATCGCACCACGTAGACAGTTAAAGAATGGTGGACACTGCCTACGATTTATTATGCAACTTCGAATCCTGCATATCAATCTAAGCATGTACACACATCCCAACTGCAACTCACGTAGGCTATGCATATGTGAATGGAAAGAGCAATTAATGGGGCCTTAACCACTAGGGAAGTCCTCTCGATAAATTACCCCTGAACCAATATCAATTATTATGTTCCTTCCAACAACCAACTATACTCCTAAAATCGATTAATGAAATTTACAAACACATGTGGCAGTCCGTGGATTCGAATCCAGGATGCTCACACCGAAAATCAACACCTTATGCATCGCACCAGGGAAGGAAGGAGGGTAGGGAGGGGAGGGGAGGGTGGTAGGGTGGTAGCGGGGGTTAGGGGGGGGGGGGGGAGGGTGGTAGGGGGGCTCGTTGTTGGTTAACTCCCCCACCCCCCCCCACCCCCACCCCCACCCTCCTTCCTTCCCCGCACCCCCTGCCCCGCCCACTCCCTACCACCCCTACCCCCTTCCTTCCCTCCCGCCCCCCCCAAAAAAAACGTTGCTAACGCAACGTTAGTTTTATAGCCTTTGCCCACCCGCCACCCCCACCACCACCCCTCGAAATTTCGTTGGCTATGTTAAAAAAATAGTGAAATATTGTGTTGTTGGCAACTGGTTTGTTGCCTGATTTTTACAAATGTGGCCAGCATTCTTACAAATGGAGCTACAGACATTTTAAAATATATACTTTTTAGATGTATTTTGGCCTGCTGAGTCCAAATCTGACCTCCAAATTGGCCTAGGGGTATATTACAGGCTCACTATCGCTCGCCAGGAAAAAATAAAACGCCTACTACAGTAAATGACACGAAAAGTTTTAATATTGACAAACAAATGGGGCGAAAGATTTTAAAATCGCCAAACTAATTGACTGAACATTTTTTTAATGTGAAAACTAATGGGGCTAATCATGAGAGAGAAGGGGGACCAGAAAAAACCGGCGCATCTCTCCTTACGAACCGTCGACGATTGGTGGAGGTCGGTGGGGACATGGCTACGATATTAAGTGGAGAGGCCAAAGTATTTTTTAGGGCCCTCCACATTGTTGGTAGCTCTATAGTCCATTCATCATCGGTTGGCTAACAATTGTAAACTCTAAAGCCGCTGTGACACGAGCGCTTTTTCCGGCAATTTTCGATGAGCAAGTTTTTTCTCGTATTCTTTAGGGATTTTTTCGCACTGGGATTGGCAACTAGATTGATGATAGATTATTTTAGGCGGCTAAATTCTGATAAAGTGTAAAATTTGAAGCTTCTAGACCATAATTGCCCATAAACATGGCTCTACAAAGAGCCCATGTGACTCCACCTTAACCTCAGTAACTCATAAAGGGCTTGTTTTGGTCTATTTATTCAGTTATTCATATAATGTTTAGTTTCTCCCTAGACCTCCATCAAACTTTAAAAAAACAATGCCTAGACCCCCCTTCAAGATAAATTTGTACATTTTTCGGTAGAAAAATGTTCCGGCCGAAGTCCGGTTCCTCTTCAATAATTTCAGGCTCGCTTTCGCTCGCCAGAAAAAAAAGCACCTAAATAGCACAAATGTTCTTTAAATTGACAACGAAATAGGGCGAAAGGTGTAAAAATCGTCAAATTAATGGGTTGAACGTAGGGGAGGCTGAACCTCAGCTGAGCCCAGAAATCAAAATTTCAATTATTTTTGGTTCTTGTTCTATAAAGCTTCTTTCAACATAGGAGAATAGCATAGAGGGAACAAAAAAACATATCGCATCCATAACCCCCCGGGGCGGGGGTTCGCCCACAACCCAAAAAAACAAAATGTTTTACCTTCAGCCACCAGAATTTTTTGTTCGTGTCTTTTGTCTAAAGGGCTTCTGTAAGCAATAGAAATTATCATATGAGGGCATAAACACCCATATGACATCCCTAGCACCCCCATCTGGGGGCCCCAATATCATGGATTTTGGTAAAAAATTTGTGTGAAATTATTTACTCAAGCTTGGTCCTGACAAAATTTTAGTTTAGTTTGTCATAAAACTCCATCCTCTATGAGCACGCCGTCATAGAAAACGTTCTCTAAGGAGGTCTAACTAATATATCTCCCCAAAAATATTTTTTGTCTGCTGAAAATATAAGAATTTCAGTGGCCAGCGATCATATATTGGCACTTACGAGTGTATCTATATTTTTTTGTAATGCTCAAATGCATTCCCCTTCTAAACACTATAAATAGGGGTATATAGGAAGCCTGTACGTTTAGATAATGGCCGTTTTGCCGAAAAAATCTGAGTTTTGACCATTTCGGTGTCAAAACCAGCTGTGCCCCAAAAATAATGATATAATATATTTTTTTCAGCACCTTCTATTATTCAATATGGGCAAACAAAAACGCTACGTTGTAGGGGATGCTTGTAGGATACGCCATGCAAAAATTGCGGGAAATTTGAAATTTTTTCAGTGACTAGATGATTTTACAAATAGTGCAATGAAATTCTGCGCTCGCGCACGCACGCACATAGAGAGCTGATTTTTTCAGCGAGTCTTAGTATTTCCATTGGTAGTAAGATGGTATAATGCCAGAAACACAATCTCTTATACAGGCTGACTTGGGGGTCAAAGGTTCAGCCTCCTCTTAACATCTCAAAACTAATGGAGCTAAACATGAGGGAGAAAGTGGTTCAGAAAACCGGCCCATCTCCCCTTAATACGACCACATGCCGTCATGGACTCAAGCATTACAAACAATCATAAAAACAAATGAGAGGCATCTCTTCATAGCATCACGTCACCTATTCATATTGTGGAATAAAACATGCAATGGAAACTTTAAATCTAGTGGTTTGCCAGTATTTTGTTTTTGTATTGGTCGTGCACAGTTACGCACTGTATAATCAACTTTATACGGTGGAATTTACTTTGAGATTTAATGTACATTTTCATGTGGTCCTTGTATATGTATTATTACCATTTTTGTTTTATTTAACTTGCTATAATCATTGTGTAATAAACCTTTATCAAAAAAGGTTCTGAAACATATTCCAGAATGTTTGCAATGTAGATAATTACAGTATATATCGTTATTTTCTTAATTGAAAATTAGAACCATTGTCTGGAGTCATATTACTATATACCGTAATTAATACCCGTAAGGGTTCTCTCTTAATAATGTTTATATTTTGTGTGTTGTGCTTGCCTAAGCTTACTTTTACTTATAGGATGTAAAGAAACAATTAGTTGTACAAAATAATACTTTTATTGAGTGTGTTGAGTAGTAGTTGGCGGTAGGGGAATTGAAGGAAAAAGGTTGTCATTAACATTTAATAAATAATAATAATAATAATAAGAAGAAGTATAGGAGTAATACACATGTTTTCTTTTATGTATTAAATGCCCCAGTTTGTTCACAAATAATACAAGTCTGTCTGTATGTGTGCGTGCGTGTGTGTGTGTATGTGTGTGTGTATACACAAGTAATGAGCTTAACTGCAGGTAAAGTTCCGCACACACACACACACACATATATATATATATACTGTACAGTGTATATATATAGCTATGTTGTTGCTTTATTTTTGTATTTTGTTTAAGACGTTAAGGGGGGTCACCTGCTTTTTTTCTCTTTCTCTCATTTTCTTTCTTTCTCTGGCTTGTATCCATTCGGCCCCATTCAGCAAACTGTTTCAAGGCGTTTATCCCCATCCATGTGTCGATATAATCCTGGCGAGCAATAGCGATTCAGTATTGTATTGAGAAATCCGGCTTTGCCGGAGAATTTTTTCTATCGAAAAATTTACAAATTTATCTTGCTCTCTCTCTCTCTCTCAAAAAACAAAAATATATATATATGCTGGCTCGGTATTGCTCACCAAGAAATTATTGACACCTGGATGGAGTAAACGTCTTTAAACAGTAGGCTGAATGGGGCCGAATGGATACAAGCCAAAGAGAGAGGGAGAGAAAGAGAACAAAACGAGGTAGGCCCCCTTAAACGAAGGCGTTATTTATTTTTACCACAGTTGGGCATATACATTATAAATATGAATAACAGAGTAAATCATTCAATAGACATTATACCTTACCGTTACTTATTTTATTTGTATACAGTATACATAGACAAAATATACAGGAGGCTATTAATAACGTCAGAACATGACGTAAAATGTAACTATATACAAAACAAATCTTGTAATAACACTCTAAGAACGACACTCCATATACAGAACAATATTAAAAACCCATAAAATCACAATACATAAGAAAACAAAAGTACGACATCCCTTCGACAAGAATAAATTGGAAGGAATTTGTCACCACCTGCCCCATTTCTCTCCTCCCCCCCCCCCCTCCCGCCCCGCCCCCCCCCCCCCCCCCCCCCCCCCTCCCCTGCTGTCAACACAACGGTTCTGTACACTTTATGTACAAGGTTGTCGAGAGAGCACACAGGAAGAGTCGGAATTGTGTTTGTGTATGTGTGTGGGTGTGTTATGTGTGTGTGTGTTTTATGTGTGTGTTATTTTTGTGTTGTGTATATGTGTGTGTGTGTGTGTTTTGTGTTGTGTATATGTGTGTTGTGTATATGTGTGTGTTTTTTGTGTTGTGTATGTGTGGGTGTTTTATTTATGTGTGTGCGTGTGTTTTTGTTGTGGCGTGTGTGCTGTGTTTTATGTCCTTGTGATGGGTTTGAATGTTTTTGTGTGTAGCGAGTGTTTGTGTTATGTGTGTGTGATTTGTGATTGTGTGTGATTGTGAGTTATTATTGTCATAATAGTACGGTATGTGTGTGTGATTTTGATTGTGAGTTATTATTGTCATAATATTATGTTTGTGTGTGTGTGTGTGTGTATTCTGAATTGTATAGGTTGTTATTTTTGTAAGTGTGATTTGAAAGCTTTGCTTTTGTGATATACCGGTACGCCATGTGCTTTACTTTCCATTATTTGTATATCTTGTTTTCGTATCAACTTATCCAATTTATATTAGTCTTAATTATAGTTTTATAGTATATATATATTTTTTTGGCTGCCCATGTTTCTTATATATTATGCAAATATAACTTGACCTTTTTATTTACGTAATTGTCTAATAATATATTAGGCTATGTATTCCAGATAATGTATACCATATTATGTGTAATTTTGTCCCATTTGATATACTTGCATAATTAACATAGAAGGCCTTGATTTTTTGTAAGTTACTATAGTCTATATTTTTGGTTAAAGGTGTAGCAATGTACAGCCCATTTGCTCTAGCCCTTTTTGAGTTAAATAAATTAGGGTGCATGATTTGTGACCTACCTACTTGGAACACGCAGTTGTACTGTTTGTGTTATACATGTACTTGTGCAGTAGACGTTAATGCAGAATGTAACTATGGGTATGAATGTACACTCGGATGCCATAGTCTCTAGCCCACTCATAATAATTCCTGGACTTCTCCTATTTCAAATTATGGAAGTATATCTCTGGAAATAAATTTAAGAAAATATTTTTCTTTACATCAACTACAAAACTATACAAACTGTTTATTGAAAAGAAAGTTTTTTCTTCCAAATATCAATAAAAATAGTTATAATTGCATAATGAAACATATAAGGGTCCACAAATTTTCATGAGTGGGCTAGAAACTATGGTATCAGAGTGTACATATGATTGTGTGTACGAGTATATGTATGTGTGGATGTACATATGATTGTGTGTACGAGTATATGTATGTGTTAATGTATATATATGATTGTGTGTACGAGTATGTGTATGTGTGAATGTACATAATTATGATCGTGTGTACGAGTATGTGTATGTGGTAATGTACATATGATTGTGTGTATGTGTATGTGTGAATGCGTGAATACATGTGCCTTAACCCTTCTGTACCGCCGCCGTCCATTTCACTTTATGCTGGCTACTATTAGACGATTTTATTCGGTTTACAAAGGGCCTCCAGCAATAAACAGGCTTCAAACTGTCACATTTCAGCCTTTTTAGTACCACAGATCTTTCTTAAATTGCAGAAAGCCGTCTAAATATAGCTAGAATAAATGCAAAAAGACGTCGCCGGTACAGAAGGGGTTAAGGGGAGGTTTTTAGTTTGTTTCCTAGACCTCCATCAAGCTTAAAATTACACCCCCTAGACCCCCTTTCAAGATATATTTGTTCATATTTCGGTAGAAAAATTTCCCGGCCGAAGGCCGATTCCTCTTAAATTACAGGCTCGCTATCGCTCGCCAGGAAAAAATCGACACCTAATTGGCACAAAAGATCTTTAAATTGACAGAAATGGGGTGAAAGTTCTTAAAATCCCCAAACTAATGGGGCGAACATCTTAAAATTTCAAAAAGCAATGGGGTTAAACATGAGGGAGAAAGGGGTCCAGAAAAAAAATCCTCATGTGGAAATCTCCCCTCAATATACAAGTTATGATGGCTTTATAATCCCTAACACCTTAACATAATGCACCGTATGAATCAGACCACCTGGGCCTTTATTAACCTCCCCTTCTGGCTGACATTAGACGATTTTAAACAGCTTAGGAAGGATCTGTGGGGGGTGAAAAGGGTAAAGACTATCGCAATTATTATCCCTCTGGTTTCCATAAACCCTTGCTAATCTGTATAAAATCGCCTAACACCATCTTAGCCTAAAATTATCCATATGAGTTAATGATACCCAGATTATATACAGAATATATATATATATATACCAGTATATATTTAAAAAGTCTTGATCGATCTTAAAAGGTTAAATTAATAATCATATTTCCTTTCAACTACACGAGTAAAGAAATGAACTCCTCTACACCCTGTTTCGTTTCATCTGACGGTAAATTGCAAAGTGCCCATCAAGATTTCTCAGTTATTTTGCAGATTGTGTAGTGAAATATGGTGCTAATTATATAAACGTGGTCTAAATATGAAGCAGAGACACAATAGTTTCTTATTTTTCCATTAGTTATCGAGAAATCAGTTGTTAAAGGATTCAATTTACCGTCAGATGAAATGAAACTGAGTATAGTGTATTATAAGTTGGAAATTATTGGCACACTTCTTCAATCACCCTATACAGCCAGTATCACAAGAGAGCTTTTTTAGTCAACATTCGACAATCAACATTTTTCTGGCAACATTTCTCGAATATTTTGCACTGGCATCGGAAACTAGACTAATGGTAGATGAATTTAGATGACATACATATTATAAATGTTGACCTCATAAGCTGCCAGACCAATGTTGAGGATAAATGTTGAGGGAAAAAGCGCATGTGTGATACCGGCTTTAGTGATTCCAATCCTTCATACAAATTCGGGCATTGTTTATATACATTGTCTTTGGATTTGGTCCGGGAGTTATATTACACATTCAGGATTATTGTTTACGACTATACACTGTAAAAAATAATAGTGGGCATGAAAAGAGCAATTTCGGTGTCCATAATATTGTACCCCATTTAAAGGTATATTAGGTCGCAGTGGCATTAATAGTCTACTCATTTAAAGGTATATTAGGTCGTATTGTCCATACTAATTACACTATTTAATTGTATAATCGGTCGTAGTGTTCATAATAACATATCCCATTTAAAGGTATATTAGGTCGTAGTGTCCATACTAATTACATTATTTAATGGTATAATCGGTCTTAGTGTTCATAATATTAAATATCTTTAAAGGTATATTAGGTCGTAGTGTCCATAGCAATTACCCCAGTTAAAGGTATATTATTAGGTCGTACTGTCCATAATAAAATACCTATTTAAAGGTATATCAGGTCGTAGTGTCCATAATAATTAGCCAATTTAAAGGTACAATAGGTCGTAGTGTCCATAATAATCTACCCCATTTAATGGTATACTTGGTGATCATGAACCTATCTTATACAAGGATGGAAAGGTAAATCACCATAAATATACCCAATGATTCTTATATACCTTGTTCATACCTTTTTATACCTTTCATCTTTTACAACTATATCATGTCTTCATTTTATCGGGGCGAGTCATATCCTCGACCCTATATGTACAGTCGCGCTAAAAAGTTAATTCTCGGCACCAAGTATGTTTTGATCAATAATTGGTATCGGCAATTATCTAAGCTTCATTTCTTCATATCGAGTGAAATATACAAACATGTTCCTACACTTACCCCACCCTATTTAACATCTGAACATCTGACAGACATTAATACAGCACAGAGCAAGCCAAACGTAATGACAGCTGGTACATGACTTATTAGTGCGACTGTACCGCCTTTCAAAAGTTTATTGTCACTGAATATTAAAACGTAGACATTTTTTATTGTATTTTGTTTTATTTATTTGTTTATATATATGGTATATCACATTGTGTTTGGTTTATTTGGAAGGAAAATTAGGAAGTAGTGAGGATATTGTCAGACTGGCTTTAGGCGGCGTTACACACGAGTTCTTCTTTCTGGAAATATATAATCGGCAATTTTTTCTGGCATAATTTTTCGTGGATTTTGGCACCGGTAACTAGACTAAAGATTTTTTGTTTTAAAGTGGCCTAATCCATGGAAAACTTTAATTTTGACGTTCTTTGGCACTGGTATGGACAAACTAGAACGAAGGTAGATTATTAAAAGTAACTTAATCCACATACATCTTGGAGTCCGACGTTCTTTGGCATTGATATTGGCAAACTAGAATGAAGGTAGATTATTCAAAGTGACCTAATCCCTATAAAACTTGGATTCATACGTTCTTTGGCACTGATTTTGACAAATTATAATGAAGATAGATTATTCAAAGTGACCTAGGCCTAATCCCTATAAAACTGAATTCAGACGTTCTTTGACACTAGTATTGGCAAACTAGAATGAAGGTAGATTATTCAAAGTGACCTAATCCACATATATCTTGGATTCAGACGTTCTTTGGCACAGGTATTAGCAAACTAGAATGAAGGTATTGTTCAAAACGACCTAATCTATATAAAACATTGATTCAGACTTGGCCAGCTTGAAATTGCCGGGGAGTTTGCCGAGAAAATTTCCGAAACAAGTATTCGTGTGACTTTCCCTTTAGGCCTTTCTATCTTGTTTAATTTCTGCCTTGCTTCATTTCTGCCTTGCTTCATATCTGTCTTGCTTCATTTCTGCCCTGTTTCTGTTATGTTTCTTTTTTTATATTTCTGCCTGGCTTCATTTCTATCTTGCTTCATTTCGGTGTCACTTCATCTCTGTCTTGTTTCATTTGTGTCTTGGTTCATTTTTGTCTCACTTCATCTCTACTTTACTTCAATTCTATTTTGCTTCATTTCTGTCTTGCTTTATTTCTGTCTTGCTTTATTTCTGTCTTGCTTTATTTCTGTCTTGCTTTATTTCTGTCTTGCTTCATTACAGTCTTGCTTCATTACAGTCTTGCTTCATTACAGTCTTGCTTCATTACAGTCTTGCTTCATTACAGTCTTGCTTCATTACAGTCTTGCTTCATTAGTTTGTTTCATTACAGTCTTGCTTCGTTACAGTCTTGCTTCATTACAGTCTTGCTTCATTAGTTTGTTTCATTACAGTCTTGCTTGTTACAGTCTTGCTTCGTTACAGTCTTGCTTCGTTACAGTCTTGCTTCATTACAGTCTTGCTTCATTAGTTTGTTTCATTACAGTCTTGCTTGTTACAGTCTTGCTTCGTTACAGTCTTGCTTCATTACAGTCTTGCTTCATTAGTTTGTTTCATTACAGTCTTGCTTGTTACAGTCTTGCTTCGTTACAGTCTTGCTTGTTACAGTCTTGCTTCATTAGTTTGTTTCATTACAGTCTTGCTTCATTAGTTTGTTTCATTACAGTCTTGCTTCGTTACAGTCTTGCTTCGTTACAGTCTTGCTTCGTTACAGTCTTGCTTCATTACAGTCTTGCTTCATTAGTTTGTTTCATTACAGTCTTGCTTGTTACAGTCTTGCTTCGTTACAGTCTTGCTTCGTTACAGTCTTGCTTCATTACAGTCTTGCTTCATTATTTTCATTACAGTCTTGCTTGTTACAGTCTTGCTTCGTTACAGTCTTGCTTCGTTACAGTCTTGCTTCATTACAGTCTTGCTTCATTAGTTTGTTTCATTACAGTCTTGCTTGTTACTGTCTTGCTTCGTTACAGTCTTTCTTCATTACAGTCTTGCTTCATTAGTTTGTTTCATTACAGTCTTGCTTGTTACAGTCTTGCTTCGTTACAGTCTTGCTTGTTACAGTCTTGCTTCGTTACAGTCTTGCATTAGTTTGTTTCATTACAGTCTTGCTTCATTACATTACAGTCTTGCTTGTTACAGTCTTGCTTCGTTACAGTCTTGCTTCATTACAGTCTTGCTTCATTAGTTTGTTTCATTACAGTCTTGCTTGTTACAGTCTTGCTTGTTACAGTCTTGCTTCGTTACAGTCTTGCTTCATTACAGTCTTGCTTCATTAGTTTGTTTCATTACAGTCTTGCTTGTTACAGTCTTGCTTCGTTACAGTCTTGCTTCGTTACAGTCTTGCTTCATTACAGTCTTGCTTCATTAGTTTGTTTCATTACAGTCTTGCTTGTTACAGTCTTGCTTCGTTACAGTCTTGCTTCATTACAGTCTTGCTTCATTACAGTCTTGCTTCATTAGTTTGTTTCATTACAGTCTTGCTTGTTACAGTCTTGCTTCGTTACAGTCTTGCTTGTTACAGTCTTGCTTCGTTACAGTCTTGCTTCATTAGTTTGTTTCATTACAGTCTTGCTTGTTACAGTCTTGCTTCGTTACAGTCTTGCTTCGTTACAGTCTTGCTTCATTACAGTCTTGCTTCATTAGTTTGTTTCATTACAGTCTTCCTTGTTACAGTCTTGCTTCGTTACAGTCTTGCTTCGTTACAGTCTTGCTTCATTACAGTCTTGCTTCATTAGTTTGTTTCATTACAGTCTTGCTTGTTACAGTCTTGCTTCGTTACAGTCTTGCTTCGTTACAGTCTTGCTTCATTACAGTCTTGCTTCATTAGTTTGTTTCATTACAGTCTTGCTTGTTACAGTCTTGCTTCGTTACAGTCTTGCTTCATTACAGTCTTGCTTCATTAGTTTGTTTCATTACAGTCTTGCTTGTTACAGTCTTGCTTCGTTACAGTCTTGCTTGTTACAGTCTTGCTTCGTTACAGTCTTGCTTCATTAGTTTGTTTCATTACAGTCTTGCTTCATTAGTTTGTTTCATTACAGTCTTGCTTGTTACAGTCTTGCTTCGTTACAGTCTTGCTTCGTTACAGTCTTGCTTCATTACAGTCTTGCTTCATTAGTTTGTTTCATTACAGTCTTGCTTGTTACAGTCTTGCTTCGTTACAGTCTTGCTTTTTACAGTCTTGCTTCATTACAGTCTTGCTTCGTTACAGTCTTGCTTCGTTACAGTCTTGCTTCGTTACAGTCTTGCTTCGTTACAGTCTTGCTTCGTTACAGTCTTGCTTCGTTACAGTCTTGCTTCGTTACAGTCTTGCTTCGTTACAGTCTTGCTTCATTACAGTCTTGCTTCGTTACAGTCTTGCTTCGTTACAGTCATGCTTCATTACAATCTTGCTTCATTACAGTCTTGCTTCGTTACAGTCTTGCTTCGTTACAGTCTTGCTTCATTACAGTCTTGCTTCGTTACAGTCTTGCTTCATTAGTTTTGTTTCGTTACAGTCTTGCTTCATTACAGTCTTGCTTCATTACAGTCTTGCTTCGTTACAGTCTTGCTTCATTAGTTTTGTTTCGTTAGTCTTGCTTCATTACAGTCTTGCTTCGTTAGTCTTGCTTCGTTACAGTCTTGCTTCATTAGTTTTGTTTCGTTACAGTCTTGCTTCATTACAGTCTTGCTTCATTACAGTCTTGCTTCATTACAGTCTTGCTTCATTACAGTCTTGCTTCATTACAGTCTTGCTTTACTTCAGCCTTACCTCATTACAGTCTTGCTTCATTACAGTCTTGCTTTACTTCAGTCTTACCTCATTACAGTCTTGCCTCATTTCACTCGCTACGTATCAGTTCCCTTCCTTCGGTAGGCATAATATTGTCAGTAATTGTCTTTTTGTCTTTGCTGTATCCGTCTGAAAATCAAATCGTCTCATGATAGCCAGAATAAACTGCTAAAAGGCGTCACAATCCTCAATGGGCGAATTATTAAAACATATACCTCCATTGTACAAGGGAGTATGTGCAGATCGTCAACAATCAGATATATATTAAGGGGGGGGGTCACCGTTTTTTTTTTTATCTTTCTCTCCTTTTATCTCTTACCCTGGCTTGTATCCATTCGGCCCCATTCCGCCAACTGTTTTAAGACGTTTATCCCCATCCAGTTGTCGATTTACTCCTGGCGAACGATAGCGATACAGCTTTGTATGGAGAAATTCGGCTTCGCCAGAGAAATGTTTCTATCGAAAAATGTACAAATTTAGCTTGCTGTCAAAACAAAAATATATACTCGGTACTGTATATGCTAGCTCGCTACCGCTCGCCAGGAAAATATTGACACCTGGATGGGGGTAAACGTCTTAAAACAGTAGGCTGAATGGGGCTGAATGGATACAAGCCAAAGAGAAAGGGAGAGAAAGAGCAAAAAAGCGAGATGGGCTCCCTTAAACACCATCAAACACCTACCAACACTCCATCAATCCATAACCCTGAACACTCTACAGCTCCCATCAATCCATATCCCTCTTCAATCTATATTCGTCATCAATCTATATCCTTCATCAATCTATAGCCTTCATGAATCTACATAATTATCTCCTCAATCTATATCCCTCATCAATCTACATCATTAATCAATCTATATCACTCATCAATCTATATCCCTCATCAATCTATACCCTTCATCAATCTTCATTTTTCATCAATCTATAACCCTCATCAAATTAAATATCTCCTCAATCAATATCCGTCATCAATCCATAACCCTCATCAATCTATACCATTAATCAATCTATATAGCTCATCAATCTACATATCTCATCAATCGATATTCCTCATCAATCTACATCATTAATCAATCTACTTTTTCTCGTCAATCAATAACCCCCCTCAATCCACAACCCTCATTTTACTTCCACCTCACTCATAATCCAGGAGGTTGGGCTGGTCGGTAGTGAGACACCTGATCCGTTGGTAGAGGGTGGCCATGGATAGCCTCTCCTGGGGTGACTTGGTCCAACAGGTTACCATCACTCGGTACATGTCGGGCGGGCACTTCTCCGGGCAACACAACATCCGGCCCGCGGTGATCTGTGTTATTACCTGGTGGGAGAGATAGAGAGGTGATCTGTGTTATTACCTGGTGGGAGAGATAGAGAGGTGATCTGTGTTATTACCTGGTGGGAGAGATAGAGAGGCAGGTGGGAGAGATAGAGCGAGAGGTGATCTGTGTTATTACCTGGTGGGAGAGCAAGAGAGAGAGAGGTAAGAGTAAGATAGGTGGGAGAGATAGAGAGAGAGGTATGAGTGAGATAGGTGGGAGAGATAGAGAGAGAGAGAGAGGTATGAGTAAGATAGGTGGGAGAGAGGTGTGAGTAAGATAAATGAGAGAGCAAGAGAGAGAGAGGTAAGGGTAAGATAGAGTTGACGGAAGGTAAGGGTAAGATGTCAATATCAAGATCTTACGTGCCATTTAGGTGTCAATTTTATCCTCAACATCCGGCCCGCGGTGATCTATGTTATTACCTGGTGGGAGAGAAAGAGAGAGAGAGGGGTATGAGTGAGATAGGTGAGAGAGAAAGAGAGAGAGAGAGACGGGTATGAGTGAGATAGGTGGGAGAGCAAGAGAGAAAGAGGGGTATGAGTGGGATAGGTGGGGGAGCGAGAGAGTGGGGTATGAGTGAGAGAGAGAGAGGTATGAGTGGGATAGGTGGGAGAGCAAGAGATAAAGAGGGGTATGAGTGGGATAGGTGGGAGAGCGAGAGAGTGGGGTATGAGTGAGAGAGAGAGAGGTATGAGTGGGATAGGTGGGAGAGCAAGAGAGAAAGAGGGGTATGAGTGGGATAGGTGGGAGAGCGAGAGAGTGGGGTATGAGTGAGAGAGAGAGAGAGGTATGAGTGGGATAGGTGGGAGAGCAAGAGAGAGAGAGAGGTAAGAGTGAGCTAGGTGGGAGAGCAAGAGAGAGAGAGGTAAGAGTAAGATAAGTGGGAGAACGAGAGGTAAGAGTAAGATAGGTGGGAGAGCAAGAGAGGTAAGAGTAAGATAGGTGGGAGAACAGAGAGAGAGAGAGAGGTAAGAGTAAGATAGGTGGGAGAACAAGAGTGAGAGAGGTATGAGTGAGATAGGTGGGATAGATAGAGAGAAAGAGAGGTATGAGTAAGATAGATGAGAGAGAGAGAGAGGTAAGAATAAGATAGGTGGGAAAGATAGATAGAGAGAGAGAGAGAGGTAAGAGTAAGATAGGTGGGAGAGGTAAGAGTAAGATAGATTGGAGAGAAAGAGAGAGAGAGAGGTAAGAGTAAGATAGGTGGAAGAGAGCAAGAGAGAGAGAGAGAGGTAAGAGTAATTACCTGGTGGGAAAGCAAGAGAGACCGGTGTAAGGGTAAGATGTCAATATTAAGACGACCGTATTTATATATTTTCTAGTTTCCTTACTATACCTCCATCAAGCTTTAAAAAATATCCTAAGACCCCCCTTCAAAATAGATATTAAGACCTTAGGTGCCATTTAGATGTACATTTTATCCTGGCAAGTGTTAGCTAGCCTGTAATTTACAAGAAATCGGCCCGGGAAATTTGTCTACCGAAAAATGCACAAATTTATCTAGATGGGGGATCTTAGGGATGTTTTAATAAGCTTGATGGAGGTCTAGGGAGGAAACTAAGGCGATATTAATATACAAATAAGTCGACGAATACATAAACTCTACCCCTTTGACCCCTTCAGCACCATGACGCCTTTTTACCTTGGATTCTGGCTCATACTAGAGGATTTTATGCAGTTTAAAAAGGATCTGTGTTATTCAGAGAGTTTATTGAGATCGTACGTGCCCCTTTGAGTCCTAGAGGTAGATTATAAGCTAAAGAAAATACTCTAATGGTAGCTAGAATATGATTAAAATTACGTCATGGTGCTGAAGGGGTTAAGGTGGATTTACAAAGGGAGTTTTCCGGCAACTTTTGATCCACACCTGTTGGTTGGCAACATTCTGAGACTATCTTAGTTTGGTAGGCTGAAGGTGGATTATTATAAGAGATACAATGCTTGTTATGTATATCTTATTTTTAATCATTCCACTTTCAACACCAAACATCTCCCAATGAAATTAATGAATGATCGTCCTGGGATTCGAATCTGGGTTACCACATACATATCTTAAACACTCTAATCATTACACCATCAAGACAGTCGAGGGTTTATGCACAAGCCTACGACATATTATCCATTCTCGAATACTGGATATTAATCTAAGCCTGTACATATTTCAAAAGGAACAGGATCAGAAATGCGAAAAAGAAAGTCGGGGGGAAAATTCGCTCATGTAAATTAACTTCCACCGATAACAGTTGAGGGTAAATGCTTCCGTGTGATAGCCTCCTAAATCTTGTTCATGAGGGTATAGCACCGGTTAATGATAAGCATGGGGGGGTATTGAATCGGGACACCCTATAATTTAGCCCACCGTTTTCTGATTCAGTGCCCTCGGAGCTTCCATCACGAGAACATCTATGACTCTACAGCTCTCCCTCTTCACCACTACCACTAACATGCCCTCATCAACCTCCACCACAATTGACCACTTGCGAGTTTCAGGCTATAAGGAAGTTGGAGCTATAAGTATCGACATTTAGAAGAATTAACAAGTAAAATACGGTCGTAGTCAATTTACATATACACTAAACCAAACTAACTATACTTCCTATCACTCAAAAATCAACATTATTATTGCATTTCTGTTCTATATCGATATTTACGCCTCCAACTTCCTCATAACCTGAAACTCGCAAGTGGTCAATTGCTGGGAAGGTAAAGTGGTGCTATGTGAAAAAGTGATACGATTGTATTACCAGAAATGATAATGGATAAGGGGTTAGTGGCTGTATTTTTGGTCTATTTACTCAGTTATTCATTTAGTTTTTAGTTTCCTCGCTATACCTCTATCAAGCTTAAAATTACTCCCTAGACCCCCTTTCCAGATAAATTTTTAAATTTTTCGGTAGAAAAATTTACCGGCCGAAGGCCGGTTCTTCTTAAAATTACAGGCTCACTATCGCTCGCCAGGAAAATATCGACACCTTAATGGCACGAAAGGTCTTACAATTGACAACGAAATGGGGCGAAAGGTGTTAAAATCCCCAAACAAATGGGCCGAACGTCTTAAAATCTCAAAACTAATATGCCAAACACGAGGGAGAAGGAGGTTCAGAAAAAGCGACTACTACCCCCTTTAAGGGAAGATATTCATTTATCTCTGTATTTATTTATTCATGTGTGTATATTTCTCCATTCAAGCACTGTATATGTCTCCTACCTAAAAGTGTAGGGTAAGAAGGGTATATGGCAGTCAGAGGGTTGATTGAGATAGTCTTTACCCTTTTAACTCCCACAGATCCTTCCTAAACTGCATAAAATCGTCTGATGATAGCCAGAATAAACTGTTAAAACGCTCCATAATCCTCAAGGGGTTGATCGTTACGCTAAAGAGCAATTATTTATTTGGGTGTGGGCCAATCGGCTTTTTGTAGACTCTTATTTTCATACGTTCTTATGTTCTTATTATAAGCAAAACAATGTTGAAAGTGGGGAGGATCCGGACACACGACCTTCGACTGTGAGTGTGCGCGATATTTCCACACGGGCAAACGGGGCAAGAAATGCAAAAAAGGGAGAAATGAACGTCAGCAGAGTTAGGAGGAAATTAAAGGCGTAATGAGAGAGATACATTTCACGGGGGCTGTTGGGGACGGAGGCGGGGGGGGGGGGGGGGGGGGGCGAAGTGGGAACATATCACGGGAAGCTGGTGTGTGGGGGGCGGGGGGGGGGTATCGAAACGGGGACATATAACAGGGGGGTGGTGTGTGTGTGGGGGGGGGGGGGGGGGGGGGAGGGGTATCGAAGCGGGGACGTATCATTGGGGGCTGGTGTGTGTGGGGGCGGCGAGGGGGTTGGGAGGGTTATCGAAGCGGGGACATATCACGGAGGGAGCTGGTGTATATGGGGGGGGGGGGGGGGGGTTGACGAAGCGGGAAATGGAGGGGGAAATGGGAATGTTCGTGTCGGTGGAGATATAAGAGATGACACATTCGCCAAATTTAGCGTTCGCCTGAAGTTTTTGCAACGAAGGGGCAATTATCGTTAGGTTGGTGATGTAGCATGTGTACACTACGCATGGGTGTACATGTGTGTGTTCACATACATATATACACACACACATACAAATACACTATCATATTTGTTGGTGGTGTGTGAATTGTGTGTGTGTGCGTGTGTGTGTTAAACTATATGCTTTTTTGCTCCACACACACACACACACACACACACACACACACACACACACACACACACAAAGGGCTATGCTCTTTCGTAGTGCTGCCACTGATCAAAATTCCTATTCCTCGCAGATCTATTGGTAAAACGACAAGTCGTAAATCACACACCCGGCCATCAGGGTTTGGACACGTTCGAGACTTGTTTTAGTTGTCGGATATTTTGGCAAACAATAACTGGGGGTCTGCATTAGTGTGATTCTCATTGATTAGGTTGTTTGAATGCTTGTTAGTCTTCTCTTTTTTCTGTTTATATCTGTATCTGTCTGTTTTTGTTATGCATGTCTAGCTCTGAATCCTTGTCTATTATCTCTCTCGCTCATACATATTTATCTCTAGCACTCGTTGCCAACACTTCTAATTAATTTCGATTTCGGTGATAAATATTAATTCAGAAACATTGGTCGCATCACATTTGATGTATTATATTCCACGTGGTAGCGTTATTTGAGTAATTCATACAAATATTTCTTTGTCGATTTACATCTACGTAGCTATCTACTTATCTCTTATAGCTATCTATTTATATCTGCATAGTTAGGACTATTTATGTATATTTATCAATATATCTTTCTTTCATTCTTTAGAAATACTTAATCGAATAAATCTATCGCTTTGTTTAACCATTTATCTATCTATTTATCTCTCTCTCTCTCTCTCTCTCTATATATATATATATATATATATCTGTGTACCTGTTTATATTCATTGATATATCGTTCAATATTGGCACATAAGGACACGATTTTCGTGTTTATTTTCTTGCACAATTATAGCAAGTTGAATTTGCTGTATTATAAAGTTAGAACTTTCACACTGTAATATTTTGTGAAAGATCGGCAGCTAGAAAAAGGCACACTAGCATATATTAAATTTATTCTTATGCATGTAGCACACAAAATAACTGCCTTTGTAATTAGTTGTATTGGTTTTCTTATTTGTTTTTATTTCGACTTTTATCGATGTTGTTACCAATGTTGTTCTAATAATATGTTTGCAAGTTCCTGGTGTTTTGTTTACGTACGTCAGTATATAGTTTTGTGTGTATTTGTATTTGTTAGTATTGTTTTATTGAATGCGTTTGAAAGATTAGCACTTCATTTTATATTTTTCTAGTATTCATATATATATACCGGTATATATATATATATATATATATATATATATATATATATATATATATATATATATATATATATACAGTATATAATTATATATTATATATAATATATGTATGTTTATTATTTTTGTTTAAGCTTTGTAGCTACTGCTTTTGATAATGTTTGCTTTCATTTCGGTATTTTATATTTGTATGGAGCTGATTGCGATAGTATTTTGACAGTGTATAAGGCTTTAAGCCATATACTGTATATTGATATTTTGGGGTATAATAATTTAATACCTGATAGGCTACTGTTATTTGATTACATTTGTTGTCGTTGGAATTCTTCAAAATATAGTATTATAATCTCTCATGCAGCAGTCAGTTCTTTCACTCGTGTGTGTGTGTGTGTGTGTGTGTGTGTGTGTGTGTGTGTGTGTGTGTGTGTGTGTGTGTGTGTGTGTGTGTGTGTGTGTGTGTGTGTGTGTGTGTGTGTGTGTGTGTGTGTGTGTGTGTGTGTGTGTGTGTGTGTGTGTGTGTGTGTGTGTGTGTGTGTGTGTGTGTGTGTGTGTGTGTGTGTGTGTGTGTGTGTGTGTGTGTGTGTGTGTGTGTGTGTAATCCATTATGACTATTGACTATATTGGGTGGAGGGAAAGCATAAAAACTCAGAATTATCTAATGTAAAATTATGTGTAACCGATGCGTAGTGTGTGTGTGCGTGTGCGCGCGCGCTCTGAATGATTATGACACTGTGCTGGAAGTCCACCTCCCCCCCACCTCAGACAGGTAATCAATCAATGGGGTCCTGTGCCGTAAAGACGCGTAGCTGCACTCGCCCTCCGATTCCACTCCTTGGGGTCTCTTTGCACGACTTCCCAGGCCGTGATTTGGTCCATTCAAAATACTTTACGACATGAATGTTCAACTTTCCTCAATTATGAGTCACGTGGTCTTCCCCAAATCCTACCTCCACTCCACATGAGCAGGGTCAACTTGAGGGACTTTTACTTCGATTTTTACTTCGATTTTCATTTTTACTTTGATTTTTACTTTTATTTTATTTTTTTTTACTTTGACTTTGATTTTTACTTTGACTGATTTTTACTTTGACTCTGACTTTGACTCTGACTCTGACTTTGACTGACTTTGGAGGCGGCTCACGTGCCCAAATATTCGAAGCTCACGTTTAATTTCCCCATTATATAACCAACTGCCAGGTTATATCACTGATTGACATAAGATGACTGACTGATTATAAACCTCTACATGAATGAATAACACGTGTGACTGTACTATTATACCTGTGTGTATTAATACTACTTCAATGGCTGCGATAACTGTGATGACTATAATAACTCCTTCTGTACCTGCGACGTCTGTTTAATTATACTTTTGCTATATTTAGACGATTTTGTGCAGTTTAAGAAGGATCTGTGGTAGTTATAAGGGTTAAATGAGATAGTTCGAAATCGGTTAATTACTGTACTGGAAGCCCTTTATAAACTGAATAAAATCATCTCATAGTAGCCAAAATAAAGTGAAACAGATGTCGCCCGTACTGAAGGGGTTAAAACGAGCGACCGTAAAAACCATCCATCTATACGAAAGTGCTATTGTTTTATGATGATATCTCTCTCTCTCTTTCTTTCTCTATTTATTTTTCTTTCTCTCTCTCTTTCTTTCTCTCTCTTTCTTTCTCTCTCTTTCTTTCTCTCTCTTTCTTTCTCTCTTTCTTTCTCTCTTTCTTTCTCTTTTTACTCTCTCTCTCTCTTTCTCTCTCTCTCTCTCTCTCTCTCTCTCTCTCTCTCTCTCTCCATCATCATCATCATCATCATCATCATAATAATAATAGTAGGAACCTGAACCACCCAACTTTTTTTTTTTTTTTTTTTTTTTCTCTATATTCCAACTTACTTCCTCTCGGGCATAGGCTGAGAGCCTTAACATTCACCGCTTTACAATGAACAGTGAAGCCCGTGAGGTCATGTTCCAGTATAGGGAGTGAGACATGTGAAGCACGTAGAGTACAACGAGCACCTGCCATCTTGCCTTCACATGAGGCACGGTGCTCACTCATGGCCCGAAATGACCCCATCTCTGAAGCCATCTCGTTCCCGTGCTTCACTGTCTCACCCCCTACACTCGGACTCTCACACTTACACACACACAACGCCACCTGTTGAGCAGATAACTAACCTCTTGATTGGTGTAGCCGTACCAGGGTTGCTTGCCCCCTGTGAAGATCTCCCACAGTACCACCCCGAAGCTCCAGATATCCGACTCTATGGTGAAGCGCCGGTATAGGATGCTCTCGGGCGGCATCCAGCGTACCGGTAGAAGGGTACGCCCGCCGAACTGTTCAAAGAGAGAAAGATAGAGGTGTGATTAGATAGATATACAGTCAGCTTGATACGTATATGTTTAGATAGATAAAGTGTAAGAGAGAAGTCCCCATGTTCCAGATATCAGATTCTACTGTACACTCGGATACCATTGTCTCTAGCCCACTCCTCTCTAGCAAGAGGTGAGGCCAGGACCCTTACTGGACGGCGGCCCACAGTGATAGTTAGGGGTGGGGTTGAGGGGAGAGGGAAACGCACACACGAACACACTGTGAAGCATTTGAGGTCTTTGAATGCTGCCTTGGCCTCACGAATAAGTATGACATTTATCTAAGATTATTATTATTATTTCAATTATCATTATAATTATTATTATAATAATAATAATAATAATTATTATTATTATTATTATTATTACTTAGATACAAGTGCCATAGCCAAGATTTAACTGATATACTCATTTTGCCATGCATCTCTCTCACTTTCTCTCTCTCTGAGTTCATATTAACGTCTTACTATTTATATTCATATAAATGTATGTTAATATAATTGTTTTGGTATTTATTACTTTAATTTTTCATCTCACAATTATGTTAACATTATTATGTATAGAGGAAACATGCTTCTGTGTAGGTTTAAAGTGAACCCTACGAATCACACAACATGCTTCAGACTGAAGTTGTATTCATGGGTATTGCTTTACCTGCGTAGGAATGAAACTTTAACAGTAAGGATAATGAAAATCTTTAAATTGTTATACTAATTACCATATATGAAAGATATAATTCAGAAAGTTACCAATGACATAATTATATGACTATGATTAGTTATTCACACACACACACCCACCCACAAATGTTTCTAATGAAGTTCTATCGTATTCCTATTCCATACTTCCATTCCAACACCTCCCTTTCACTCTATCTCACTCCCTCTTTGCCTCTCACCACCTCAACCACATCTCACCCTCTCCCTGTTTCTCTGCCTCCCAGTCTGTCCCCCCCCCCCCCCCCCGCACACACACACACACACACTATCCTTCTCTCTCTCCATCTCTCTCTCTCTCTCTCTCTCTCTCTGTGTTCCAGTCTGCCATATCTATACTGATCTCTTTTGAAGCCTTCCCTGAACTTCAATTTTGCTAATAATAGGAACTGCACTACCTAATAACTAATGGTTCACTCCAGTAGTTATACTTAACTTACTCATGCTAAAGAAAATATTGCATATGTTTGTTCTAAATAGTATGGAATAAAGGATGTTAAATAATGCGAAAGTATGCGAACAAATAACTACAATAAAGTAACTAACAAAGATAGCTTCCTGGATTGCTTCACACAAATGTTTTACAGTGTGTTCGTGTGTGCGTTGCCCTCTCCCCCCTACCCCACCCCTAACCATCACTGTGGGCCGCCGTCCAGTAAGAGTCCTGGCCTCACCTCTTGCCAGAGAGGAGTGGGCTAGAGAGTAGTAGTAGTAGTAGTACTACAGTAGAGACTATGGTATCCGAGTGTACAATTCCGATAGAAGATGCTTTCCAGGGGCACTAAGCGAATGAGAAGTTTATCTAGTACGGCCGCTGAACTGTTGAAGAGAGATAGATACAGATGTGATTACATAGAAGTATAGAAAAACAGACATATATATAGATGTGAAGATAGATATTGGAGTGAGAGCGAGCAGCCACAAATCTTCAGATATCAGATTCTATGGTGAAATATCGACACAAAATATTTTCCAGGGCCACTAAGCGAACGAGAAGTACAGTAGATCTATAGTTTATTCGCTGTAAGTAGGCGAGGAATCATGACCTCTAACCTCTGTAACTAAAATACGTCTAGAGTACTCGAGCTAATATTTCTACCATTTGAGAAGAGTCGGGCAAGGAATAGATGTGGACATTTACAGTGAACTTGCTCTAGCCCTTTTTGAGTTACAGAGGATAGAGTTCATGATTTCTCGCCTACTCACAACGAATAGACTGAATAATCAATGAAAATACAAGCAACTACCATCTCTGCATTATATTAATATCAAATGTTCATAATTAACATAATTTTTCGCTACAAAGTCTTCGTAATAGTAGAGTAATCTTGATTGAGGTATGACAATTGACCACCACTTAAGGGGGGACGGTTCACTTTTTAGTCGATTTCTTCATGTATTTAATATTTTTCTAGTTTCCTGCATAGGCTAGACCTCCATCAAACTTAAAACAACAACCTCAGGATCCCCCTTCAAGATATATTTGTTAATTTTTCTGTAGATAAATATGCCGGCCAAAGGCCTGTTCCTCCTAAAGTACAGGTTCGCTTTCGCTCGCCAGGAAAAAATCGACACCTAAATGACACGAAAAGTATTAATAATGACAAAGAAAAGGGTGGAAAGGTCTTAAACTCGCCAAACTAATGAGCGAACGTCTTAATATTTGAAAACTAATGGGGCTAAACATGAGTAAGAAGGGGGGACCAAAAAAAACGGTCCATCTAACCTTAAGAAAATCTTGACTGTATCAAATTATGTAAATGGTAGAAAAGGGCATAGAGCAAATGGTATATAAGACAATTGTAAAATAAACAAATAGGAACGAGAGAGAGAGAGAGAGAGAGAGAGAGAGAGAGAGAGAGAGAGAGAGAGAGAGAGAGGAAAGTAATTTGATGAGGAACAAAGCAATAGGAAGATGAGGGGACATGTAGTTAGGCAAGAATGGGTTAAAATGAAAAGCAAAGGTCAGAGAGAGCGAGAGAGAGAGAGCATTATTGATATCTGGTATTCCTAAAATATATATATATATATATGTATATAAAAGTAGTCCAAAGTAAGGAAACGTGTTTGCTACTCACTTCTATCATCCCCCCCCCCCTACCCTCTTCTAGTTATATAACTATGAATGTATTAACCCTTACTGTTTTTGTTTTTTTTTTTTTTTTTCTATGTGATTGAGGGAGGCAAAAGGCATAACTGCCTATAGCGAGTGCCTCCCCCATAGTTGAAAGAGTGACAGGGCCAAAATCAAGGGACGTTCGAGCCAAAATGCCTGGACACACGGAGTTTGAAGCAATTTAAGTCATAGGAAGAGGGAAAGACTGATTCTGGGAGAGAGTTCCAGAGCTCAGATGTTGAGTAGAAGAAAGTTTGAGAGTAACGTTTCACTCTTGGGCTGTACCAGCGACGTGTGTTTTATTTTATTCTAGCTATATTTAGCCGATATTGTGCAGCTTAAGAAGGATCTGTGGTAGTTAAAAGGGTTGGTTGAACTATTTTGAAGCCTTATTATTGCTAGAGGTCTTTCATAAGCTGAATAAAATCATATAATCTTTGCCAGAATATAATTAAAAGGATGTCACCGGTACTGAACGGGTTAACCCTTTCTGTACCGGTGCTGTCCTTTAAGCTTTATTCTGGCTACTATTAGACAACTATATTCAGATTTTAAAAGGGCCTCCAGCAATTAACAGGCTTCGAACTATCTCACTTAACCCTTTACTAGAACAGATCCTTCTTAAACTGCACATAATCGTCTATATATAGCTAGAATAAAGTTATATAGACGTCGCCCTTACTGTAGGAGTTAATATTCTCCTCGCATAAACATATTGGAAGCCGATTAGGGAAATTGGAAAACGGGCCTGCCGTATATAATACCGTATTTCTTTTCCCGAAACTAATTTTTATGTAACTGGTTATATTCGAAATAAACAAATATATATTGTTATATCAGGGGTTTTACCTGGTTTAGATTGGATTTTTGTAGGTTCTACTTAACTGGAGAAGTCAAATTCACACAACACATGCACAGAAGAAACAAAGGGTAACATATAACACTGTACATTTTATGAACAACTTTATTTATGTAATTACTAAGTTTAACAATACTATTAATTATGCGTGAACAAATGGTTAAAATATACAGTATATGTGCCAAGCACGGTCGAGGATCCGCGAGGGAACTAGGAATATACTTGGTTATCTCTCTCTTTCAATATGTTTCATACACCCTAATTCACGGGTGTGCAATATTCGACACTTTATTCTCTCTCAATATTATACCTCATCTTTAGTCTTGATGAAGATGCTTATAGCTAAGTTGAATCATTACTCTCTAGTTTTAGAATCAAGAACGGGTGATATAGAAATCTCACAACTCTAAGAAATATTAAAGTCTAAATGGCGGACTCTGTTTTCGTAAGGTTTCACTTGGTCACATGGGTATAAAGTAAACACAGTTTAAATGGTGGACTCTATCTTTATAAGATCTCACTTGGACGCACTTAGTGTGAAATAAACAGAGTCTAAATTGTGGACTCTATTTTTATAATGGTTCACCCGTCGCACTGGTGATAAATAAGCTGAGTCTAAAATTGGGGAATCTGCCTTAATAACTATTTCATCTTGTCGCACTGGTGTATGAGTGAGAGTGGATTTTCAACATTTACTTCTAGGCTAACACTTGAAGATTGAAGTGACGAACGTAGCTTGGGTCGAGAGGAGATAAATGTTGTCTTGTCTTCTAGTTCTCCGTTGGGCCGTTTAGATGGTACTGCCGTGTGGAGGGGTAGTTTGGGATACAGATGGATTAGCTGGTTTTGGGTCTTAAATGATAGTTCCTTGATGTCATGACATTGGGCAATTTCATCGGACTAAACGTGAGTAATGAGCTAGGACATGTCCTGGGGCTGTGGTTACTCGTCTATCCTGACCGTTATGCTAATCGGTGTTGAAGTTCTGTTTCGGTACTCTTGAATTGGGGTCTTTAATACAATGCCTCTAGTGTCATGGCACAGCAACAAGGTATCGGGGCTAACGCGAGGAGATAGTAAGATCATGAACTTACTGATTTCACTCGACCTGCCACTGACCGTTATAAGAGGTTCAAAGAACTCAGGGGCGGTGTTTAAACCTTTTAATTGTAAGTGTCCTCGACCATGGCGTTGGACAGATACACTAAGGACTTTTATATGTAGAGTGCCGTTGTTAGTGGTATCTCACAAAGCCCTAACTGGTCGAATGACCTTTACCATGGCAAGTATCTTTCTATAGTTTTAGAGTGCGGTTTTGGCAAAAGAAGTAAGGTGGGGACATGTCCGACGGTTATGCTTCTAATACCAAAGGTGTAGCCTATTAGGGATCTTATTATTAAACATTATACCATGGCATGTGATAATATTAATTCCTCAATAGGTATAATAATTCCTCAGACCTCGAAAGACATTGACCATGGTTTCAGTACAATCCTTGAATGGGAGGGTAATTTTAGGGCTAGATTTCAAACATGTTCGTTTAACAAAGCCCTAGAATTGCTTGCCTTATCCAGGTTTTCGTCGGGGTAGTGACGACTTTGGCTGAGATGTCCCAGGTCAGGTGTGCGGAGGTCAGAAGGTCATAAGTACAGAGGGGCGTATTCTGGGGGGATTAGGAGGACCCCCTAGAAGTTTGCGGGCAGGTGAGTAGACCTCTTGGCGGAAGAACGGCGTAAGTGTCCCCGGTTAGTGCGTCCATGTTGGTCCTTTTGTCCCTGGCTGAACAATATTTTCTTCTTGGTGGCTTCGTGGTGTTGGTGTGGAGCAGCAATGGTTTTGCCTGGCGTGGTTGGTAAATCAGGTTTGATGGTGGCAATTCTGACGTCTCGTTTGGTGAAATGTAGTGATGCACAGGTGGGTTTTGGGCGGCTAGGTGTGGTGGGCTTTGTTCTGGGTTTATTGCCTACACATGGTTTTGATGGTGCGTTGATCTTCCGTGATGGAGGTGAGTTTTCCTTCTCGGTGTAGGTATTCTGCTTATGGTTTCTGCTATTGTCTTCCTTGTTGATGATGTGGTGGAGTTTGGGAATTCTGGGCATCTTCGTTATCTTGTTCTTATTATTTCCTTCCTTCGCTTTGGTTACTTCTCTTTGAGTTTCTCCTTCGTCCATCTTGATCCGTTTTCCTTGCTGCTGTTGTCTGCTGGTGCTGGTTACATTAGTCTCCCCTTGGTCGGTTTCTTTCCTCTTGTGTGGTATGGTGGTATTCCTTAATCTGGTTATTTAAATGTTATATATATTGAGAATATATCACAAATACACGTGAGCCACTAAATGTTTCTAATCTCTCAGTGGGGATCGAACCGTCGACCATCAGGACGATAGCCGACTCTTTAATCTAGACTGCCGTGGTGTAATTGATTAAAGCGTCGGCTATCGTCCTGATGGTCGACGGTTCGATCCTCACTGAGAGATTAGAAACATATATATAAATATACAGTATATATAATATGAGATACCAACCCCGTTAATCGATGAGGGGGGTTGCATAAGCTGGACTGTATACCAAGTGGGGAGAGAGAGAGAGGTGGGTGGGTCGGTAGGTCGGTAGGTAGGTGAGCGAGGAAGAAATGGCTGGAAAAGGAGAACGATGGGGCAAGTCAATGGGTTGGAATACGTGGCGAAACAGGAGAGAGAGAGAGAGAGAGAGTGAGTGAGTGAGTAGAAGTAGCACTGCCGAAATCTACCTTTCATAATTCTGTTGTCGTCTAGTAGGCATATGCAGTACAATATATATATATATATATATATATATATATATATATATATATATATATATATATATATATATTATTGAAATAGTTAGATTGAGAAAAAAAAGGATCTTAGGGGAACTACATCATAGTGAGAGAGAGAGAGAGAGAGAGAGTGAGATATACAAGGGTTCAAAGGGTTAAATACACGTCCACTTCGTAATTGGGAACAACGGAATTCAATGTTGCGTTACTTTGCATTACTTTGTGTTATTTTGCATTACTTTGTGTTACTTTGCGTTACTTTGTGTTATTTTGCATTACTTTGCGTTACATTGTGTTACTTTTCGTTTTGGTCTGAACTGCAAGCCACAAACTTATATTTTCTGGACGGACTAACTAGTCTGGTATGCAAATAACTCTTGCATTGTAAATTAAACAATATGATATGCAGAACACCACGTTTCAAGCTGGTAGATCTAACAACGGGAGAGAGAGAGAGCGCGAGAGCGAGAGTGAGAATAAGAGAGTGGCAGTGAGAGTAATATCTGTCTTCATGTACAGAATAACTCACGGACTCTCCCTCTCACACTCTCTCTCTGTCTCTCTCCCTATATATATATATATATATATATATATATATATATACTGTCTATTTCTTTGTTCTCCGGTGGCAAGTTGCAGCAGTTGGTTCTTGATGAGAATACATTAGTTCTTGCCTCCTCACCCTCCTGCTAACTCAATGTAGGGTTTTCCTGTAGTGAGTGGCTATTTTATCTTTCCTATTGTATCTCGATAAATCAAGATGAATTTGTTTTACCTTTTGGTTTTCAGAAGGTATGACGCCTTTCGTTATTGCATTCTGGCTGGCAGTAGACGATCTTAATTAACTTGGTGAGGACATGTGGGCGTCAAAGGGTTAATTGACAAGGTTTGTACCGCTTTAAATCCTTCAAGTCCTTTGTAGGCTGAAAAAGTCGTCCAGAACATAATTAAATATGCTTCTTTGAACTGAAAGAGTTAAATTACGCGTGAAGTAAATGGCATTGATTTTATCAACTTAAGATGAAGGGTTACTTTCTAATCTCCCTCTAGATAACTGAATGTATCTTTTTCCTGTGACGTGTTTCTTAAATGTATTTGGTTTTCTTAAACATATGATCTATCTATCTATCTATTGCCGGACGTCTCGATCCCCGAAGGGGTGGCTACAAACGAAACGCCCCCATGCACCTCTGTCCCCAGTCAGTCGACGCCCCTCCTCCCATCCAGCACCGCCTTCACTCATATACTTCTTCACTCCATCCTTCCACCTCTCATTCGGTCTACCTCTCCCTCTCTGTCCTTCCACCTCGCTCTTGTACACTCTCTTAGTCATTCTCTTGCTTCCCATACATTTCACATGACCAAACCATCTCAAGGTGTTCCTTTTCACACTTTCCAGCACATCTACATCCACACCACACCTCTCTCTTACTTCCTCATTCGTCTGTCTATCCCTCCATGTAACTCCACATGCACTTCTTAAGTACACTTCTTATTTGATGCAGAGACACATTAATTTTATATTTTTTCCTTGACCCCTTCTGTACCGGCGACATCCATTTTAATTCTATTCTGGCAACTATTAGACGATTTTATTCAGCTCAAAAGGCAATTATCAAGCTTTGAACTATCTAACTCAAAAATGCTACCACAGATCCTTCTAAACATTCACAAAATCGTCTAAATATAGCTAGAATAAAACTAATATGATATCTCGGTACAAAAGGGGCTAAGTATAGTGAAAGCACTTACACACAGACACACAGGTTATCATTAAGATGCAGTATGTGCCTTCTTATATATTAATAACCTTTTGCTGTAATTATATACAACCAGCTATTATTATTATTATTATTATTATTATCATTATTATTATTATTAATATCATCATTATTATTATTTATTATCATTATTATTATTATTATTATTATTATTTTATTGATCTATCACACACATTATTCGTCAACTTAAACTTATCTATTATTTCTTCAACTCGGATTGTCGTTCATTTCGTACAATTGTGTTTGGTTAAGATGGAATCATTCATCATTCATAAATACATGGACTAATTGCCTAGATAATTGGATGTTGTTGATCAATAATGGTCGATGCCAATATAGCGAGAGTATGGTCCAGCTGGCTTCAATCTGGCGTGTACTTACTCTAGTTACTTACTCTAGTTGTATTGCGGGAGTGAGCATGCTCGTTATTTCCCGCCTCCTATATGTGTAGGTGTTATATGTATCGTTGGAAT
>CM064492.1:19325699-19411946 GCA_032716605.1 Paralithodes platypus | reverse complement strand
CGAGAGCGAGAGGGAGTGAGTGAGTGAGTGTGAGAGGCCAACCGACCGACCGAAAAGCATAGAAAAGAGTGCCTAATATCGCACTTTCCACAACTCTCAGAAACTCCAGAACCCTACTTTCTTTTTTCCTACTTCTTGCCTTTCACTCCCACTACTACTGCTTGCCTGCCTTCCGCAATATCCCTCCAGTGACTTCTTGATGTTTATTTACGTAGAATCTTCGCTTCTGCGGTCTTGGTCTTTCTTGAATGTAGCTCGTGTATTTATATATACAGTATATATGTACATTATGTACGGTATATATATATATATATATATATATATATATATATATATATATATATATATATATATATATATATATCTACTGTATATATATATGTGTATGCTTGTGTATGTATGTATGTATGTATTTATATATATATATTTATTGATTTATATATTTATAAATGTATTGATTTATATTTATATTTCTTATTTATATTCTTAAATGTGTATCCTGGATATTTTCGTGATTTTTGTTATCTGATTCTGTATTATCTGAGAAGAATCTTGACCATTTCTTCCAGACCATACTTTTACACTTAGAGGTATATTCGTACATGGATAACCTCATCATTCCTTCATATACATTCATATAGTCATAGACGCACATATACTGATGGACGTGAGAGGAGGTCAGTATACTGTATATGTTATTCTGAACAGTCATAAATACGGTACGTGAGCGCAGGGAGGCACTCGAGGGAACTGCTCACTACGTCACCGATAGCAGTTTGAGATCCTGTACTTAGAGAATTCCGCCATCTTTTTCCTTGGAGGTCATTTTCGAGCTGAAATTCTATCTATCTATCAATCTATCTATATCTATCTATCTATCAATCTATATATATCTATCTACTTATCTGTCTATCTATCTATCTACTTATATGTTTATCTATCTATCTATCTATTATCTATCACCACACGCACCTGAGGTAGTTGTTAAGATCCCCACACTCCATGTACTCGAAGACCATAAGGAGGGGGTCGGAGTTGTAGCACACACCGTAGAAACTGACAATGTTGCGGTGTTTGAGATTGTTGAGCAGCTCCACCTCCCGCTCCAGCTCCTGTCGCGCCTCCTCTCCCGCGCTTTTCAGAGTTTTAACCTGGAATATAAAGGAACGCGAAGATTATAACTGGTCGGAAATAGTTGTAGAAGATTGCTGAAATTATTAAAACCCCCCAAACTTTTCAGAGTTTAAACCTGGAATATAAAGGAACGCGAACCGGTTGGAAATAGTTGTAGAAGATTGTTGAACAGATTTATACCTGGCGGAAATAGTTGTAATGGATTGTTGAACAGATTAAAACGGGGCGGAAGTAGTTATAGAAAGTTGTTGAAATGCTAAAAAAACGTGTGGAAGTAGTTTGAAAAGGTTGTTGAAATTATTAAAACCGCCTCCTCTCCCGCGCTTTTCAGAGTTTTAACCTAGAATATAAAGGAACGCGAAGATTTAAACTGGGCAGTAGGTTTAAAAGGTTGTAATTGTTGCCACGGCTAAACTAAGCAAAAACATATTCAATATCATCAGCAGGAAAAAAAAACAGAAACAAAAATATATACAGTATATATATGTATATATATATATATATATATATGTGTATATATATATATATAGTATATAATATATAGTTTATCGAAGAGGGATCAAAGGAGCTTTGCAGGTTGGATATCTCCCCGGTTCTTCCGTACATTCAAGGATTTTCTAGTGTGAAATCGGCAATATTATATAAAATATATAATTTATTCAGGTTTCAATGTACTGTTAATGTTTGTCCCACAAGGTCTTTATATTATTAAGGCAATGGAGGGGCAGAAGGCAAAGGATGATATCAAATCTGCATATAGCATTACATGTTTGCTACTAAAATATAAATGTTTTGTAAGTGAAGATTATTTCCTATGAGAGAGAGAGAGAGAGAGAGACAGAGACAGATAGACAGACAGACAGAGAGAGAGAGAGAGTATACTCAAGAGTTACATAAATACAGAGTACACGGAATTGGCAGTCCTTAATTCAAAGTCAGGCCTAAAATCTAATAAAGTACATGTTACCGAGTTTAAGATAAGGAGAGTCTAGCAGAGAGAGAGAGAGAGAGAGCGAGAGAGCGAGAGAGCGAGAGAGCGAGAGAGCGAGAGAGCGAGAGAGCGAGAGAGAGAGAGCGAGACAGACTGAAGCAGGTGTGTGGGCTGATGAGATGAACGTAACCCATTAAGGGAGCCAGATATTATAATTCCCAGTGAACAGACGATGCAGACCCTACATCCACCCCTTTAGTTAACAGTCATCAACGGAGAACTCTTAACCCCTTCAGCACCATGACGCCTTTTTTACCTTTGATTATGGCTATATAATGTACTTTAAGAAGGGCCTATAATACTAAGAGGATTTATTGAGTTGTATAGGTAGATTAGGCCTATATACTGAAGAAAATCGTCTAATGGTATCCAAAATCTGATAAAACTACGTCATGGTTCTGAAGGGGTTAAGGGGGGCATGTGGTTATTCTTGGGTCTATTTATTTATTCATTCATGTTTTTTTTTAGTTTCCTCGCTAGACCTCTATCAAGCTTGTCAAAAAACACCCCCGAGACCGCTTTTCAAGCTAAATGTCCTGGCCGAAGGCCGGTTCCTCTTTAAATTATAGGATCGCTATCGCTCGCAGGAAAAAATCATCGACACCTAAATGGCACGAAAGGTCTTAAAATTGACAACGAAATGGGTCGATAAGTGTTAAAATCGGCAAACTAATGGGCCGAATGTCCAAAAATCTCTAAACTAATGGGATTAAACATGAGGGAGGCTGGTGTCCAAAAAAACAAACAAACAGCCCATCTCCCCTTAACAAGACTAGCTGCTGCGACATCTTGGGGATTTGTTTGATCAAGCCATTTCCGTTCAATTTAATAATAGTTTCCCCCAATACTAAGAACGAAGGCCTCACTAGACCCCCTTCAAACTAAATAATTGCAACCCAGACCCCCTTCAAACTTAAAATGCATATGTTTTTCGGCAGAACAAAGGTCGTTTCTCTTAATTTCAGAGATTCGTGCGTGTTCAAAGATTTACCAATACTTTTGCAACCATTTCCCCGCGTGTTGTTTGATTGGTCGATCGTAAAGTACTTATTAAAGTTCATATTGTCGATGCCTTTGATGATTTTGAAGACTTGAATTAGGTCACCTCTTAATCTGCACTGGGTTAAAGGAAATATACCTAATTCTTTAAGACGCTCCTCGTATGGTTTGTTTCTTAGATTAGGTATAATTTTGGTAACTACGTTGAACTCGTTCAAGTTTATCAATATCTTTTTGGTAGAAGGGGCACCAGGATTTAATGCAATATTCCAGAAGAGGACGGACTAGGGAATTGTAAAGTGTGAGGATTACATCTTTGGATTTATGCTCGAATGATCTGCCTATAAAGCCAATTATTATATTTGCCTTCTTAACAACTTCTGAATATTGTTAACTGGGTTTTAGGTTACTCAATATGTATACTCCCAAACCAGTTTCTCTGTCTACACTCATAAGCTGAATGCCATTCATCGAATAATTTGCTTTCTCATTTCGTGTCCCGATATGGAGTTCTTTGCGAATCAAAGTAAAACAAACCCGAAAGAATTCTATAGTTATACCAGAACGAAAAAAGTAGTTACTTCAACTGTTGGACCGTTAGTCGATGAAAATGGAGAATACACCAAAGACAAAGTACAAATGAGTAATGCCCTCAATACCTTCTTTGCATCAGTTTTTACAACCGAAGACCTCAGTGATATCCCTACACCATCGCCGATTCAGATTGATAATTCAGATGTTCTAAGCAATATCACCATTACAAAGAGAGAAGTATTGAATTGTTTAGATAAACTCAAGGTAAATAAAACGCCTGGACCTGATACAATCTCGCCTAGAGTTCTAAAGGAAGCTAAGGATGAGCTCTCCAAACCACTGATATTGTTATTCAATGAATCCTTGCAGTCTGGGACTATGGCTGATCAGTGGAAGCTAGCCAACGTATCACCGATATTCAAGACAGTCAGCAAATCCCTACCCAGTAACTATCGTCCAATTAGCTTAACCTCAATTGTATGTAAAATGCTAGAAACGGTCATAAGAGACAGACTCGTAAATAACTTAGAGGCAAGATAACTTACTTAAAGATAGTCAACACGGCTTTCGTAAAAAACGTTCCTGTTTAACAAACTTCTTAGACTTCTTCCACGATATCCTCAACCTCTACGATGAGAGTAAAGCTGTAGATATTATATACCTTGATTTTCAAAAGGCCTTTGACAAAGTTCCCCACAAACGTTTACTGCTAAAACTAAAAGCGCATGGAATACAAGACGGTGTGTTGAAATGGATAGAAAATTGGCTCAGCGACAGAAAGCAAAGAGTAGTCATAAACGGTAAGGCATCTAAATGGACCAATGTAAGTAGCGGGGTACCCCAGGGATCGGTACTAGGACCAATTCTCTTTCTAATTTACATCAACGACATAGATGAGGGTCTCACCTGCACAATCTCAAAATTTGCTGACGATACAAAAATTGCAAATAGTGTACTCTCAAAAGAAAACGATATGCAACACAATCTAGATAAATTGTCATGTTGGGCCTAAATTTGGCAAATGAGTTTCAATGCGGATAAATGTAAAGTACTACATATCGGATACCTAAATGAGAAAGCAAACTATTCGATGAATGGCACTCAGCTTAAGAATGTAAACAGAGAAACCGATCTGGGAGTAACAATATCGAGTAACCTAAAACCGAGTCAACAATGTTCAGAAGTTGTTAAGAAGGCAAACAAAATAATTGGCTTTATAATAAGGCAGGTCATTTGAGCATAAATCCAAAGAAGTTATCCTAACCCTTTATAATTCCTTAGTCCGCCCTCTTCTGGAATACTGCGTTCAATCCTGGTGCCCTTATTACCAAAAAGATATAAACAAGCTAGAACGACTTCAACGTAGAGTTACCAAAATGATACCTAGCCTAAAGAACAAACCATACGAAGAGCGTCTTAGAGAATTAAATCTATTTCCTTTAACCCAGCGCAGATTAAGAGGTGACTTAATTCAAGTGTTCAAAATCATCAAAGGCATCGACAATATGAACTGTAGTAAGTACACTATCGACCAATCTAATTACACGCGGGGAAACCGTTGCAAAATTATTGGTAAATCTTTTAACTCACACGAATCTAAGAATTTCTTCTTCA
Organism: Paralithodes platypus; assembly: GCA_032716605.1. Taxonomy (NCBI): domain Eukaryota; kingdom Metazoa; phylum Arthropoda; class Malacostraca; order Decapoda; family Lithodidae; genus Paralithodes; species Paralithodes platypus. Next base: position 19,406,674 of record CM064492.1, on the reverse strand, counting down.
ATCGAGTTGTCAACTTGTGGAATGGGCTTCCCCGAGACGACGTTATAGACTGCAGCACCGTTGATTCATTTAAACTCCACTTAGACAAATATCTCGCATCAAACCCGCGACTGACTGCGTTTGTAAATGAATAACTTTATTTTATCCCCCCCTCAGTTACTAACCCATCTGTCCCCTACTAACTTCCTAATCCTGCCACGGACATTAGTTCCAGGGCAGTAGTTCCCTTTCCAATATTCCCTTACCCACTCTAAACCACTGTTTGGACACTTGATCCTCAGTGTTTTGGAGGACAAGCAGCCTAGAAGGGTCACTAGATCTGTTGTTGCTTGATTTCCTTTGTACTCCTTTGTACTTTACATTTATCCGCATTAAAACTTATTTGTCAAATTTGATCCCAATATGACAGCTTATCTATGTTATTTTGCATATCTTTTACATGTTCGTTTCCTGGGATGGGACTTGATGGACGAGGAGGTAGACAGTAAGAGAGATGGGTTAAAAAAGGTATTACAGTTTGCTGGGATGGGATGGGATGCAAGAAGAAGTAAGCATAAAAGTTAATGGAATAATGAGGTTTCAAAGTTTGCTGGGATGGGATGGAATGGAATGGAAGAAGAGGTAGATAGAAAAAGAGATGGTTAAAAAGGATATCAAAGTTTGCTGGGATGGAAGAAGAAGTAGACATAGAGTATAATGGAATAATAAAGTGTCAATGTTTGCTGGGATGGGATAAAATGGAAGAGGAGGTAGACAGAGAAAGGTATAACAGGGTACTAAAGTTTGCTGGGATGGAACGGGATGTAAGAAGAAGTAGACATGACAGAAAATGTAATAATGAGATTTCAAAGCTTGCTGGGATGGGATGGAATGGAAGGAGAGGTAGATAGAGAAAGAGTGGGTTTAAACAGGTATAATAAAGTTTGCTGGGAACGGGATGGAATAGAAGAAGAGGTAAACAGAGAAAGGTTTAAAAGGGTACTAAAGTTTGCTGGGATGGAACGGGATGGAAGAAGAAGTAGACATAACAGAAAATGGAATAATGAGGTTTCAAAGTTTGGTAGGGGTAGGTAGAGGATGGAAGAAGTTTGTAATTGCCCCTAAAAGAGTGGAGAAAGTTTGGGAGGGCCCTTTGTTCATCAATATGCTAATTCAGACCGACAGTGGCGAGTGTGATGAAGATTATGATTATGATTACGAGAAGAGGGTGATTATTAGGCAGTGAATATGATGAAGATTATGATTATGATTACGAGAAGAGGGTGATTATTAGGCAGTGAATATGATGAAAATTATGATTATGATTACGAGAAGAGGGTGATTATTAGGCAGTGAGTATGATGATGATGATGATTATGATTACGAGAAGAGTGATTATTTGGCAGTGAATATGATGATGAGTATGAGATGAAGATTATTGTTGGCAGTGAATATGATGAAGATGATGATTATGAGGAGAGGGAGATTATTGTTATATGTTCTAGTTTGTTAGATGTTCTAGATTGTTATAAGTTATAGATTGTTATATGTTCTAGAATCTAGATTGTTAGATGTTCTAGATTGTTAGATGTTCTAGATTGTTATAGTACGGATAATTAAGTTAATGGGTGTATTTATTTGCTCATTTATGTATTTATATAATATTTTTAGTTTCCTCCCTAGACCTCCATTAAGCTTGAAAACACATCTCAAGACCCCCTTTCAAGATAAATTTGTAAATTTTTCGATAGAAATATGTCTCGGTTACTACTTTACTATATGCTCGCTATCTCTTGCCAGGAAAATAATCGACCCCTAAATTGCACGAAAGGTCTTAATATTGACAAAGAAATGGGGTGAAAGGTTTTAAAATCGCCAAACTAATGGGGCAAACGTCTTAAAATCTCAAAACTAGTGGGGCTAAACATGAGGGAGAAGGGGGACCAGAAAAAAATGCCACCCTCTCCCCATAAGGGTAGTGTGGTTCTATCAGAGTGGGAGTTCTGCGTGTTCTTCTTCCTATTGCATTATGTCGGTGATTCCCTTGCTTCACTCCAATCAACGGTCAATATGTATTTTAGGTCACGTATGTGTTTTTTGTATTGTAATGTTTTTCTCATCAGTTCCTTCAATGATTAGTGTGTTATAAGGCGTTTTTTTCTTCTGCAAATGCATTTTTACTCATAAACTAGCAATATTTAAACATGCCCCCTAAAACCTTATTTTGTTGTTACCCTAATATAACAACCTAACATAACCTGGGGGCTGCCGCCCCCAGACCCCAGCTAGGTTAGCATTGATATAGAGGATGGAAAAATACTAACAATACAGTAGCAAAGTGAACAAATAATAGTTCTCCACTGATCCAAGATTGCCGCATTTTTCCTTCCACCCTTATTTAACCCACAAAGTCTAATGAAAAATAATTTAATTTGCAGCGGTTAAAAAATATATTGCGGTGACTAATTCAGTAAGACAAAGCTATAGAAAACGCATAGATAATTATACCGCATATGTGACGTAAAATACATGTCCCAATCAATTACTTCTCTATGAAACAATCTTACTCTATTGAAAAACCTTAAATGTTCATCAACTCTGCGTAAGCAGAGTGGTATCGCCCCCCGTATAGTGGTACCTGCTAACCGAAATGTCTGTCTGTCTGTCCGTCCATCTGTCTGTCTGTCCGAGAACTCCTAGACCGTTTGACGGATTTTCACCAAACTTCACACGAACCTTCGGTGCGTGAATGCGACGGTAATTAAAAAAAAAATGAATTTGTGCAATAGTTATGATCTTAGGTCCTAACAATTTTTTTGCCCCCCCCCCCTCCCCCTCAACCAGCCCCCCCTTTCAGGACCCCCACCGCCCACCCTGTACCTATTCCCTGTGTGTGTGTGTGTGCCCCGTAGGGCACACACACATCACAGAAAGCCACATATCATACACATGTCTCAGATGCTATGATAATAGTGAGGCGTATGTCTGTCTTTCCGAAAACTCCTCCTAGAGACCTAGACCGTTCGACGAATTTTCACACAAACTTCTAACGAACATTCGGTGCGTGAATGCGACGGTCAGGCAAAAAATATTTTGTAAATGTATGAATAGTTATGATTTTAAATCCAAAATATGGTTTTACCCCCCCCCCCCCAACCCAGCAATGATGGCGTTCTTAGTGTGTGAGCCACGAAGGGGCTCACACACTAAGAAGTCATTCATTCTGGGGGCGAAAACATCTCGCTACGTATTTGCTAGGTTAAGTTAGTTTAGTTGGCATTAGAAGTGATGGTAGTAATAGTGGGATTGATGGTGATAGTGATGATGGTGATAATAGTAGTGATGATGGTTGTAGTTGTATTGATGATGATGACAGTAGTGATGATGATGACAGTAGTAGGTATGATGATGACAGTAGTAGGTATGATGGTGACAGTAGTAGATATGATGGTGACAGTAGTAGATGTGACAGTAGTAGGTATGATGATGACAGTAGTAGGTATGATGGTGACAGTAGTAGGTATGATGGTGACAGTAGTAGATATGATGGTGACAGTAGTAGATATGATGGTGACAGTAGTAGGTATGATGGTGACAGTAGTAGGTATGATGATGACAGTAGTAGGTATGATGGTGACAGTAGTAGATATGATGGTGACAGTAGTAGGTATGATGATGACAGTAGTAGATATGATGGTGACAGTAGTAGATATGATGGTGACAGTAGTAGATATGATGGTGACAGTAGTAGGTATGATGATGACAGTAGTAGGTATGATGGTGACAGTAGTAGATATGATGGTGACAGTAGTAGGTATGATGATGACATTAGTAGATATGATGGTGACAGTAGTAGGCATGATGGTGACAGTAGTAGGTATGATGGTGACAGTAGTAGGTATGATGGTGACAGTAGTAGGTATGATGGTGACAGTATTAGGTATGATGATGACAGTAGTAGATATGATGGTGACAGTAGTAGGTATGATGGTGACAGTAGTAGGTATGATGATGACAGTAGTGATGATGATGACAGTAGTAGATATGATGGTGACAGTAGTAGATATGATGGTGACAGTAGTATGTATGATGATGACAGTAGTAGATATGATGGTGACAGTAGTAGGTATGATGATGACAGTAGTAGATATGATGGTGACAGTAGTAGATATGATGGTGACAGTAGTAGGTATGATGGTGACAGTAGTAGATATGATGGTGACAGTAGTAGATATGATGGTGACAGTAGTAGATATGATGGTGACAGTAGTAGGTATGATGATGACAGTAGTAGATATGATGGTGACAGTAGTAGATATGATGGTGACTACTATAGTCTATTTTTTTCCAGCTGAGACTAAATTGACATGTTCTCTCTTTTTGTACTAGGTTATAAGGTAGATTTTGTAGCGAAATATGCTGTTAATTATGAAAACATGGCATTAATACGACACACAGCCATACAAGTTTAATATTTGTCCATTAAATATCGACAAATCAGTTACTAAGGGATTCAATTTATCATCAGCTGGAAAAAAATAGACTATCGTAGTAGTGATGATGGTCATAATAGTAGTGATGATGGTGACAAGTAATGATGATAGTTGTAGTGATAATAATGACAGTAGTGATGATGGTAGTGACGATGGTGATGATGGTGAGTAGTAGTGATGATGGTGAAAGTTGTAGTGATGATGACAATAGTTGTGATGATGAAGATCATAGTAATGGTGATGATGGCAGTAGTACTGATGATGGTGCCAGTAGTAATGGTGATTGTAAGATGGTGGTGATGATAATAGTAATGATGGTTGATAGTTGTAGTATCAATGATGATACTAGTGATTAAGATGGTAGTGACAATGGTGACAGTAGTAGTGATGATGGTGAGTAGTAGTGATGATTGTAATTGTAGTAGTGATAATGATCATAGTAATGGTGATGATGACAGTAGTCGTGATGATTGTGGCAGTTGTAGTGATGACGGCAGTAGTAGTGATGATTGTGATTGATGATGGTATTAGTAGTGATGATGGTAACCCATCGCAGAGTTGGGTATGCCGTTTTGATTTTGGGCGAAACGGCACGTTTACTATATCAACTCTGCGTAAGCAGAGTGTTATCGCCCCCCGTATAGTGGTACATGCTAACCGAAATGTCTGTCTGTCCGTCCGTCCGTCTGTCCGTCCGAGAACTCCTCTTAGACCTTTTGACGGATTTTCACCAAACTTCACACGAACCTTCGGAGCGTGAATGCGACGGTAATTAAAAACAATATGTTTTGAATTTGTGCAATAGTTATGATCTTAGGTCCAAAACATTGTTTTGCCCCCCCCCCCCCCCCCCTGTACCTATTTCCTGTGTGTGTGACCCTACGGGGCAGGAAAGAGAAGAGAAAAGAGGAGAAGGTAGAAGAAAGGAAGAAGGTAGTGAGAGAGAGAGAGAGTGAGAGTGAGTAGAGAGTAGAACAGGGGGAAGGGTGAAGAAGTTTTGGAACAATTGTGAAGGAAAGGTAGGTAGTTTCCAATTCTAAATTATGGACAGTGGGATCCAGAGGGGTCCAGGGTTGGTAAGATCGGGAGTACGAAAAGAGAGGGGAGAAAGGAGAAGAGAGGAAGGTAGTGAAGGAGGTGAGAGGGATTGGGAGGAGGAGGGGAAGGGAGAGAGAAAAGAGAAAAAGGGGGAAAGAGTTGGAGGGAGAGGGAAAGCACGAGGGAGAGAGAGAGATGGAGGAAGGAGCGCTGAAACAATTGTTGGAAGGAAGGTACTGTAGGTGGGTAGAAAAGAGAGTTCCCAATGGTAAGTTATGGTTCATGGACAGGGGGATTTAGTGGGGTCAGTTAAGAGAGAGAGAGAGAGAGAGAGAGAGAGATCACACAGATGTGATGATAATGGTGAGACGTCTGTCTGTCTTTCTTAAAACTCCTAGACCGTTCGACGGATTTTCACACAAACTTCTAATTGTAGTGATAATGGTGATAATAGTAGTGATGATGGTTGAAGTTGTAGTGATGATGACAGCAGTGATGATGTTGACAATTGTAGATATGATGGTGACAGTACTAGTAGTAGTGATGATGGTCATAATAGTATTGATGATGGTGACAAGCAATGATGATAGTTGTAGTGATAATGGTGACATTATAAGTGATGGTATTAATAGTGGGTATGATGATAATTGTAGTGATAATGGTGATAATAGTGGTGATGATGGTAATTGTAATGATAATGGTGATAATAGTAGTGATGACGGATGTAGTTGTAGTGATGATGATAGCAGTGATGATGATGGTAGTGATGATTATAACAGTTGTAGATATGATGGTGACAGTACTAGTAGTAGTGATGATGGTGACAAGCAATGATAGTTGTAGTGATAATGATGACAGTAGTGATGATGGTGACAGTATTAGTGATGATGGTGAGTAGTAGTGACGATGGTGAAAGTTGTAGTGATGATGACAGTAGTAGTGATGACTATAATAGTAGTAGTGATGACTATAATAGTAGTAGTGTTGATAGTAATGGTGATAGTGACTAGTAGTGATGATGGTGACCCATCGCAGAGTTGGGTATGCCGTTTTGATTTTGGGCGAAACGGCACATCTACTTTATCAACTCTGCGTAAGCAGAGTGGTATCGCCCTCCGTATAGTGGTACGTCTACTTTATTGGCAGTTGACGTTGGGGCGTTGGTGGCTGCTGGAGTTGCGGTGACAATTGAAGTTTGTGGTACTCCAACGTTGAGTTTTACAAACTCTTGAAGTGTGTGTGTGTGTGTGTGTGTGTGAGAGAGAGATGGATGTGCCACTGATGAAGGAACCTGGACACACACACACACATTTTCAGCTCATCAGGCTGCCATTCTTTAATAAACCGTTAGTGGTATCGCCCCCCGTATAGTGGAACATGCTAACCGAAATGTCTGTCTGTCTGTCTGTCCGTCTGTCCGAGAACTCCTCCTAGACCATTTGACGGATTTTCACCAAACTTCACACAAACCTTCGGTGCGTGAATGAGACAGTAATTAAAAACAGATTTTTTGAATTTGTGCAATAGTTATGATCTTAGGTCCTAAAAATGGTTCCCCCCCCCCTCACCCAGCCCCCTCCCCCCCTTCAGGACCCCCACCGCCCACCCTATACCTATTCCCTGTGTGTGTGTGTGTGTGCCCCTACGGGGCACGCATATCACAGAAAGCCACACATCATACACCTCGTCTCAGACTCTCAGATGTGATAATAATAGCGAGACGTATGTCTGTCTTTCCGAAAACTCCTCCTAGACCGTTCGACGGATTTTCACACAAGCTTCTAACGAACATTCGGTGCGTGAATGCGCCGAAACAGCACGTCTACTTTATCAACTCTGCGTAAGCAGAGTGGTATCGCCCCCCGTATATTGGTACGTTTACTTTATTGGCAGTTGACGTTGGGGCGTTGGTAGCTGCTGGAGTTGCGGTGACAATTGAAGTTTGTGGTACTCCAACGTTGAGTGTTACAAACTCTTGGAGTGTGTGTGTGTGTGTGTGAGAGAGAGATGGATGTGTCACTGATGAAAGAACCTGGACACACACACACACACACACACATATTTTCAGCTCATCAGGCTGCCATTCTTCAATAAACCGTTTATCAACTCTGCGTAAGCAGAGTGGTATCGCCCCCCGTATAGTGGTACATGCTAACCGAAATGTCTGTCTGTCTGTGTGTCTGAGAACTCCTAGATCGTTTGACGGATTTTCACCAAACTTCACACGAACCTTTGGTGCGTGATTATTATTTTTTTAAATTTGTGCAATAGTTACGATCTTAGGTCCTAAAAATGGTTCCCCCCCCCCCCTCCCCCTCCCCTTCAGGACCCCCCACCGCCCATCCTGTACCTATTCCCTGTGTGTGTGTGTGTGTGGGGCACACATATCACAGAAAGCCACACATCATACACATGTCTCAGATGTGATGATAATAGTGAGACATATGTCTCTCTTTCCGAAAACTCCTCCTAGAGTCTAGACCGTTCGACGGATCTTCACACAAACTTCTAACGAACATTCGGTGCGTGAATGCGACGGTCAGTCAAAAAATATTTGTTTAATGTATGCAATAGTTATGATTTTATGTCCAAAATATGGTCCCCCCCCCCCCCCCAGCAATGATGGCGCTCTTAGTGTGTGAGCTCCGAAGGTGCTCACACACTAAGAATGCATTCGTTCTGGGGGCAAAAACATCTCGCTACGCATTTTCTAGGTTAAGTTAGTTTAGTTGGCATTAGAAGTGATGGTAGTAATAGTGGGATTGATGGTGATTGTGCTGATGGTGATAATAGTGGTGATGATGGTTGTAATTGTATTGATGATCATGACAGTAGTGATGATGATGACAGTAGTAGATAATTATGATGGTGACAGTAGTAGATATGATGGTGCCAGTACTAGTAGTAGTGACGATGGTGATGATAGTAGTGATGATGGTGACAAGTAATGATGATAGTTGTAGTGATAATGATGACAGTAGTGGTGATGGTAGTGACGATGGTGTGAGTATTAGTGATGATGGTGAGTAGTAGTGATGATGGTGAAAGTTGTAGTGATGATGACAATAGTTGTGATAATGAAGATCATAGTAATGGTGATGATGGCAGTAGTAGTGATGATGGTGACAGTAGTAATGATGATTGTAAGATGGTGGTGATGATAGTAGTATTGATGGTTGATAGTTGTAGTATCAATGATGATAGTAGTGATTAAGATGGTAGTGACTGGTGACAGTAGTAGTGCTGATGGTGAGAGTAGTAGTGATGATTGTAATTGTAATAGTGATGATGACACTAGTCGTGATGAGTGTGGCAGTTGTAGTGATGATGGCACTAGTAAAGATGATGGTGATTGATGATGGTATTAGTAGTGATGATGGTAACCCATCGCAGAGTTGGGTATGCCGTTTTAATTTTGGGCAAAACGGCACATCTACTTTATTGATAGAAATTTATCAACTCTGCGTAAGCAGAGTGGTATCGCCCCCCGTATAGTGGTACATGCTAACCGAAATGTCTGTCTGTCTGTCTGTCTGTCTGTCTGTCCGAGAACTCCTCCTAGACCGTTTGACGGATTTTCACCAAACTTCACACGAACCTTTGGTGCATGAATTCGACGTTTTTTTTTTTTTTTTTTTAAATTTGTGCAATAGTTATGATCTTAAGTCCTAAAAATGGTTTTGCCCTCTGCCGCCCCCCCCCCCCCCAAGCCACCAGACCCCCCCCCCCAAACACCGGACCCCCCCCCCCAAACCACCAGACCCCCCCCCCCCCCCCCCCCTCCCAAAAACCACCAGATCCCCCCTCCCCCTGTACATATTCCCAAGCAATGATGATGGCGTTCTGTGTGTGTGTGGGCACACTCACACTCATAGCCATCAGTCGGGGCGAGAAAAAAAAAACCCGTATTTGTTAGGTTAAGTTAGTTTGGTTGGCATTAGAAGTGATATTAGTAATAGTGGGGATATTGTTGGTGGTGATAATAGCAGTGATGATGGTTGTAGATTTAGTGATAATGATGACAGTAGTGATGATGATAACAGTAGTAAATATGATGGTGACAGTACTAGTAGTAGTGATGATGGTCATAATAATATTGATGATGGTGACAGTAGTAATGATGATTGTACGATGATGGTGACAGTATTACTGATGTTGGTAAGTAGTAGTGATGATGGTGAAAGTTGCAGTGATGATGAGAGTAGTAGTGATGATGAGAGTAGTAGTGATGGTGGTGAGAGTAGTAGTAGTAATAGTAGTAGTGATGATGATAGTAATGAGTGACTAGTAGTGCTGATGGTGACCCATCGCAGAGTTGGGTATGCCGTTTTGATTTTGGGCGAAACGGCACGTCTACTTTATTATAATTTCATATATCCGTATCACTATGTACTTTAGGAAAGATGAATCCAAAATTAATTATACTCTTCTTTTGAATGTTAGAGTTTACCCCTTGTGTGCCGGTGACGTCTTTTTCATTATATTCTAGCTACATATAGTGGGGCAGATAACTGGAATAATTGTTCATTTCTGGAAACAAGCACCAAAATTGGCACACATACTCCTTGGAGATTGCTCTTTTGATAAAACCCGTTAGCCACCTAAAAATTCAAGATGGTGGCCATTTTTCAAGATGGCCGCCATTGAATATACAGAAACAATGCATTTTGCAATAAAATCGCAAAGACTTGTCCTATTTGAATGATCTTGGTGTCAAATCATACATTTTTCACTATGTAGAATCCGAATTTGGAACCATGGACTAACTCACTAGCTTCCTTGTACCATAATATCAGTCCCGGAATCATAATTAGGGTAAAAAGTGCCCATATCATAGGCACCATCAGTCCGATATATTATTGGATGTACATGTAGGCAGTAGGCCTATACTTGTTTGTCACTTATTATCTTGCTGCCTGCATGAGTATACTACAACGCTTCTAAACCTCGCATCTGCAGCTGCACGCCGTGCAGGTCAGACCATAGCAGTAGCATTTGCTTCGACCGCAGCATTCCGACTTGCATCCACACTTGGTCAGCTGCTGGCAACTCTCTGCAATGGGTGGGAGCTCTGTCCAAACGATCTGCCACAGATCTCCTTTCTTGGTCCAGCCCCAGTTGGCAGGAGTCTGCGTTTCTGGTTGACGTACCGTTGACTGACTCCAGATGCAGCCCGCCTGGTAGGCAGCACGCTTCACATGCTGCTTCAGTGCTGCTCGGGTTGGAGGAATGGCTTCGTACGGCCTCTGCTTCCGAGCAAACATGTCCAACCTCGCATCATCGACACCTTCAGCTGTGCTGGATCTGTCGTACATCATGACCACGAACTTCTCCAAGGTCTCCAGGTCTTCATCATCAACTACCAGTGGGTACTGGCTGAGTTTGCTGAAGACACCGGAAGCCTCATCACAAACATCCCAGGTTTGCCAAGCAGACTTCTTCCCTTTGCCACGGAATGCTGAAACGACATCGCAGCCAGTGAAGGCATGGAAGAAGAGCATCCCTTTGCTCTTTTCTGCAAGAGTGCAACACAAGTCATGTACAGGAACCCACCTCAGGTTCTGTCCTTGGGCAAAGGCAACCCACAACTGCTGCAGACCTAGCTCCTGAAGTGCCTGCAGAACACTGACTGCGATGACGACAACATCTGTGTCGCTGGCTTTGACCATGATGACTTTGCTGCCTGTTTCTGTTGCATGCCTGGCATGCACAAAGATCCACATGTCAGCTTCTTCATGACTGCACGGTGCCACCCCAGCCAGATTGATAGTGCGGTTGCTGACAGCATCTTCTTCCTTGGTCACAATGACCACATTTGGTGTGGCCACACGTACAATCTTATCAGCCAGAAAGTTGAACAGCTCGGCTTTGTTGTCATTTTCTCTCAGGAAGTTTCGCCAGTTTGAGGGAATTTTGCCCTTCCCTGTCACCCTGTGTCTCACCCCGCGTCCTCGCTTTGATCTAGTTTCATCTTTCAGACTAGATGGCCGGTAGACATCAAACACAATGTTTGTTCTCTTGTACTTGGTAGAGTATGCTTGTATTCTAGGAAGGACATCGAGCATTGCGTACTCTTCGAACGTCTTTGAACTCCGTGGGGGCAGACTGTTCACCAACGCTGCACCATCAATGATGATGGTGTCGGCGTCTGGCTCTGCCTCAGGGGTTGTAACTTGGCTCTGAAGAATGGTAGTGAGGTGGGATTTCTGACAGGTGTGGAGCTTTCCACCATCACTGAGGGCAGCAGGATGTGACTGGTTCTCATGACCGAAGAACTCCTTCAAGTCACACTCTCTGCTCTGGCATGATATGAACAGCTTGGAGAACAGTTGACAGTCTTCCTTCTGCACTTTTTGCTTTGAAGAGTCAACAGAGGCTGGTACCTGTTGGAAAAAGTCAACCCTGTTCTTCTTGATTGGTTCATAGAAGGTGGATTCTTCTTCCCCTTCCAGTCCCTTCATAAACTCCTGGAAACGGACCTTGCCTTTCTCAAGGTGTGTGCCAATCAGCTCGGCGGCAGTGTGGTGAGCAATATCCTTTGTATCAAGCGAAAGCAGGTCCCGACTCTCCTCCTGGAAAGGATTGCACATATCTGTCATGGCTTGTGAGAGCTTTTCTACTTTTTCAAGGAACACTCTTTGTGCTCGTTCTGTCTTCTCATGGTGGCTGGTGTGTTCAGTACCCTCTTTGGTCCCACATGCTGCCTCATACTGTGCAACCAAGTGGCTGACTTGAGGACCAGCTATCATCCATCTTCTCAGTGCTGATGGGTCTTCAGTCACGCCGATCACACCCCCGTCTGCCTTGATGACAGCGTTGGCCTGCTCGTGAGCTTGGTCAATAGCTATTGTTGAGAACTGTCGGCTCGATTTGTGTACAACAAAATTTCCACTCTGGAACTCCTGAGCCAGCTGAGGATGCTTCTGTTCCAGGGTCACCATGTCTCTGTAGTGGATCGGAAGCCACCATGCATAGTTTACATTGTTGTTGGCAAAGAAGTACGGTATCAGCTCAGCCAGTGACTGACAGTACAGGAAGAAGTTGGCTTCCCTGAATGATCGGATCAACAAGAGGATCACCAGTTCCATTGACAGCACCATATACCAGAAATGAAACTGGGGACTTTGCAGTTTTCGATGCTCACACCAAGCTTCGAAGCTAGGCACATCTTCGGGTTGTTCATCTGTCTCTTTCGAGTAGTCTGTGTGGGCTGCCTTCAGAAGCTTGTGCAGACTGCATGCTGTTGTCTGGTGCATCTGTCGTGTCCTAGTGATGCTCGAAGCTGTCAGAAATGAATCTGCTGTCCCAGGAGATGATATCCCTGCCTCCAAGAGGGCTCCTGTCCAACCACTGTCCTGGAGTAGAGTTCCAATGGACTTCAGTGCCGCCATCTCAATATGCAAGCCTCCGAACATTATGACGAACTTGTCCTCACCGTAGATTTCAGGCCAGTGCCACTGGACCTGCTTGGCTACTGCATATATTGGCTGGTCAGCAGCAATGACTGGCACCTGACCGGGGTTCAGAAATGCCACTATCTCCTTGATCTTGTCCATCACATGCTTGACTGTAGCAACCGAGTGGGCCTGATCTCGCAGCAGAGGCAAAAGTGATGTAATGCTGACCTCAAATGGCTTTCTTCTCTTCTGTGAAGCATGGTGGGCTGACCAAGTCACATCCACTGGCCCATCTGTCACAGTCACCTTCTCCAGCCACTCATACTCCATTGCCAGTTGTGGCCTCAGCAGACTGGTGTCTGGGTTGTGTCACACCACTCTGGGGAGGAGAGGGTTTCTTCTTGGTGAAGAAGGCGGGCCGGACATTGGTGAAGGAGTCTGGAAGTTCTGGAACTGTCTTCACTTTCTCCTCTCCGAACTTCAGCTGTCCACGCTCTTCACCTTTGTCTTCTTTGGTTGGGTGCTGGAAAACAGAGACGCTGGTTCCATGGAAAGAAGTGGTCGCTGTCGTTGCAGTGGGATTGTGGCCTATGTTGTCCATGGCTGATGTGGTGAACAGCACTTTTCGCAGAACTGGTGGACAGACCACCCCATCCTCCACATACTTGCTGACTGTTGCATCTCCCAGCTGTGCAGATATCTGTAGCACCCTGTTGTATGAAATGCTGATGCCATGCTCGTTAAGCATTTCCACCAACTTTCTCTCTCTGGTCTTTGTGTAGACGGACATCCCCATGTAAACAGGGAATGGGGTCTCTCTGTCTTTGGAGTGTCTGTGAGTTGCTGCTCCTTCTTTGTACCTTGTGTAGCAGTTGTACTGAAGCAGCTGAGCAATTGCTAGATCTGTCTTTGATGCGCCAAACCTCAGTTGAGATTTGATGTCCGCTCCGTGTTCAAGCATGGCCATAAACTGAAGAAGAGTGGGTGCTCGATGCACCCCTCATGGAAGGTTCCATCAAATGTGGACTTGTGGTCCAGCATATGTCTTCGCAAGATGTTAGCTGCTTTGCCAAGGATAATAGCTTCACTATATAATAGTCAGAGGCTTCTGACAAGACAAAGCCCACATCTTTCTGGAAAGCCAGAAGAACATCCCTTCCCTGCTTGTGCACTTCCAACTCAGGTATTTCTGACAGCAGTTTTTCCTTCAGTCTTGTGGAGTTGACAGCAGGTGCATCAACACCCAGCTGTTCCAGGCACTGGGCATACAGGTGAACTATGTCTGCAAGTCGGAAGACTGCAGGACCCTCGCCAGATCTGGTGGTCTCCACTAGATATGTGACTAGCTCTGAGAATGCCTGTGGGTGGGCATCCTCTTCGGGTGCACGTTCCTGTTCCAGTCTCTTGGTGGCTCTGAGGTACATCCTCTCTCTATTGTACAGGTCTGTCAAGCATGCAAAATGGTATTTGAGCTCCTGTGCAATAGCATCTCCACCGCTGAGTCTTGCAAGAAGTTTTCCGTCATTTAAAGTTTGGGCACATTCATTAAGTCTGTTATGAGGTTCATCGTCATAACTTGTCTGAGTTCAGAGGATGGGGCTTCTTTGTCACATATGAAACACGTTTGGCCTTCAAGGCTGGTTCTACGCAGCTTGGTCTGGCTCTCACCAGTTTCGTGTTGTTGAACATAAGGCGACAACTTTGGTGATACTGCGCCTTGTTCCTCCTCAAGAGTTTCTTCAATGCCACCACCATCATCAAGTCTGGCTGGATCCAGAACAATAGGCATCTCATTAATTGCGTGAAAGAGGGGAATAGTAGTCGCAATCATAGTGTAGCCATCATGTTCTTGTGGTTGTTGTGCACTTGGTGACTTGATCTCTTCACTCTTCTTCTGGCAAAGACAACACTTGCTCCAGTCAGTCCGGAATTTAGACGGTCCTGGATCTGTATTTGCCATCTTGATGAATACAGTATGATAATTATCTGTAACACAGATATAATAGATAACAGATAATCACAGTATATAACAGATAATCACAGTATGATAATTATCTGTATTCAGTGAATCAAGGCCGAGGGGTTATCCTTTTACCACCTTGATCACAATCATGCACAATAAGGTATGGGATACGACTAGGTTCGGGAATAAAAATATATGACCTACACCTAGCCCGATCGTTCATCCAGTATCATTTAAGTCCCGTGCGATCTGTACACCATCCAGGTAACTACATGCAACGCAATGTAAAGCCCCGTTACCCTTGGCTCGGCTCTCCCGCGCTGGCACACCCTGTCAATTCAGGCGCGGCTATCTAACTAAACATCTATGTTAAACTACATGTAATCTACAGTAGCTAACTGATGCGGGGCTTATTAGACAGCATTTGGGACACTAAACTAATTATTTAGCTACACTAAACTAATTATTCAGTTGATACTGAACCCCATGCTGAGTTTAACAGCAGCGGTGCCACCAGTGTGCCCTGGCTGTGCGTTGACATCCGCTCCGTTGAGCTACTACTCTACACCTTCCGCTGCAAGTCTCTCAACGTCCCCCCCCCCCCCCCCCCACCGCATCGTGTCATGTCCAGTTTGGAAGCCTTGTACAGGAAGATGCTACACATACTAAACCTCTAACACTACTACGATATACACTATCATGCATTTTAGCCGAGTCAGACGTAACATGAACCTCTAATTTAGCAGAATATTAGGATTCCGGGACTGATATTATGGTACAAGGAAGCTAGTGAGTAAGTCCATGGTTCCAAATTCGGATTCTACATAGTGAAAAATGTATGATTTGACACCAAGATCATTCAAATAGGACAAGTCTTTGCGATTTTATTGCGAAATGCAATATTTCTGTATATTCAATGGTGGCCATCTTGAAAAATGGCCGCCATCTTAAATTTTTAGGTGCCTAACGGGTTTTATCAAAAGAGCAATCCCCAAGGAGTATGTGTGCCAACTTTGGTGCTTGTTTCCGGAAATGAACGATTCTCCTGAAATTTGCAGTTATCTGCTCCACTAATATGGGCAATTTTATTAAGCTTAGGAAGAATATATGGTAGTTACAAGAATTAATTGAGATAGTCTGTAGCTTATTAATTGGTAGACATCCTTCCTAAGCTGAATATAATCGTGTAATAGTTGCCAGAAGGATGTCACCGGTACAGACAGGGTTAAATACTACTAGTGATAATTATTGAGGTTCATAGTGTGACATATTACTCGTTATTGCCGGTATATAAAACATGTGGGCTCTTCAAGTAAATACTTAGGAGAGGCCTTTGTCCTGCAGTGGATTGACGCATGATGCAGGTGATGATGATGATGATGATCTTTGGTGAACTGGAATACGGCACCATCCATCCAGACAGATATATATATTTTTTTTTATTATATAGTCCAACTACTCCCTCTCGGGCATAGGCTGAGAGCCTGTACATTCTACCGCTCAACACGGTGAAGCCTGTGAGGTCTCGTTTCAGTCTAGGGAGTGAGACATGTGAAGCACCCATTCACGGTTCAAAGCAGCCTCATCCCTGAAGCTGCTTCACCTCTGCACTTCACTGTCTCACTCCTCAGACTCGGACCCTCACTCTCAGAACGCCATCTATTGAGCAATGAACTCACTAGGCATTGACCCCTTGTAGTATATTTTGAATATGGGAATATTTATACAGTGCTATATAATCAGAGAACAATGAGGGTATTTTTTTTGGCATTTCGGTGGGCTTTGTGGTAATGCACTGATACTAGGTACAACACAAATTCCATCCCAAAAATATCTTCCCATTGACGTATCGGGATTCGAACCCAGGTCCATTGGATTACCAGTCAAGTGGCAAGACCACTCCACCACACCTCCCCCATTAGATAGATAACATTATGTTATAAAAAGGTCAAATTAAATATATGCATTAGTGCATGGTGCGAATCTGTGTTCATAAAATGTTACCGTATTCCATTTCACCAAAGATTGAATTAACCACTTTCAGTGTTCCGCTAACGAGAGGATGATAAACCCGTATCGATTTGTTGTGCCAGCGAGCCCAGAGAGGCGATAAAGGCCAAGTGTAGCGTTAACACCGGTAATGTTCGCACTTACCGACCCGCCACGGGGATAGTACTCGCTTTTGCTGGACCCCCTTCTCCCTCATGTTTAGCATGTGAGTTTTGAGGTTTTAAGACGTTCGTTCCGTTAGTTTGGCGATTTTGAGAACTTTCGCCTAATTTTGTTGTCAATTTTAAAACCTTTCGTGCCCTTTAGGTGTCGATATTTTCCTGGAGAGCGATAGCGAGCCTCTAATTTTAGAGGCCTTCGGCCGGGACATTTTTCTACCGAAAACTGTACACATTTATCTTGAAAGGGGGTGTTTTTCTAAGCTTGATGGAAGTCTAGCAAGGAAACTCAAAAATAAATAAATACAGAATTATATAGACCAGAAACCAAGCACTACCCCTTAAAACCGGTAATGTTGGCACTTACCGACCCGCCAGACCTAACTTAACAAATAACGGAGGGAAGGGACCTGAGAATACACACACAACCACGAAGGTAAATAACTATATGTACAAGATAGATACTGTATTTCATTTGCTATAATCTTAGCTGTAATGCTATTTCATGTGCTATAATCGTCACTGTAATGCTATGTCATGTGTAGTAATTGCCACTGTAATGCTATGTCATTTGTATTTATTGTCACTAATGCTATGTTCATGTGTAGTTATCATCACTGTAATGCTATTTCATGTGTAGTTATTGTCACTGTAATGCTATGTCATGTGTAGTTATTGTCACTGTAATGCTATGTCATGTGTAGTTATTGTCACTGTAATGCTGTATCATGTGTAGTTATTGTCACTAATGCTGTGTCATTTGTATTTATTGTCACTGTAATGCTATGTTCATGTGTAGTTATCATCACTGTAATGCTATGTCTTGTGTAGTTATCATCACTGTAATACTATGTCATGTGTAGTTATCTTGTCTTTAATGCTGTCTTGTGTAGTTATCATCACTGTTATGCTATGTCATGTGTAGTTATCTTGTCTTTAATGCTATGTCATGTGTAGTTATCATCACTGTAATACTATGTCATGTGTAATTATCTTGTCTTTAATGCTGTCTTGTGTAGTTATCATCACTGTTATGCTATGTCTTGTGTAGTTATCTTGTCTTTAATGCTGTCTTGTGTAGTTATCATCACTGTTATGCTATGTCTTGTGTAGTTATCTTGTCTTTAATGCTATGTCATGTGTAGTTATCATCACTGTAATACTATGTCATGTGTAGTTATCTTGTCTTTAATGCTGTCTTGTGTAGTTATCATCACTGTTATGCTATGTCTTGTGTAGTTATTTTGTCTTTAATGCTATATCATGTGTAGTTATCATCACTGTAATACTATGTCATGTGTAGTTATCTTGTCTTTAATGCTGTCTTGTGTAGTTATCATCACTGTTATGCTATGTCTTGTGTAGTTATCTTGTCTTTAATGTTATGTCATGTGTAGTTATCTTGTCTTTAATGCTATGTCATGTGTAGTTATCA
Organism: Paralithodes platypus; assembly: GCA_032716605.1. Taxonomy (NCBI): domain Eukaryota; kingdom Metazoa; phylum Arthropoda; class Malacostraca; order Decapoda; family Lithodidae; genus Paralithodes; species Paralithodes platypus. The sequence goes on along the minus strand of CM064492.1, from coordinate 19,388,201 downwards.
TCACTAATACTATGTCATGTGTAGTTATCTTGTCTTTAATGCTGTCTTGTGTAGTTATCATCACTGTTATGATATATCTTGTGTAGTTATCTTGTCTTTAATGCTTTGTCATGTGTAGTTATCATCACTGTAATACTATGTCATGTGTAGTTATCTTGTCTTTATTGCTGTCTTGTGTAGTTATCATCACTGTTATGCTATGTCTTGTGTAGTTATCTTGTCTTTAATGCTGTCTTGTGTAGTTATCATCACTGTTATGCTATGTCTTGTGTAGTTATCTTGTCTTTAATGCTATGTCATGTGTAGTTATCATCACTGTAATACTATGTCATGTGTAGTTATCTTGTCTTTAATGCTGTCTTGTGTAGTTATCATCACTGTTATGCTATGTCTTGTGTAGTTATCTTGTCTTTAATGCTGTCATGTGTAGTTATCACTGTAATACTATGTCATGTGTAGTTATCTTGTCTTTAATGCTGTCTTGTGTAGTTATCATCACTGTTATGCTATGTCTTGTGTAGTTATCTTGTCTTTAATGCTATGTCATGTGTAGTTATCATCACTGTAATACTATGTCATGTGTAGTTATCTTGTCTTTAATGCTGTCTTGTGTAGTTATCATCACTGTTATGCTATGTCTTGTGTAGTTATCTTGTCTTTAATGCTATGTCATGTGTAGTTATCATCACTGTAATACTATGTCATGTGTAGTTATCTTGTCTTTAATGCTGTCTTGTAGTTATCATCACTGTTATGCTATGTCTTGTGTAGTTATCTTGTCTTTAATGCTATGTCATGTGTAGTTATCATCACTGTAATACTATGTCATGTGTAGTTATCTTGTCTTTAATGCTGTCTTGTGTAGTTATCATCACTGTTATGCTATGTCTTGTGTAGTTATCTTGTCTTTAATGCTATGTCATGTGTAGTTATCATCACTGTAATACTATGTCATGTGTAGTTATCTTGTCTTTAATGCTGTCTTGTGTAGTTATCATCACTGTTATGCTATGTCTTGTGTAGTTATCATCACTGTTATGCTATGTCTTGTGTAGTTATCGTGTCTTTAATGCTATGTCATGTGTAGTTATCACTGTAATACTATGTCATGTGTAGTTATCATCACTGTTATGCTATGTCTTGTGTAGTTATCTTGTCTTTAATGCTATGTCATGTGTAGTTATCATAATTGTAATACTATGTCATGTGTAGTTATCTTGTCTTTAATGCTGTCTTGTGTAGTTATCATCACTGTTATGCTATGTCTTGTGTAGTTATCTTGTCTTTAATGCTATGTCATGTGTAGTTATCATCACTGTAATACTATGTCTTGTGTAGTTATCTTGTCTTTAATGCTATGCAATGTGTAGTTATCATCACTGTAATACTATGTCATGTGTAGTTATCTTGTCTTTAATGCTGTCTTGTAGTTATCATCACTGTTATGCTATGTCTTGTGTAGTTATCTTGTCTTTAATGCTATGTCATTTGTAGTTATCATCACTGTAATACTATGTCATGTGTAGTTATCTTGTCTTTAATGCTGTCTTGTGTAGTTATCATCACTGTTATGCTATGTCTTGTGTAGTTATCTTGTCTTTAATGCTATGTCATGTGTAGTTATCATAATTGTAATACTATGTCATGTGTAGTTATCTTGTCTTTAATGCTGTCTTGTGTAGTTATCATCACTGTTATGCTATGTCTTGTGTAGTTATCTTGTCTTTAATGCTGTCTTGTGTAGTTATCATCACTGTTATGCTATGTCTTGTGTAGTTATCTTGTCTTTAATGCTATGTCATGTGTAGTTATCATCACTGTAATACTATGTCTTGTGTAGTTATCTTGTCTTTAATGCTATGCAATGTGTAGTTATCATCACTGTAATACTATGTCATGTGTAGTTATCTTGTCTTTAATGCTGTCTTGTGTAGTTATCATCACTGTTATGCTATGTCTTGTGTAGTTATCTTGTCTTTAATGCTATGTCATGTGTAGTTATTGTCACTGTAATGCTATGTCATGTGCTATAATCGTCACTAATGCTATGTCATGTGTGGTTATTTTCACTTTCGAATTGGAATCGGACACTAGATCGAAGTTAGATTATGTTAGGTATTTTTTTTTTTTTTTATGGAACATATATTTTGAAGCTGCCAGACAAAAATTGCTCCTGAAAATTGACGGAAATGTAGTTTGTGTGACACCGCCTTAAGGGGAGAATGGTCGATTTTCTAGATCCCCTTCTACCTCATGTTTAACCCCATTACTTTTCAAGTTTGTTAATGTTTGCCCCGTTAGTTTGTCGATTTTAAGACCTTTCGTCCCACTTCGTTGTCAATATTAAGACCTTTCGTACTATTTAGGTGTAATTTTGTTCCTGGCGAACGATAGTGAGCCTGAAATTTTGGAAGAACCGCGGGACATTTTTCTACCGAAAAATGTACAAATTAATCTAGAAGGGGGATCTAATGGATATATTTTTGAAAGTGTGATGGAGGTCTAGGAAGGAATCTAGAAAAATAATAAATACATTATAAACTCGACCAAAAAGTAAACCATCCCACCTTAACCCGTTCAGTACCAGGGACGTCCTTTTCATCATATTCTGGCAACTATTAGACGATTGTATTCAGCTTAGGAAGGATGTCTGCCCGTTGAAAGACTACAGACTATCTCAATTAATCCTTTTAGCTACCAAATATCCTTACTAAGCTTCATAAAATCGTCCAAATGCAGCTGAAATATAAACAAGAAGACTTCGCTGGTACTGTAAGGGTTAAGGCAGAAACCATATGGGGTCCACATTTGAACTTACCAAATGAATGAGTTACTCGGCGGATGATATAGTAAAGACATGAATAATTAATGGTATGTATGAATGCATAATCTATGAATTTATGAATGTTGTATAAGAACTTACCGCCACTTGTGTAGGTCTGCCCCACCCGAGAGAGAGAGAGAGATAAAGAGTGTGAGAGACATAGATAAATAGATAAGGAGAGAGAGAGAGATAGAGAGAGAGTGAGAGTGAGAGGCATAGATAAATAGATAAGGAGAGAGAGAGAGAGAGAGAGAGAGAGAGAGAAAAAGAGTGTGAGAGACATAGATAAATAGATAAGGAGAGAGAGATAGAGAGAGAGTGAGAGTGAGAGTGAGAGGCATAGATAAATAGATAATATAAAATCTTGAGCACTTACCGCCACTTGAGTAGGTCTGCCCCAGCCGTCGTCCAGTAAACCCAGGTAGACTCGACCAAACGCCCCCTCGCCCAGCTCCGAGACGAACTTGACCTTGTCGCGGGGTATTACTGGGGCCTGGAGGGTGGGGAGAGAGTGATGTTGAGTTAGGTGAGTAGGAGAGGTGAGAGAGAGAGAGGGGGGGGGGGGAAGGGGGGAGAGAGAGGGATGTTGAGTTAGGTGAATGGGGGATATGTGTGTGAGAGAGAGAGAGAGAGAGATTGAGTTAGGTGAGTGGGGGAGGAGAGAGAGAGATAGAGATTTACATATATTTACATAGATACACTGGCCACACATACCTTACGATCCAAACGAGGTGGTCAGAACTTAATTCTAGTAGAGATGGCATATCCGATAGAAAAGGAAAGTTGAAGGAAAGAGAGAGAGAGATGTCAAATTAGGTGAGTGGGGGGTGAGAAGGGGCAGAGGAATGTTGAGTTAAGGTGAGGAAGGGAGGAGGAATGAGGAAACATAGTGTGGGAGAGAGGATGAAAGTGAGGGAAAGGGGGGGGGGGGGGGCGTAATGAGCGAGAATTGACTGAGAGGAAGGGAGGAGAAAATGAGGGAATGAATGAGAGAAAGAGTATTGCGTAGAGTTATGCATACATAAATATATAAGTTTATTTGCACCAACAGTGGCAATTCTTGTTACATAATAGTTACACAAAATATGTACAATACAAGATTGACGAATGTTAGCCGGTTATATAAAACTGTATAATTTTGTTTTTCTTTTTTCCCTATGTGATTGAGGGAGGCAAAAGGCAGAACTGCCTATAGCGAGTACCTCCCCCATAGTTGAAAGAGCGACAGGGCCAAAATCAAGGGACGCTCGAGCCAAAATGCCTGGTACATGTGCATTGGCTATAAATCTCTTCATTCCATAGTACATAGATTTCATCACACTTCAAAACAGAGAGAGAGAGAGAGAGAGAGAGAGAGAGAGAGAGAGAGAGAGAGAGAGAGAGAGAGAGAGAGAGAGAGAGAGAGAGAGAGAGAGAGAGAGAGAGAGAGAGAGAGAGAGAGAGAGAGAGAGAGAGAGAGAGAGGTTGCAAGAATATTAAGAGGCCACTTAATTAAACGATGCTGAAAGGAAGAAGGAAAGATAAGAAGAAGAAGAAGAAGACGATGATGATGAAGAAGATAAAGAAGAAGATGAAAATTAAGAAGAAGGGAGAATAGGGAGAGGGATTTATGCGAAAGGCGTAATAGGGAAAGGCTGATTAACAAGAGGCGAGGGAGGAAGGACGCCAGGGAATATAGAAGAGGGGAAGGAAGAGAGGGGGAAGGGAGGAAGAAGAAGAAGATAGGAGGAAGAGAAGGGAGAGAAGATAATTAAGAAGAGATAAGAGAGGGGAAAGAAGGTAAAGAAAGAGGAAGATAGTATGAAGAAGGACGAGAGAGTAAATGAAAGGAAGAGAAAGATAGGAAGAAGAGGGGTGAGAGAGTAAAGGAAAGGAGGAGGAAGAGGAAGAAAAACGAGAGAGAAAAGAAGGAGGAAGAGAAAGATAGGGAGAAGAAAGAAGAGAGGGAAAAAGGTAAGAAGATAGGAAGAGGGGAAAGAAGATAAGGATAAAGACAGAAGAGAGGGGAAAGAAGGTAAAGAAAGAGGAAGATATTTTGAAGGGGAAAGAGAGTAAAGGAAAGGAAGAGGAAGATAGGAAGAAGAGGGACGAGAGAGTAAAGGAGGAGGAAGAGGAAGATAGGATGAAGAGGGACGAGAGAGTAAAGGAAAGGAAGAAGAAGATAGAAAGAAGGACGAGAGAGTAAAGGAGGAGAAGAGGAAGATAGGAAGAAGAGGGGCGAGAGAGTAAAGGAGGAGGAAGAGGAAGATAGGAAGAAGAGGGGCGAGAGAGTAATAGAGAGGAAGAAGAAGAGGGACGAGAGGGTAAAGGAGAAGAAGAGGAAGATAGTAAGAAGGACGATAGAGTAAAGGAGGAGGAAGAAGAGAGACGAGAGAGAAAAGGAGAGGAAGAGGAAGATAGGGAGAAGAGGATCAAGAGCGTAAAGGAGAGGAAGAGGAAGATAGGAAGAAGAGGGACGACTGAGTAAAGGAGGGGAAGAGGAAGATAGGAAGAAAAGGAGCGAGAGAGAAAAGGAGTAGGAAGAAAAGGAGCGAGAGAGAAAAGGAGAAGAAGAGGAAGATAGTAAGAAGAGGGACGAGAGAATAACGGAGGAGGAAGGGAAAAAGAGAAAGAATAGAAGGAAATCTGACAGAAGGATAAGAGAGATCGAGATAATAATAATACTAATAATACTAAAAATAATATTAATGATAATTAAAGTTGCAAGCAACGTTGTCCGGGGTTCGACGGTTTTGCAAGCAGGGTATTGTGTTTGATACAAATGCTGTGTCACAGATATCAAAAGATCATTTAACTTATCGGGCATGGAGAAACTACAGAAGGAGCAGATTGTGCAAACAAACAAGAGCGAGAGAGGGAGAGATTGGCTGTAAAAGGGATCTGCCTCTATCCGTTTAGTAACAGAGTTGTAGATATGTGGAAAAGGTTACCGAGTGCTATAATGGGATCAAGAACAATATTGCTTCACTTGAAATTAGATAGAACGAGATGGGTTGGGTGTGAAAGGGATCTGCCATGTGTAGGTCAATTGGCTCTGGAGACTCCCGTTTTCTTATTTTTGTATTTTCTCATTTGTGAAGGAGAGAGGGAGTATGGCGAGAGAATAGGATGTCGTAAACGTAAGGAAGATAGCGATAAATATGAGAGAGAGAGAGAGAGCGTGGGATGTGTTGGGTGTGAAAAGGATCTGTCTTGTGTGGGCCAATTGGCTCTCTACAGACTCCCATTTTCTTATGTTCCTATTTCTTACAATTGTGTGTTGGTTGCAGGTATATGATAACATGGGTGTATAGTAAGTAGTGTAAATAACAGGTAAAGTTTATGAGATGGGTTGAGTGTGAAAGGGGCCTGCCTTATGTGGGCCACTTGACTCTCTGCAGACTCCCATTTTCATCTTGGTTGCATGTGTAAGGGATCTGTTGTACCGGTGTGCAAACAAACAAGAGCGAGAGAGAAAGAGATTGGCTGTGTAAGGGATCTGCCTCTATTCGCTTGGTAAAAGAGTTGTAGATATGTGGAATAGGCTACCAAGTGCTATAGTGGGATCAATAACAATATAGCTTCAACATAAAATTTGATAAGACGAGATGGATTGGGTGTGAAAGGGATCTGCCGTGTGTGGGCCAACCGGCTCTCTGCAGACTCCCATTTTCATCTTGGTAGCATGTGTAAGGATCTGCCTCCTTTGTACCAGAGTGCAAGTAAGAGAGAGAGATTGGCTGTGTAAGGGATCTGCCTCTCTCGTAACAGAGTCGTAGATATGTGAAATAGGCTACCTAGTGCTATAGTGGGATCAAGAACAATAGAGAATTTAAAGATAAAATCAGATAGTCATATGGATGAAATGGGTTGTATGTGAAAGGGATCTGCCTTTTGTGGGCCACTTGTCTCTCTGCAGATTCCCATGTTCATCTTGTAAGGGATCTGCCTCATTTGTACCGGTGTGCAAACAAACGAGCGACAGAGAGAGACTGGGTGTGTAAGGGATCTGCCTCTATTCGTTTAGTAACAGAGTTGTAGATATGTGGAATAGGCTACCGAGTCTTATAGCCAATCGGCTCTCTGCAGACTCCTGTTTACTTATGTTCTCATTTGTGTGAGAGAGAGCGAGGCTCCCTATTTCCTGTTCTCATGCACTAGTACAGTATGTCGTAATCGTAAGGAAGACAGCGATAAATAAGAGAGAGAGAGAGAGAGAGATAACTCAACACTCAAACAAGCACAAACATAGCTACACAAGATCATCACACAAGCACACACACGCCTTTCTAGCGCCTATCTAGCGACGAACTGTCCTGTTTACATATCATACACACTCCCCCCATCCCCATTCCATCACTTCGTATGTACGATATTATTTCCGTCTTTTTTACTGTGTATGGATTAAGTTATTGGTGTTCACTCTTGACATATGTGTCCTGCTACTTCTGTATGCATACATAATAGCATGAAAGTGATCAATACGCGCATATAAAGCTATGTATCTCGTATATCGGGGTTCTCTTCCCTTGCATCGGTCCACCCCTTATACCTCGTTCCCTCCTCCCTATCCCATATGTGTAAACATTATATTTTAGCTTTCCGAAGGTAAATACGTACTTCCGATAAATATCTAACCCTGTATTTAAATCATGAATCCTGTTTAATGTCATTATTTAATAGAAACATGTGTAAGGGTTACATTTATACACAGGATAAGATAAGCAAATACAAACCTCAGCAGAGCATAATCATTGGTGATGAGAGGGTAGTTGTAGGCAGTGTTGCCAGTTGTACCGCTACATATTACCGCTAGATGTAGAGCTATATTTACTTCAGTTTAGTAGCCATTTTTTCATATCTAGAGACATTTACTCGGGATAATTTGAAAATTTCAGACATTCTAGTTATATTACATTGTAAAATTTGCAAAACAAACAAATCAAAACTCTTTAGGAATTGTAGCATTGTTCTACCATTGTTTGACTATGTAGCAACATGCTAGCGACTTTTGAGAAAGGATCTAGCGGTATTTTGTGGAGACATACTGGGAGGGTGGGAGGGAGGTGGTGGTTGCAGTGTTGCCAGTTGTAAAGCTACATATTACCGCTAAATGTAGAACTATTTACTTCAATCTAGCAGCCATTTCTTTTATATCTAGAGACATTTACTAGGGATAATTTGAAAATTTCAGACATCCTAGTCATACTACATTGTAAAATTTGCAAAACAAACAAACCAAAACTCTTTAGAAATTGCAGCATTATCCTAACATTGTTTGGCTATGTAGCAACATGCTAGCGACTTTTGAGAAAGGATCTAGCGGTATTTCGTGGTAACACTTTAGGAGGGTTAAAATACGAGTCACACGGGCAATTGGCAACACTTTAAAGGTCCATATCATTGTTATTAAACTAAGCATTTGGCAAAGGGAGGAATTGTTAAAAACCTTAGCCAATACTCTGTCATTCACCAAAAATAAATTTGAATTTATCATTATTATTTGGTAGGGTAGGTATGTATAGGTAGGTTGGCTAAATAATTGCTGGAATTCGTAGGGACTCAACGGTTTTGAGAGATTTAAATAAAAAAACAAATGATAGATCTGAATAATAAAGAGATTATGTTATTAAGCAAAACTGGGGGATGCGTGGAAGCCTATAGACTGTAGACGGTAAACTTTGTGTGGGTAGCGAATTCGGTTTTAAAGTAATTTAAGAATAGACAGTTTTCAATGCTGCGGCCAAACTATTCCACCCATTTATATTTTTTTGGTATCAAAACGTTCGGAATCGCGAGCCTCACCCAACTACGCAAGCATGGCTTTGATCATCGGCGTAGTTTTCAAGATGTGGAATTTTAAGTGGAATTCGAGGTTTTTTCAAGATTGCCGGAAAAAAACCCACGTGCAAAAGCAAAACCTCTATACAATTTGCGGAGCATTAGTAGGGGAGTGCGTATGCCAAAGCCCAGTCGTTTCCTGTAAGTGGGAGAGACGGTATTTAGGCGTCAAGTTTTTCGGGAAATCGGCTGCCACGGGCCTGTTTGGCCGCCATGCCGGATGTTTAGCATATCAAAAGTTGACCAATACAAAAACGCACCTCTTGTGAAAGTTTGATCCCGATCCAAAAAGCGGTTCTGGAGTTATTGCGTCGAAACCGGCGCGTAAGAAGAATTTGGATGAAATCCCAGGTTTAATGATTACAATAGGGGTTCCCCGTAGGGGACGAACCCCTAATAATGATAATAATAACTATTTTATTGCCATATATGTCCGTAGTGGAGACGAAAAGAGGAAGAGAAGGAGAAGAGAGAAAGAGAGAGGAAGGGAGAAAGGGAGAGGAAAGGAGGAAGGGCGGAAGGGAGAAAGGGATAGGAAGGGAGGAAGGAAGAGAAAGAGATAACTGGATAGGAAGAGAGAAAGGGATAGGAAGGGAGAAAGGGATAGAAAGGGAGAGGGATAGGAAGGGAGGAAGAGATAAAGGGATAGGAAGGGAGAAAGGGATAGGAAGGGAGAATAAATGGAGAGACATAATGGTGAAAGGCAGATGGACGAGAGGTAAGGAGGTGATGATGAAGTAGGGGAATATATCAGAAGAGGAAGGAAAGAAGGAAGAAAGAAAGAAAGAAAGAAAGAAAGAAAGAGGGCAAGAGGAGAAAGAAGGAATAGGGAAGAGAGAGAGAGAGAGAGAGAAGGAAGAGGGAAAAGAGTGAGAAAGAAGGAAGAGGGAAGAGAGAGAAGGAAGAGGGAAGAGAGATAGAGAAAGAAGGAAGAGGGAAGAGGGAAGATAGAGAAAGAAGGAAGAGAGAGAAATAAGGAAATGGGAAGAAAGAGAGAAGGAAGTGGGAAGAGAGAAAAAGAAGGAAGAGAGAGAGATAAAAGGAAGAGGGAAAAGAGAAAGAAAGAAGGAAGAGGGAAGAAAGAGAGAGAAAGCAGGAAGAGAGAAAGATGGTAGATAAGAAGGGAGGGAAGGCGAGATAAAGAAAGAAATAAAAACATAAGAAAAGACACAGTAAGAAAGGGAGGAAGCACAAGCAAATGAGAGGGAAGAAAGGAACATGAAGAGAAAGGGGAGGTAGACAGAATAAGGAGCAGAAATGATTAATATAAGTAAAGAGAGTGGGTGAAGAAGAGCCAATTGACCACTTGCGAGTGTCAGGCTATAAGGAAGTTAGAGGTGTAGACGTCGATATTTAGCAGAATTAACAACTAAAATACGGTCGTAGTACATCTATAAATACATAAAGCCAAATTCAACATACTTTATATCCATCAAAAACCTTTATTATTGTCGCATTTCTGTTTTATGTCGATGTTTATGGATCCAACTTCCTTATAGCCTGAAACTCGCAAGTGGTCAATTGGAGAGATTTAAGTAAAGAAGTATGGGAAGTGCAAAGGGAACGGAGAAAGTTGAACGATGAGGATAATGGTTGAGAGAGAGAGACTGTGTCAAAGATCTATATTAATACATATCTTCTTACTAATATAACAGAATAGAACATTTACTACTACTACTAATAATAATAATAATAATAATAATAATAGTGTTCCTTTGGTTGTGTTACAGGTGAGGTGTCAAGTGTGGAGTGTTCGCTGGAAGTGTCTTTAATTAAGTGGAAGGTAAGTGAAACAGAACTTTACTGAAACGTTGTAGTGACTGATTAAATTGATATCTCCGCTTTTAAGGGGACCCACCTCATTTATTTTTCTCTCTCCCTCATCTCCCTCTGGGTTGTATTCATTTGGCCCCATTCAGCCTACTGTTTTAAGACGTTTATCCCCATCCAGGTGTCTATTTTTTCCTGGCTCGGTAGCGAGCCAGCATCATTTTTAAAGTGTTTTTAACAGCAGCATAAATTTGTACATTTTTCGATAGAAAAATGTCTCCGGCGAAGCCGGATTTCTCCATACAACGCTATCGCTCGCCAGTAAAAAAATCGACACTTGGATGGGGATAAACGTCTTAAAACAGTAGGATGAATGGGGCCGAATGGATACAAGATAGAGCAAAGGAACGAAAACATGCAGGTGACCCCCCTTATCCCTTTCAGTACCATGGTGCTTTTATGAGTTGTATGGCTCTCATTAGAAGATATTATTCAATCCAAGGATTAAGTGAGATCGTTGTCAGCCCTTTAATCACTAGATGTCACTCTTCACCTGAATATTATTTTTTAGATCCAGTGAAATCCAGAATAAACATAAGAAAAACAAAGGGTCTGATCCTACTGAAAGGGTTGTGTACGACAGAGGTCTTTAAATATTCGCCTTATTCTTCCTTCTCTTCTACTTCTTCCCCAAGACGTTATAGACTGCAGCACTGTTAATTCTTTTAAACTTCACCTAGACAAATATCTTGCCTCAAACCCGTGACTGACTGCGTTTGTAAATGAATAACTGTATTTTAGTCTCCCCCCCCCCCCCTTAGATTCATCAAGGTTTATTGCGTATGTATATTACTAAGACGTTACTCTTTTTTTCCCAGATATACGAAAGATCAGTTATACCTGTGTTATGTTACTAACCCATCTGTCCCCTACTAACTTCCTAATCCTGCCACGGACATTAGTTCCAGGGCAGTAGTTCCCTTCCCAATTTTCCCTTACCCATTCTAAACCACTGTTCGGGCACTTGATCCTCAGTGTTTTGGAGGACAAGCAGCCTAGAGGGTCACTAGACCTGTTGTTGCTTGATTTAATTTGTACTCCTTTGTACTGGTTCTGGATCAGGCAATCATGTTCAAGGAAAAGAGAAGTGATGAAGGTTAGTTGTATCTGCTTCAGGGTTATCAGGGTTATCACGGAGACCTGCTTGCTCAGTTGCGGAATATTTTAGTATTTTGATGAATTGTTGCTTTGCTTGCAAGGATGGAGACGGCAGTACTAAGAGAGAGCGGAAGAAGCCATTTATCGGAGATCCAGGAAACTAATGATACACAAGGCATGCAAGGATCCAGGAGAGAGAGAGAGAGAGACAAAGAGAGAGAGAGAGAGAGAGAGAGAGAGAGAGAGAGAGAGAGAGAGAGAGAGAGAGAGAGAGAGAGAGAGAGAGAAGAGAGAGAGAGAGAGAGAGAGAGAGAGAGAGAGAGAGAGAGAGAGAGAGAGAGAGAGAGAGAGAGAGAGAGAGAGAGAGAGAGAGAGAGAGAGAGAGAGTACAAAGGAGTACAACGGAAATCAAGCAACAACAGATCTAGTGACCCTTCTAGGTTGCTTGTCCTCCAAAACACTGAGGATCAAGTGTCCAAACCTTGGTTTAGAGTGGGTAAGGGAACATTAGAAAGGGAATTACTGCCCTGGAACTAATGTCCGTGGCAGGATTAGGAAGTTAGTAGGGGACAGATGGGTTAGTAACTGAGGGGGGGATACAATAAAGTTATTCATTTACAAACGCAGTCAGTCGCGGGTTTGATGCGAGATATTTGTCTAGGCGGAGTTTAAATGAATCAACGGTGATACAGTCTATAACGTTTCGGGGAAGCCCATTCCACAAGTTGACAACTCGATTGAAGAAGAAATTCTTAGATTCGTGGGGTGCAGTGAGTGGAGTTAAAAGATTTACCAATAATTTTGCAACCGTTTCCCCGCGTGTAGTTAGATTGGTCGATAGTGAAGTACTTACTACAGTTCATATTGTCGATGCCTTTGATGATTTTGAACACTTGAATTAAGTCAGCTCTTAATCTGCGCTGGGTTAAAGGAAATAGATTTAATTCTCTAAGACGCTCTTCGTATGGTTTGTTCTTTAGGCTAGGTATCATTTTGGTAACTCTACGTTGAACTCGTTCTAGCTTGTTTATATCTTTTTGGTAATAAGGGCACCAGGATTGAACGCAGTATTCCAGAAGAGGGCGGACTAAGGAATTGTAAAGGGTTAGGATAACTTCTTTGAATTTATGCTCAAATGACCTGCCTATAAAGCCAATTATTTTGTTTGCCTTCTTAACTTCTGAACATTGTTGACTCGGTTTTAGGTTACTTGATATTGTTACTCCCAGATCGGTTTCTCTGTTTACATTCTTAAGCTGAGTGCCATTCATCGAATAGTTTGCTCTCTCATTTAGGTATCCGATATGTAGTACTTTACATTTATCCGCATTGAAACTCATTTGCCAAATTTGGGCCCATGACAATTTATCTAGATTGTGTTGCATATTATCAACTTGTTCTTTTGAGAGTACGCTATTTGCAATTTTTGTATCGTCAGCAAATTTTGAGATTGTACAGGTGAGACCCTCATCTATGTCGTTGATGTAAATTAGAAAGATAATTGGTCCTAGTACCCATCCCTGGGGTACCCCGCTACTTACATAGGTCCATTTAGATGCCTTACCGTTTATGACTACTCTTTGCTTTCTGTCGCTGAGCCAATTTTCTATCCATTTCAACACACCGTCTTGTATTCCATGCGCTTTTAGTTTTAGCAGTAAACGTTTGTGGGGAACTTAGTCAAAGGCCTTTTGAAAATCAAGGTATATAATATCTACAGCTTTACTCTCATCGTAGAGGTTGAGGATATCGTGGAAGAAGTCTAAGAGGTTTGTTAAACAGGAACGTTTTTTACGAAAGCCATGTTGAGTATCTTTAAGTATGTTATTTTCCTCTAAGTGATTTACGAGTCTGTCTCGTATGACCGTTTCTAGCATTTTACATACAACTGAGGTTAAGCTAATCGGACGATAGTTACTGGGTAGGGATTTGCTGCCTTATTTGAATATCGGTGTTACGTTGGCTAGCTTCCACTGATCGGGCATAGTTCCAGACTGCAAGGATTTATTGAATAGTAATGTCAGTGGTTTGGAGAGCTCATCCTTAGCTTCTTTAGAACTCTAGGCGAGATTGTATCAGGTCCAGGCGTTTTATTTACCTTGAGTTTATCTAAACAATTCAATACTTCTCTCTCTGTAACGGTGATATTGCTTAGAACATCTGAATTATCAATCTGAATCGGCGATGGTGTAGGGATATCACTGAGGTCTTCTGTTGTAAAAACTGATGCAAAGAAGGTATTGAGGGCATTACTCATTTGCACTTCGTCTTTGGTGTATTCTCCATTTTCATCGACTAACGGTCCAACAGTTGAAGTAACTACTTTTTTCTTTCTGATATAACTATAGAATTCTTTCGGGTTTGTTTTACTTTGATTCGCAATATGTAACTCTAAGGTCTTTTTACTTTGCTTAATTAACTTTTTGGCTTTGCGTCGTAGCTCTACAAATTTCAGCCGTTCTTCGTCATTTTGTGAGGATTTTAATCTATCATTAGCAAAATTTTTAGCAAGCAGGCAGTTTGAAATATCTTTATTCCACCATTTGGGCTTATTATTATGGCCTGGACGCCGTATTTTCGATGGTATGCAGTCTTGCACTGCTTTTAGGTAAGTGGCTTCGAATAACTTCCAAGATGTATTTATGTCGTTATTGTGAATTAAAAAGCTCCAGTCAGTTTCTTTAAACATAGCTCTAAGTTAATGGAAGTTTGCTTTCTTGAAATTAGGGACTTTTTCGATGCTACTATTTGGTTCGTTACTAGTAAACTGTAAAGTGAAAGTTATCGTACGATGGTCGCTGTTACTGAATTCATCATCAACATTCAAATTCTCTATTCATTCTTCTTTTGTTGCAAGTACAATGTCAAGAACGTTATTACCACGGGTTGGCGTTCGAACAAATTGATAAAGCGAACTCTCTTGCAAGTTCGTATACAAGTCATGTCCGGAGTGTGAAGTAAGAGTATCGCCCCACTTGGTCACAGGTAAATTAAAGTCGCCAAAAATTACGGTATCTTGTGAGTTACTTACATCTGCAATTTGTTCGTAAATTTCTCGGTCAGTTTGCACTGATTGAGCTGGAGGTCTGTATATTAATGCAAGTATTATTTTTATACCTTTATTATTCTTTATTAGCACAAGAGCTGCGTCGACGTTCACAATTTGAGGTTTTGACAAGAGGGTAAGAGAGAGAGAGAGAGAGAGAGAGGGGGGGGGGGGGAACTAGCCAATTTCCTTACTCAGCTTAACTGGCTTAATCCCATGGAACCAATTATATATATATTATATATATATACCGGTATATCTATATATACCCCAAACCCCACTATCTTCATTAATTTTTGAAAACAATCAATTGCTGGTGTTGCCGATCGTGATAGCAACATATTATCGTAACACAAGCAACACGGGGTAGCCCTGCAAGTCTTTATACACTTCCATACATCCATAATAGTTTGCGTGTTTCCTTCCTTCTCTCTCTCTGACGTCTATAAGGCTAATTACATAGAGCTTTGCTTAGCTAGCTATATCTGCCAATCATTCAAATACATTTATTACCTTGTACTATTGTTATTATGTATGTACACGTTTGGCAATAATACAATCAATCTCTCTCTCTCTCTCTCTCTTTCTCTCTGGCGCCTAATAGAAAATAGAATAGAATAGCCTCCCTTCGATTTCTTCCACACTGTTTTATCTCTATCTTTATTGCCAAACGTAATGCTTCCTCCATTTTCTATCCTTCCTCAATCTATTCTGTTACTTTCTGTTTATCATGAATCCCGTTTTCTATTCATATACAGTATAGAACTACTATCTTTCTTTATATTTATCTATGTATTTATCTATATATCTAACTCTCTCTCTCTCTCTCTCTCTCTAATATATATATATATATATATATATATATACCGGTATATACTGTATATATATATATATATATTTAACTACCTACATTGATTAAGCACTATTTAGCTATCTGTATAAATATCTACTGTGCTGTATATATTATTTAAAGTCTTAAATAATTGTACACTATTTAATTCATTTCGTTTGTATAACAAGTATGTAGTGGCAAAAAAACGTTCATATATGTACTACTTCCAATATATGTTTTCCTGTCTCGGAACATTCTACTTCATAACCACTTCTCTGAATGTGTTTTACTTAATAGTTATAGTATTTCTTTAACCATTTCCTTTTCCCGGATGTTTTTTTTTTTATTTCCTTAAGGAAGCCCACCTCTCTTTCTCTCCCTCTCTCTTTGGCTTGTATCCATTCGGCCCCATTCAGCCTATTGTTTTAAGACGTTTACCACCATCCAGGTGTCAATATTTTCCTGGTGAGCGATAGCGAGCAAGCATATATATATATATATATTTGTTTTGACAGCAAGCTAAATTTGTAAATTTTTCGATAGAAAAATTTCTCCGGCGAAGCCGGATTTCTCCATACAACGCTGGCTCGCTATCGCTCGCCAGGAATAAATCGACACCTGGATGGGGATACACGTCTTAAAACAGTTGGCTGAATAGGGCCGAATGGATACAAGCCAGGGAAAGAGAGAAAAGGAGAGAACAAAAAAGCCGGTGACCCCCTTAACCATTTACTTTTCTTGTATGTTTAATATTTCCCTAACCATTTCTATTTCTTGAATGAACATTATTTCCCTAACCATTTCTTTTTTTGCATGTTTATTATTTCCCTAACTAGTTATATTTCCATTGTGTTTATTATTCCCTAGCCATTTTCTTCTCCCGTATGCTTAGTATTTCCCTAACCACTTCCTTTGCCCTCATGTTTATTATTTCCCTATACCATTTTTCCCGTATTTTTATTATTTCCCTAACCATCCCAGTATGTTTATGATTTCCCTAACCACTTCCCTTTCGCGTATGTTTATTATTTCCGTATACCAATTTCTTTCCCCAGTATGTTTATTATTTCCCTAACCATTTCCCTCACCAGTATGTTTATTATACCCCTAACCATCCCAGTATGTTTATTATTTCCTTAACCATTTCCCTCACCAGTATGTTTATTATTTCCTTAACCATTTCCCTCACCAGTATGTTTATTATTTCCTTAACCATTTCCCTCACCAGTATGTTTATTATTTCCTTAACCATTTCCCTCACCAATATGTTTATTATTTCCTTAACCATTTCCCTCACCAGTATGTTTATTATTTCCTTAACCATTTCCCTCACCAGTATGTTTATTATTTCCCTAACCATTTCCCTCACCAGTATGTTTATTATTTCCTTAACCATTTCCCTCACCAGTATGTTTATTATTTCCCTAACCATTTCTCTCACCAGTATGTTTATTATTTCCCTAACCATTTCCCTCACCAGTATGTTTATTATTTCCTTAACCATTTCCCTCACCAGTATGTTTATTATTTCCTTAACCATTTCCCTCACCAGTATGTTTATTATTTCCTTAACCATTTCCCTCACCAGTATGTTTATTATTTCCCTAACCATTTCCCTCACCAGTATGTTTATTATTTCCTTAACCATTTCCCTCACCAGTATGTTTATTATTTCCTTAACCATTTCCCTCACCAGTATGTTTATTATTTCCTTAACCATTTCCCTCACCAGTATGTTTATTATTCCCCTAACCATCCCAGTATGTTATTATTTTCCTAACCATTTTCCTTTCCCGTAGGTTTAATATTTACCTATACCATCTCCTTTGCCCGTGTGTTTATTATTTCCCTAACCATCTCCTTTTCCCGTATGTTTATTATTTCCCTAACCATCTCCTTTTCCCGTATGTTTATTATTTCCCTAACCATCTCCTTTTCCCGTGTTTAATATTTCCCTATACTATTTCCTTTTTTCCGTGTGTTTATTATTTCCCTAACCATTATCCCGTGTTTATTATTTCCCTAACCATTTATTTTCTCGTGTGTTTATTATTTCCCTAACCATATTCTATTCCCGTGTTTATTAGTTCCCTATACTATTTCCTTTTCCCGTGTGTTTATTATTTCCCTATAACCATCTCCTATTCCCGCGTGTTTATTATTTCCCTAACCATTTATTTTTCTCGTGTGTTTATTATTTCCCTAATCATTTCCTTTGCCCGTGGGTTTTTTATTTCCGTAACTATCTCTTTTTCCAGTAACCTAGTAATTTCCGGCTGTGTGTTATCCTCGCTTCCCCTGATGGCATGTTTTCTGACCTTTGGCCTTCTATTATTCATTTACACAAGAATATTCACCCTTTTCTTACATTTTGTTTATCTCTCTCTCTCTCTCTCTCTCTCTCTCTCTCTCTCTCTCTCGCTCTCTCTCTCTCTCTCTCTGTATTAAAGTATATTTCGCAGGGTTAACTTAAAGGCAAAAAAAAAAGGAAAAGTGAGGATTGGGCCTGAGTATATAGATAGATAGATAGAACTTAAGGGGGGTCACCGGATTTGTTTGTGTTATCTTACTCTCCTTTTCTATCTTTCCCTGGCTTGTATCCATTCGGCCCCATTCAGCCAACTGTTTTAAGACGTTTATCCCTACCCAGGTGTCGATTTCTTCCTGGCGAGCGATAGCGAGCCAGCATTGTATGGCGAAATCCGGAGAAATTTTTCTATCGACAAATGTAGAAATTTAGCTTGGTGTCAAAACAAAAATATATATATGCTGGCTTGCTACCGCTCGCCAGGAAAATATTGGATGGGGGTAAAAGTCTTAAAACAGTAGGCTGAATGGGGCCGAGTGGATACAAGCCAAAGAGAGAGGGAGAGAAAGAGAAAAAAGCGAGGTGGGCCCCCTTAAAAGGAGATGTAGTTATAGTTATTAAATGTATTGTATGAATTAACTAGTGCTACTCGTATTATTTATTAAATGTATTGTATGAATTAACTAGTGCTACTCGTATTATTTATGCATTACTATTTTCCATCATTAACCCCTTCATTACCGGTGCCGTCCTTTCAACTTTACTCTGGCTACTATTAGACGATGTTATCAGTTTAAAAAGGGTCTCAAGCAATTAAAAGGCTTCGAACTATCTCATTTAACAATTTCTACTACCACAGATCCTTCTTAAACTGCACAAAATCGTCTAAATATAGCTTGAATATAATTGAAAATACGTCGCCGTTACAGAAAGGAGATGGTCGTTTTTGTTAAATAATTTATTTATCATATTAATGTATTGATTTATTCTCTAGATCTCCATCAATCTAAAAAGAAACACCCACCCAAGACCCTCCTTTAAGATATATTTGTAAATTTTTCGATAGAAAAGTGTTGTGGCCGAAGGCCGGTTTCTCTTAAATTACAGGCTCGCTATGTATGACTTAATTTTTGTATCTTTAAGATATATTTGTACATTTTTCGATAGAAAAGTCTTGCGGCCGAAGGCCGGTTTCTCTTAAATTACAGGCTCGCTATGTATATATGACTTCATTTTTTTCTAAGAGAGTCTATTTATTATCTCATGTTTCACCGGCCCCCCCACCCCCCCCCTGTTCTTAATTCATAGTCTTTCTCCTCTTCCTTTCTCTCCTTCCAACTTTAACCTCTCACATTCTTCCTGTCTCTCTCATTCTTTTCCTTTTCTCTATTTGTCTTGCTTTCATCCATGTTGTTATGCCGCTTCCACTAACATTCTTTTTTTCTTCTGTTGTGTTAGAGAGAGAGAGAGAGAGAGAGAGAGAGAGAGAGAGAGAGAAGGTATGTTCTGTAAGTCACTTCTCTGTAATTCTATAATGGCTTACTTACGAACGGGAATAAGGATGAAACTATTTATCTGTACAGTATATATTTGTTCGCAAATATTTTACATTGGCAGAATTTGCTATTGAAAGTAAGTGATCAAATATCTCTATCCACACACACACACACTCACTCTCCTTATATAATTATCCTACTCAACGAGACAGAAACGGGCGCGGGAACGCGAAAGTGGTCCCCGAACCTGAGAATTGGAACATTAAATGTTTCTGTTCGGGGTCTGTCTCGTGTCGGCCACCCCCAGCATTGGGGTATGTGCCTGAGTATACCTGTATACATACATACATATATAAAGTATTATTATTATTGTTATTGTTATTAGTATTAGTATTATTATGTTGCAATGCTCGTCTTACCTGTGGTCTAGCGGGTGAGAGTTTGCCGTTACCGATGTACTCCGGGTTGTCCACCAGACGGTCGGCACTAAGGGGCATGACCTCCTGAAGCTGCAGGCCCTCGCTCTTCTTGTGG
The DNA here is from genome assembly GCA_032716605.1 of Paralithodes platypus. Classification (NCBI taxonomy): domain Eukaryota; kingdom Metazoa; phylum Arthropoda; class Malacostraca; order Decapoda; family Lithodidae; genus Paralithodes; species Paralithodes platypus. Next base: position 19,368,413 of record CM064492.1, on the reverse strand, counting down.
CACTCCTCGCCCCTGCACAGGCACCCACTGCTCTCGTTAGTATCAGGGGGGCAGGGGGGGGCATAGGGCTAGGGGGTGTTGGGGGGCTGCGGCAAGGGGTAGGGGGAGGGAGTTTTAGGGGGCAGGGGTAGGGGTGTTGGGGGTGGCGGCAAGGGGTAAGGGGTGCTGAGGGGCGGTGGCATGGGGTAGGGGATGCTGAGGGGCAGGGAGGGCAGAGGGCTAGGGTGTGTTGGGGGCGGCGGCAAGGGGTAAAGGGTGTTGAGGGTCGGTGGCATGGGGTAGGGGGTGTTGGGGGGCAACGGCAAGGGGTAAGGGGTGCTGAGGGGGGGGGGCATGGGGTAGGGAGTGCGGGGGGAGAGGGGTAGGGGAAGGGAGTGATTTGGGGCAGAGATGGGGGGTAGGGAGTTCTGGGGGGCAGGGGTAGGGGTAGGGAGTGATGTGGGGCAGAGGTAGAGGTAGGGGGACAGGTGGTGGGTGGGAGAGTGAATGGGGAGACATGTGGTGGGGGGGTGGGGGAATGGGGGGGTGGGAGGGTGAGGGGAGAGTAGGTAAGCTAGCTAGCTAGAAGTGGATAGGGTTGTTGGGGTAGGGGTCGAAACCAGGTGTAGAGAGTAGCATATATAAAACAGGGGATCGTTTAATAGGATATAAGATAGATAACAGATAGAGAAGTAGAGGATAGTGTAATTGGATAGAATATAGAAAGCAGGGAATAATTAGGATAGAAGATAGATAGGAGGGGTTAGCTTAATAGTATAGACGATAGATAGGAGGGGATAGCTTAATAGGATAGAAGATATATAACAGAGAATAGTTCAATAGGATAGGACATAGAGAAACAGAGGATAATTCAATAGAATAGAAGACAGAGAAGCAGGGGATAGTTTAATAGGCTAGAAGATAGACAAAGCAAAGGATAGTTTGATAAGTATGGGTAGCTTGATAGGATAGAAGACAGACGAAGCAAAGGATAGTTTAATAGGCTAGAAGATAGACAAAGCAAAGGATAGTTTGATAAGTATGGGTAGCTTAATATTATAGAAGATAGAGAAGCAGGGGATAGATTAATAGAATATAAGATAGGGGGTGGGAGAGGACCGCTAGATAGTAAAGAAATGCCGAAAATCGCTAGAATAACGGCACAATCTCTACAATATATCTCTAAGATGGCTCAAATCTACAGAATATTGCTAGAATCCATGTCGCTAGATGTAAAATTTGCCGCTAGATCGAAGTAAATACCTCTAGATCTAGCGGAAAAGTAGCTAAATTGGCAACACTGACATAGAGCTCAATACTAAAGGGAACTGAGTTTATGTTAGGGTAAGGATTTAAAGGGTGGGCAGGAAGGGATGACATAGAACTCAATACTAAAGGGAACTGAGTTTAGGGTAGGGTAAGGATTTAAAGGGTGGGCAGGAAGGGTTGACATAGGGCCCAATAGGGGCATAAGGGGGGGGGGGGGGGAGGTCACCGGCTTTTTTTAATCTTTCTCTCCTTTTCTCTCTTTGCCTGGCTTGTATCCATTCGGCCCCATTCAGTCAACTGTTTTAAGACGTTTATCCCCATCCAAGTGTCTATTTCTTCCTGGCGAGCGATAGCGAGCCAGCATTGTATGGAGAAATCCGGCTTCGCCGGAGAAATTTTTCTATCGAAAAATTACAAATTTAGCTTGCTGTCAAAACAAAAATATATATATGCTGGCTCGCTACCGCTCGCCAGGAAAATATTGACACCTGGATGGGGTAAACGTCTTAAAACAGTAGGCTGAATGGGGCCGAATGGATACAAGCCAAAGAGAGAGGGAGAGAAAGAGAAAAAAGAGCGAGGTGGGCTTCTTCAAGGTTTTCAGGGGATAGGCAGGAGAGAGATAGTTAGGGTCCCGGTAGCAGAGGTCTAATGGGGGGGGGGGGAATAGGGGAAGGAGGGAGAGGGTAAATATAAGGAGTGGGAAGCGGTGGAATTGGGCAGGTAATAGGTAATAGGATGGTGTTGGTGGTGGTAAATGGTTAGTGGATAAGTGTAAAATGCGGTGTTAGATTGTTTGTTATATATACTCTTTAAGGGAGCCCACCTCGTTTTTTTTTCTCTTTCTCTCTCTCTTTGGCTTGTAGCCTTGTATCCATTTGGCCCCATTCAGCCTACTGTTTTAAGACGTTTACCCCCATCCAGGTGTCAATATTTTCCTGGCGAGCGGTAGTGAGCCTTCATATATATATTTTTGTTTTGACAGTAAGCTAAATTTGTACATTTTCCGATAGAATAATTTCTCCGGCGAAGCCGGAATTCTCCCTACAATGCTGGCTCGCTATCCCTCGCCAGGAAGAAATTGACACCTGGATATGGATACACGTCTTAAAATAGTTGGCTGAATGGGGCCGAATGGATACAAGCCAGATAAAAGGAGAGAAAGAGAAAAAAAACAGGTGACTTCCCTCACTGATTTATCTATTTATCTATATAAAACAAAACAAAAATTATTTTTTTCATTTTTCTCTTTGTAAAGTGTATGTAGACAAGATATGGATTGAATGCTAGTGTGTATGGGGCACAGATAGTTGACCCCTTCTGGACCGACGACGCCTTTTTAATTATATTATATCTATATTTAGACGATTTTGTGCAGCTTAAGAAGGATCTGTCTTAGTAAAAAGGAGTAAGTGATATAGTTCTAAGCCTGTTTATTGCTGGAGGTCCTTTATAAACTGAATAAAATCGTCTAATAGTAGCCAGCATATAGTTAAAAGGACGGCAGCGGTACAGAAGGGGTTAACCCTTTCAGTATTAGGACGATTTTGTTCACTATATTTAAGATATCATTAGACCATTTTATTTAACTTTGGAAGAACCTCCAAGAATCTGAGGTAAAGTTTATCTCAACCTTCTGAATTCCAAAATGTCTTCCTAAGCTAAATAAAATCGTCTACTGATAGCCGAGATAATAGAAAGAAATGCGTCCTCGAATACTGAAGGGGTTAAGGGAGGTGCCCTGCTTTTCTCTCTCTCCGGATTGTACCCATTCGGCCCCATTCAGTCTACTGTTTTAAGACGATTATTCCCATCCAGGTGTCGATTTATACCTGGCGAGCGATAGCAAGCTACTATATTTTGGATTAGGCTATGTGTTAGACAGCTGGTTCACTATCGCTCGCCAGGAAAAAATCGACACCTGGATGGGGATAAATGTCCTAAAACAGTAGACTGAACGGGGCCAAATGGATACAACCATAGAGAGAGAAAAAGCAGGTCACTCCCCTAATACGATCAAAGTGGACTATTCATGGGACAAGGGCAGAAGGGATAGGGTTAGGGGCTGGGTAGGGGGTAGGGGTAGGGGCAGGGTTGGGGGTATGGGTAGGGGAGCCATATTATAGGTGATAACAGTGTAAGGGTTAGGTGATAAGGAGGAAGGTGGGATGGGATAGGGCTAGGTAGTGTGTCGTAAGTGGTAGAGAACAGGTGTTATGTGGTAGGTGGGTGACATGTAGGGCTAGGTAGTGTGTCGTAAGTGGTAGAGAACAGGTGTTATGTGGTAGGTGGGTGACATGTAGGGCTAGGTAGTGTGTCGTAAGTGGTAGATAACAGGTGTTATGTGGTAAGTGGGTGACATTAGGTGATAGGTGTTAAGTCGTAGGTGGGAGAGAGTGAGAACAGATGATAGGTGGTAGTATTTATGTGGTATGGTATGGAGATAGAGTACTACGTAACAGGAACAAGAGGATAGTTTAGGGGCAGCAAGTTAACCCTTTCGGTAGTGTATTTTAAGGGGAGGTGGGCCGTTTTTCTGGCCCCTCTTCTCCCTCATGCTTAGTCCCATTAGTTTTCTGAGTAAGAAATTCGACCCTATAGTTTGGCTTTTAAGACCTTTCACCCCATTTCACCCTATTTCTTTGTCAATATTAGGACATTTCGTGCCATATACAGTAGGTGTCGATTTTTTCCTGGCGAGCGATAGCCAGCCTGTAAATATAGGGAATCGGCCTTCGGCCGGGAAATGTTTCTACCGAAAAATGTACAAATTTATCTTGAAGGGGGGGTCTAGGGGATGTATATTTAAACATGATGGAGGTCTGGAGAGGAAACTAAAAAATATAAAAATATGAATAAATTAGCAAATAAATAGCCCCTCCCCTTAAAAAAATCTTGCTAAAGCTAGACGATTTTAGACAGTTTAACCCTTTCGAGATACGAGGACGCGCATCTTTCTTATATTTCCTAAGTTTCATAAAAGACCTTATAAATATCGCTTTATTGCCGGAGCAAAATTTGCTACCACTAAAACTCTATCAGAACAAGTCGTAAATTGCTTAAAATACATTAAAAGTACTCATAAAAGATATTGTAATACCATCTTGAGAAGAACTGGTATTAACTATTATTGGAGTGTTGACAATTCGTTAGAAGTTATTGATAAAATAAATACCATGCCGAAAGTTACCTCGGTACATAGCTTCGACTTTTCGACTTTGTATACCAATTTGCCTTTAGATTTAGTATATTCAGAGCTTTGCTTTATTATAGATTTGCACTTTGACAGGTTCGTTAGGAATGGTAATTATTTCATAAATGTTTATACATATTTTAATAATGCATCACTTAGCTCTACTCCCACTAGTTCTGTATATTTTGATAGAACTAAACTTAAAGATGCCCTTAAATTCCTCCTTTTCAATGCTTATGTTAGATTCGGGCCGTACATTTTCAAACAAATATTAGGAATTCCTATGGGTGGAAATGCTAGCCCTTTAATTGCAGACTTATTCTTGCTTGCTTTAGAATTAAATATATAAAAGACTTAGTTGACAGTAGCAAGAAAAATAAAATCCCAGAAAAATTAGCACTTGCTAAATTGTTAAGTAATACTAGTAGATATATTGATGATATTCTCGTTTGCAATTTGTTAAATTTTAATCAAGTTGCTAAACTTATTTACCCTAATTCTATTCCCCTCACACAATGTAACGTAAATTATAAAGTTGAAAATTTTCTTGATATAAATATAGAGATTGTTAATGAACAGTGCATACTTAAAGTATATCACAAAGTTGATGATTTTAATTTTAACGTAATAAACTTTCCTTTCCCTAGTAGTAATATCGATAGTAAAATAACTTATAATTGTTTTTATTCCCAATTAATAAGATTTTGTAAAATCTGCACTAAAGTAGATGACTTTTGGGCTAGAGCTAGGTTACTATACAGACTCTTAGTGGACAGAGGTTTTGAGGCAAGTAAATTGTTCCATAAATTTAATCTTTTTAGGGTCAATTATTGTGACTGTATTCTAAAATTTGACATCAATAATTTTAATCAAGCATTTTTAACTTGAAGTTTCTTGTATAACCTCTGCTTACTTTTTGTCTGTATTTATTGTTTTTTGTCTATATTTATTGTTTATCTTTTTCTTTTTCTATTATTAATATTAATATTGATGATTTTTTAAATTTATTGTTCTTGTTAAAAGAGTACTCTTTGTTTAAATCTTTTGTTACTTCATATTTTGCAATTATTTCTCTTTATATTATATGTATTCATTGTCGATAGTATCAATTGCTTACTTTTGCGATTTCCTTAGTTTATTTGTGCTATAAATGTAGGTTATTTGTAGGGTAGTTATTGATAGGGGTCACTTGAGGCATGCTATGCTTACAGGTACCTACCCGATAGCACTATCGTTAGTGAGTGCTGTACTGTATTTTATATATTATTTTGTAATAGTATAGATATCTTATCAATATTTGTATTTTGTACTATTGTTAATGTCTTGTCATGTTGCAAATTTGATTTTAAATAATATTTTGACATTTAACATGTAGTTTCTTTATTCATGCAGAGTTTAGTAAAATTTGCCAGAACGTCCCGGACTTCCCAAACTTGACTACTTCCTTTAACGTGACGATAGTGCGTTGTTATATGTGCGATTAGTTTGCTTGGGAAACAGATTAACTTGCTCATGTAATAATGTACACCCTATGTGGTGGATTGTGTTCTTTTATTTAATAATTTTCATTTTAGTAAGCGTTGTTTCCACATAGCGATTTTGATAATTTAATTTGACTTTATATTGTCCTTGTCCCAATTTTGGTTTGTTTAGTTTGCAAGTTTTACATTTTAATTCTGGCTGTTAGTAGACGATTGTATATTGTTTAAGAAGGATCATTGGGTGTTAGTGGCTTAATTGAAATAGATTTTACCCCTTTAAATCCTAGTAGACGATTTTATATTGTTTAGGAAGGAATAATGGGTGTTAGTGGGTCAATTGAGATATATTTTACCCCTTTGAATCTTAGATGGCTTTCCAAACCTGAGTAAAATTGTAAAAGTGCATTAGCGTCTTGGAAGACTGAAAAAGTTAAGGATCAGCTCCAACAATCGAAGGAATAAAATACAGTATATTGTATTATTCCGTAGTAAATACAGTATATTGTATTATTCCGTAGTAAATACAGTATATTGTATTATTCCGTAGTAAATACAGTATATTGTATTATTCCGTAGTAAATACAGTATATTGTATTATTCCGTAGTAAATACAGTATATTGTATTATTCCGTAGTAAATACAGTATATTGTATTATTCCGTAGTAAATTTGATAATACAATATTTAAATAATAGCCAAAATATATTCATATTTATTCACCAACTCACCAATTAACTTACAAATAAACCTTATTAATTAAATCAATGAAACTAATGAATTTATTTGTGGTACTCCAAGGACTCGAACCTACCGAAATTCCGCGCACTAATTAACCCTCTCCGACATATGATGCGATTTTGAGCCTATTGGGGATACTTTAAAGCCTTTGTTACCATCAGGGGTATTTAGAAACCTTTAGTTTAGTTACTTTAACCCCTGCAGTTGTCTTTGAGTTAGCTGTGGGCAGATAACTAATTTTGGAGAGGTAATTATAAGAGTGAGAGAACTCTATTTCTTATTGCTAATCTGGCAACCTCTGCGTCATAAATGCGTGAAAGGGTTAAAGAAAAGAGTTATATTTTACTGAAAGGGTTAAGCAGAAGAGGGCAAAGGAAAGGTATTGTGGCATATGACAACAATAGTACGATATGTTTAAGGGTGTAGTATGCTGCAGTAAAAAGGGTGTATGACAAGAAAAGGGCAATAAGTAAAACTAGTGGTTTCTTGAGTATAGAAATAAACATGGTGAGGAAGTAACTGTTGATCTGTTAATTTTGGGACGGTTAGTACACAAAATATACATATGATAATTATATGTAACTCAAGACAATAGTTAAAAATATGGAAAACAAAAAATATATATAAATAGCCTATATATACAGTATATACCGGTATACATATATATATATATATATATATATATATATATATATATATATATATATATATATATATAGGCTTGTATACTAATAGCTGACTTAACCTATGACATCTCTACTACTCAGTAATGATATTATTAGAAAGCAATTTTCCAATATTTCCTTCTAAATGGGGTAAGGATCACCAGCAATTCGTACCAGAAAGAAGAAGAAACAAACAGAAAGTCATGAATAAACCAAACAACGCCCCATTCAGTCAACATCCATTTATATTAGTCTGGTGATGAATAACAAGCTCTTTAAGGGGACAGTGGCTGTTTTCTTTGGTCTATAATTTAATTTATTCATATATTGTTTAGTTTCCTCGCTAGACCTCCATCAAGCTTAGACAAACACCCCCTAGGCTCTCCTATAAGGTAAATTTATACATTTTTCGATAGAAAAATGTCCCGGCCAAAGGCCGGTTGCTCTTAAAATAACAGGCTCGCTATCGCTCCCCAGGAAAAAATCGACACCTAAATAGCATGAAAAGTCTTAAAATTTACAATGAAATAGGGCGAAAGGTGTTAAAATCGCCAACCTAATGGGTCGAACGTCATACACTCTCAAAACTAATATGGCTAAACGTGAGGGAGAAGACGGTCGGGAAAAACCCTATATATACCTCTCCTTAACGTTGGCACACACCCTGAGTTCGGCTTGTCTCAGGGTTAAACCAAAACAACGCTCCATTCAGTCACCATTCATGTATATTCGTCTGATGATGAATAACGAAGTCTTTAACGCCCCATTCAATCACCATTCATTTATACTAGTCCTATGATGAATAACGAAGTCTTTAACGCCCCATTCAATCACCATTCATTTATACTAGTCCTATGATGAATAACGAAGTCTTTAACGCCCCATTCAATCACCATTCATTTATACTAGTCCTATGATGAATAACGAAGTCTTTAACGCCCCATTCAATCACCATTCATTTATATTAGTCCTATGATGAATAACGAAGTCTTTAACGCCCCATTCAATCACCATTCATTTATACTAGTCCTATGATGAATAACGAAGTCGTTAACGCCCCATTCAATCACCATTCATTTATACTAGTCCTATGATGAATAACGAAGTCTTTAACGCCCCATTCAATCACCATTCATGTATATTCGTCTGATGATGAATAACGAAGTCTTTAACGCCCCATTCAATCACCATTCATTTATACTAGTCCTATGATGAATAACGAAGTCTTTAACGCCCCATTCAATCACCATTCATTTATACTAGTCCTATGATGAATAACGAAGTCTTTAACGCCCCATTCAATCACCATTCATTTATACTAGTCCTATGATGAATAACGAAGTCTTTAACGCCCATTCAATCACCATTCATTTATACTAGTCCTATGATGAATAACGAAGTCTTTAACGCCCCATTCAATCACCATTCATTTATACTAGTCCTATGATGAATAACGAAGTCTTTAACGCCCCATTCAATCACCATTCATTTATACTAGTCCTATGATGAATAACGAAGTCTTTAACGCCCCATTCAATCACCATTCATTTATACTAGTCCTATGATGAATAACGAAGTCTTTAACGCCCCATTCAATCACCATTCATTTATACTAGTCCTATGATGAATAACGAAGTCTTTAACGCCCCATTCAATCACCATTCATTATACTAGTCCTATGATGAATAACGAAGTCTTAACGCCCCATTCAATCACCATTCATTTATACTAGTCCTATGATGAATAACGAAGTCTTTAACGCCCCATTCAATCACCATTCATTTATACTAGTCCTATGATGAATAACGAAGTCTTTAACGCCCCATTCAATCACCATTCATTTATACTAGTCCTATGATGAATAACGAAGTCTTTAACGCCCCATTCAATCACCATTCATTTATACTAGTCCTATGATGAATAACGAAGTCTTTAACGCCCCATTCAATCACCATTCATTTATACTAGTCCTATGATGAATAACGAAGTCTTTAACGCCCCATTCAATCACCATTCATTTATACTAGTCCTATGATGAATAACGAAGTCTTTAACGCCCCATTCAATCACCATTCATTTATACTAGTCCTATGATGAATAACGAAGTCTTTAACGCCCCATTCAATCACCATTTTATACTAGTCCTATGATGAATAACGAAGTCTTTAACGCCCCATTCAATCACCATTCATTTATACTAGTCCTATGATGAATAACGAAGTCTTTAACGTTAACCCCATTGCATCACCATTCATTTGTAGAAGTCCAATTATGTATAACAAGCTCTTTAACGCCCCATTCAGGCACCTGCACAAGTAACTGATACGCTATAGTCCATTCACTATCATTAGGCCAAAAATATGAATCCTTAACCTCTCTAACTCAAAAACGGCATGGCGGTAAATTGCGAAATAGGTTGTGAATTATGAGAACGTGGTATTGAAATGATGCAGTCATAGTAGAGATCCTATAGCAAGTAACTATAGGGTCTCTCTAAGTCATAGTAGTTTCATATTTGTTCTTCAAGTATCGATAAACCTGTTGGGGAAACAAATCAATTTACCGTCAGGTGAAATAAAACCAACTATAGAGGTTTAGTACGGTTGGCCAAAATAAGTCGTGTCTCCGCTGTCATTAAGTTTTGCTCACTGTGTGCTGTATTAATGTCTGTCAGATGTTGAATAGGGCGTGTAAAGATAGAAACATCTTTGTATATGTCACTCAAAACGATGAATTATAGCTTAGATAGTGCTGATACCAAGTATTGATCGAAATATACTTGGTGCCGCGAAATCACTTATTTGGACAACTGTACAATCAATGATCACGAGCATGCAAGAAAACTAAGCCAATGATAATAGAGGAGCCTTCTATTTGACACCTGTTGTCTCCGTACATACATACATACATACGTACATACAGTACACGCATACATACATACATACACAAACATACATACATGCACACACAGAACGGGGGTTAGTGACATTTAGCAAGTGAAGTTACATAAAGTAAAATATTTTGAAAAATGTATGATGGATGTCGGGCATACATGTTTCAGGTTGAGCATTTTTGAATAGAGATTTCTATTATATATAACTGCGTTGAAATAGAAACTTTTATATTTTCATTTTCCGAAGCAGTTATTATTGTGTGCTCATATATGTCATAGAATGCTTTATGTTTACATATATAACTTATTCATGTTTTTATTTTATTTTATTGTTAGTGAAAACGTTAGCACAATTGACTTCACTATCGTATATTCTTGACTCTGATACGATGTCTCAGATTCATCCGCTGCTAAAGAGTATTCGTGTGACAAAGACTACATCTCCTTCAGTAGTATTGCAGATTTTGTATTGATTTCTGGCTAACTCTAGACATTATTTATATAATTGTTGTTTTACTAATTTTCGTTCAATGGAAATCAAAGAAGAAATCCACGTATCTACAGTATATTAAACTGAGTCCAACAGATCCCTCCTAAGCTGACTAAATTCGACTAATGCTAGCCAGAATAGAATGAGAAACACACCATCATACACTGTAACAATAGATAATAATTAACACCTTTCGCCCCATTTCATTTGTCAATTCTAAGACCATTCGTGCCATTTAGGTGTCGATTATTTCCTGGCGAGCGATAGCGAGCCTGAAATTTTAAGAGCGGAATTTCGGTGTGAGTGTCCTAGGTTCGAGTCCTTGGAGTGCCACATGTATATGTTTATTTTATTAATTGAGTTTAGAAGTGAACTTGGTTGGTGAAAAAATATAAATAATAAAGTTATATATACTCATTGGGTATATTGATAGTGATTTACTTTTATATCCATATACTCGATTTTATTAAGTATATTATTATGTACACTTTACCCCTTTCGTACCCATATTTTATTTATAGAGTACTAAAAACAGCAATAATAATAATAAATAAATTAATAAAATAATAAAATCCAATTGAAGGGGGGATGGTTCACTTTCTGCTCAATTTATTCATTTATTAATTCATTTTCTAGTTGCCTCCCTAGACCTCCATCAAACTTTTTAAAATATCCATTAGATCCCCCTTCTAGAATAATTTGTAAATTTTTCGGTAGAAAAATATCCCAGCCAAAGGCCGGTTTTTCCAAAATTACAGGCTCACTATCATTCACCAGGGAAAAAAATGTGACACTTAATAGGACAAAAGGTCTTAATGTTGACAAGGAAATGGGCCGAAAGTTCTTATAATCGACAAACTAATGGGTCAAACTTCTAAAAATCTGAAAACTAATGGGGCTAAACATGAGGGAGAACGTACAACTAAAAGGTAATCCAATAATTCCAGCAAGTGAGTGGGCCGGAGTGGCCCAAGTGCAAAGACTTACATGAAGGTGATCTGGAAGGGTGAGTGGGGGCAGGGGTTCGAATCTGTGCCGGGTGTCAGGCCGCCGCGAGCCAGGAGTCGTTTGGTCACTAACACGATTGCACTCACCACGAACACCCCGGCACATACCGCCAATGTTACCTGAGGGAGATAGATACATTGATATATAGATAGATAGATTGGTTGATTTATAAGTGTATGATGGTAGATTGATAGGATTATATACAGTATGTATTTAATAGTGGCCCCTCCATCATTGACGATATGCCTATTAACATAATAGTCTCTATTCAAGCGCCGCGGTCGCCAGTTTTGAATCTGCCGCGGGGAAGAACAAAGTACTCGTCATAAGTGCAACGCTTATTCTCTTATGGAATCGTCTTATGATTGGGTACCCACTATGAACAAACCTTCGTAAAAAAAATATATATATATATACTTAAAATGTGTTTTACTAAGCTTTCCATCTCGGTGGATTTCTTATTTTTTTGTTTTATTTTATTTTTTTAAAGAGACAATGAATGGAGGAAGGAAAAACACAGATAAAACAAAAAGGTCCATGTGCCTAAAGGCATCCTCCATTCATAAAATGTTTGTAACAACTGGATTTAAACATTTGTAGATTGTAAGTTTGTGGAAAGCAATTCGAGGGAAGTGAATTCCAAAGAATAGTAGCTCTGGGGATATGTGTGGATCCCTGACGCTATGATCCAAGCATCCATACATCCTTCTCTTTCCCGCGGGCAACCTGGTTGGACGTGTGTCGCCTTTGCTCCGCCACATTGTTCGTTCGCTCAATTCTCGTGAGTCCTTATTCATTTAGATATATATCTGATTTGTATTGAACAGGGTTTAAACTAGCTAGCTCAGGCTGCCTCATTGGTATGCCCGCAGGGAGTGTTTAAATTAGGGTACGTGTTACAGGCGCCTACATGTTCTCCAGGACCGACGCCTCATGGTTTGTTATATTTTGTTTCTGTTGCGCCTTAGCTATTGTTTTCTCTAGTTAGGAGGCTATTATCTTCGCAGAATATCATGTGTTGTACATCGTGATAAGGATACCGCATGTTTGTTATTGTAGCAGACGCGCTAGTTTAAGGGTTGTCACACGTGGTGCGGAATCTTCTAGCGTACGAGTCTGCATGCGGGCCCCTCTCGTGGGCCTCTTCTCTTCTTGCTGTGGCTGTGATGTCTCCAGCTGTCGACGTCTTCATTCAGGATACTTCTTCAATCCTCGTGGCTAGCCTCAGTAGGGGTTTCCGTTAGCTGTTAGGGGTTTAATTTTATATTTACCATTTTATGTGTGATATATATTCCCCTTTTCTTGGCCCCCCTTGTTTGTCACGTGTCGATCACGTGCTGTTGCCTAGGAGACGTCCTTTTTGTTTCTTTGGGTGTTGCGGTTTAGTCATCTTTTGTACTAGACGACTTCTCCGTGGTTGTTTCTGTCCCGCCGGACCTCATTTTGCGTTTCAAGGTCTGGTTCCCGCCGTGCCGTGGCCGGGCACAACCAACCCTATGTAGTGTGCCACTACTCACCTTTTGCGGCGGGCATGCCTAGTCCGGCGGAAAGGGTCGGTTTGTTGACCGTTTTTTTACTCACCCTGCGAACAGTCCAGTACCTTGCCGCCCGGCGGTACTAAGAGGGTACAAGCAGTTGGTCCGGCTAATAGAATAGCCATACGCCCTGTGGACAGTCCCCTTGCCTCGCCCCGCTCAGCGGCGCAAGTAAGAAAAAGTATCCTTCCGGCTAGTCAACTAGCAACAGGAAGACACAGGACCGGGTTCCGGTTAGGGCCAGTGACCCATGTCACAGGTAAGCAGTCAAGTGAAAACCCTGTTTCTCAGGCGGCGGAAATATAGTTGACAGTGGTCAACTAGTTTTCCGGCATTTAGGAGTCGGTTGGATGTTTTAACACCTCTCAGGTTATCCTTATGAGCATTGATTCCTGGAAATTTCTATTTCCATATCTCGTCACATCTTGAGCAACACTTCAGAGGATCTGTTCCCGGTGGGGAGGGGAGTTCAGTAACCATGCCTCAGTTTTCAATTTGTGCCACGCCTACCGGTCTTCTAGTCCGAGTCACGGCTCACAAGGCTGTGTATTAGATGTGTGAAATGCCTAGACAAGTCAACAAATTTGTGGATCTCTCGGAGATGTCCAATTTGTTCAGACCTTTTTGAAGAATGGATCGCTAGCCAAGATATGTCATGCTTGCTAGCCTTAATACAAATAAAGAATAAATTTGCTTCATACTCCACCAGGGTGGCGAATGTAGACCTTTTTTGTGATAATGCCGAACTGCTAAGGCTTATTTCCCTCTATTCTTTTGAAGATCCCCCATTTTTTCGGTCAAATCCCCTTGTTTCAACTAACTCCCCCCAGTCAGTTAGTCAGTCAGCACTCTCTGTAGAGCCTTTTGCGTGTGAGGTTCACTCCCCTCCCCACTCCAAGAGAAGAACTCGTTCTGAGTCGCCGCAGCTCCGGCCTCCTTCTCAACCGCAGTCACCCCTACGACTTAACGAGAGGTCTTCGAGCATGGACCAGCGGTCCCCCAAGAGACAAAAATTGTCCAGTCCATCACAAGACTCCTTTTCGTCCACGGAGCACGATAGCCACCCCCCCCCCCCACTCAAGTGTTTAAGTCTAGTTCTCGACCCGTCCCATCGACGTCTGCCTCGGAGACGCCGGAGTTTCTCCCCGGTCTCCTCGGGGCAGACGCCGAGGGGAATCAGTCGGCCGCTAGGATTAGATCCAAGGCGAGGGTTTTACTGCAAGGAGCTAAATTAGTTCTCTCTAAAGGCTATCTACCTTGTGTTGAGGTAGATTGTCCGATTCTACGGCGTCTGCCCCTGAGCGGCCCCACAATGTAGCGGAGGGTATCTCGACACCCTGTTCAGAGACGTGTGGTACAAGTAGCATTCTTACACCTAGTAAGCTAGGTCCCTTGTGTAGTGCAGGACAAGAGCAACCAGAAACGGTGACCAATTCGGAGCCGGTACCACATAGTTTAGAATCGCCTGGGGAAATGCTCCATTCCTCGGCTCATCAGGAAGTAGATAAGGCACTCAACAGACCAGGTACTAGTGGACAGGTTGAGGAGACCGGGACAGTGGAAAAGGTAAGATCCAAGTCTCTCAAGAGACTACGCCCTCATTGTGTTACGGCAAAACATTTGGATGAACTATTACAACAAGTGTTGAAACAGTGTGCCATCTCTAAACGGGCCCGCGATATTCCCTCAACGGCGGTGGGATTTCCCTCGGTTACATCGGTGCCCTCTCCCGCCGTGGACGATGACGTTCAACCACTCCCCTCTGTCCCCTTGATTAGTACGGTAACTCAGCAAAGCGTACCAGTTCACCCCTTATCACCACCTAAAGTAAATCTATTGTCAGATTCATCTATGGCCACAGCTTCAACGCCGGCCACTAGTTTTTCACAGCATAAGAGGCCTTTGTTTAACGTCGCATCTAGTCCACCGCCGGAAATTAGTAAATCTCCGCCAGGAAACATGGTTTATCATTGCTCCAATCCGGCTTGTCACCCTCTTTCAGTGTCAAAACAATCAGTGCAATCCCTCACTGGCAAGAACCAATAGGTATGTGGTGTCCGGTTAACCCGCCCAAGTCGGGAGAGGGACACAAATCCATAAAGGGGGAAATTCCAGTACCGTGGGAGTGGACCATAGAGGTGAACAAACATAGGGAAACATAGGGAGTTTAGGGCAAAAGATGCCCAGAGTAGTTTAGTGAAAGTACAGATAGAAGCGTTCCCGGACAACACAAACTATCAATATTTTGTATATGTACCCATGCAACTTGCCCCTCCTTCCCCAGGAGACCTTATTTGCCCTGACTGCTCCCGACCTTACGGAGTTCACAGTTACGATTCGGTTAGACCAAATGAACCAAGGTTAATTACATCCCCAGTAACTATGTCGGCGGGACAAAGGGAAATAAATCTGGGGAAGGTGGGACACGGGCCATGGGTGGAATGGGATCAGGAAGTCCAACAGTTTGCCATTGCTCTAACGTCTAACACTTCCCTGGCGGTTCCCCCACCTCGCCATATGGAGTTTGATTTGCTGAAGCCCCAACCTGGGGGAGTTCCCAGAGCCTTGATTGAGTTTCTTACAGCCACTCAATTAGCACTAACTGATTTTCCGGAACCTTTCAATGCTCCTGAACCTATTGACCTCCAACGTGAGTTCCTCCTGCGGGATAGTACTCAACGTAAATTCATGGGTTTCCTACTATCTAGAGACACGGCTCAAGTCATTGCTAAACCGATTGCTAATCCCAAGAAAGGCCGGAATGAGGCAATCAAAGCTTTTCAAAATTATCTACTACCCCATCCGGCGAGGTCGATCATGGACATACGGACGTCTCTATTTGAGGCAGTCCGGGCTAGACAGCTTCTCAAACTCCATATGGTAAAAGGTGTGCCTGAGAATGTGTATTACAGAGTCATTTTTTCCCCAGTGTTAACACCATCCATTATGAACGCACAGACTAAGAAGGATGTAGAAATAATGCTCAGCCCTGCTTTACCAAACTCAGTTTAAACAACGGTAGGGCTAGGTTAGCTACCACTTGAATGAAGGACACGTCTGTGGCCAGCGGCAGGCGGACTTCAGATGTTTACCTATTGCTTGAGGATTCCCAGATTCTTCGTCCCTCCCAAAGCCTTGCACGGGCACGAGGATACGAGGTAGATCCCGTAGATAGCACCCAGGCATGCGCCAAGGGGCTTTACGGTAGTTCCCGGGCTGCGCCCCAGCGGACGTAGACACGGGTGTTACACGGTGACCTCTAAGGCACTTGCCGTCCCCCTGTTATAGGCTGACTGAATTAGGAACGCAGGTCCCCCTGTTATTACATACCGAACCAACAACCTATGTGTCACGGCCAAGTACCTGTAAGCT
This sequence comes from Paralithodes platypus, assembly GCA_032716605.1. Classification (NCBI taxonomy): domain Eukaryota; kingdom Metazoa; phylum Arthropoda; class Malacostraca; order Decapoda; family Lithodidae; genus Paralithodes; species Paralithodes platypus. The sequence continues at coordinate 19,351,791 of CM064492.1, read as the reverse complement.
CTGCCGGCACAACTTCCCCCTCGAAGACTTAGCCTTAATAAGCAGTTGATGCATTTTACAAAATGTTTAATCCGGCACTTCTTACTACCATGGTACATTAAGAGGAATCTACACACTTTTATTGTTTGAAAGGAATCAGGGAGACGGAGATCCGCCGGTCGCTGGCTACTCCGGTCAAATGGGACGATAATTGATCCTAGGTCTCCTGCTCTATGCCACTTGAGTATGCTCTAGGTTCACAATCTGTTCAGATAGGATAAGGTTGGATAGATAGTTCCACAGGAGCAAAGGTTAAGCATCGCTATGGGAACAATTCTACAAGCAAGACTTAGGCAGGTAGTCTTACGGGCACAAGTGAAAACAGAACATGTTTAAGGATAAGATGCTCACTTTCTGTACACCCATGAAAGGGTCATGACCAAATTTCAGAAGGAGGAGGCAAGTCGTCAGTTTAAATAACCTATATCGAAAGCACTCTGGAGTAATACGCCCGGAATTTGTTTGCTCTTCAAGGTAATGAGGCGCTCGAACCGCTCTGGAATTCACGGCTGCCTCTTGGTCATGCTTGGGGCGACAGGGATATTTGTCGTCGACATGTCCAGGTTGGCTCTACTGTAAGACAAAGGGTAAGAGGTGTGTTCCGGTGCGGTCCTGCCGGACCTCCCCTCCTTCCAGAGTAAGACCCTTTCATGGGATAGTGAATTAAAATCTCTCGACTTCTTAAGTTTTCAGACCACTATTCCTAGGTTGTGGTATTTCCGTAGGGATCAGTGTCTTCTTTCCTCCTTAAGCCTACAGTGTGAGTAAACTAGGAAAGGACCCCCGAGGACTTCGGTCGATGAATTCGTATTTCATGTATAATCCAGCAGGCTTAAACAGACTACGGATTGGGGACAAAAGGTTTTAGAGGAACAGGATAAATCCTAGGGTCAAGGAAGGACGAGCCTCCCCTCTTGCGGTTTCTCATGACCGGCGCAGACAGGTACTTTGCGGACTCTTCCGGGAAATTACAGCTCTAGTAAATTATCAAGCCAAACTTGTAATGATCCCCAATCAAAGGACGGTGGGTTTTCAACCACACCGTACCTCCCTGACATATCGAGGACACCGGGACTAAACATTGTCCTAAACACAGGACATCTGCCTAGTATGTTTTCTTTTACGAGACAGGGAGTAACCCTGAAGGGGATTTCATCAGGTCTGACGGCACTCATCCACCCATATACCTCACCGGGGATGCTCCCCGGAAGAGTAGTTAGAATGGGTATCCCAACGCTGATGGGAAATGAGTAGTACCAACATGGCCTCCCCTCACGCTGGTTCAATCAGTTTGTTCATACCTCCTCGGGTAGAAATTTTAGAATCAAGGGTAATCCCCGGGAACAGCTAAAGAACCTTAGACAACTCGCAGGCGAAGCGAGTGGAAGTCTATTAATCGCAGGGTCCCCATAGGACATGATGCGACAGGTCGTCTGAATCCGCGAGAGACGGGAATCAGGGTATCTTAGTTACAACGGTCATTCCCTAGGCTGTTACACATATTAAGTAAGTTCACAACAAGGTATCTTACCTTTTTAAGGACCTTAGCAGTCTCCACCGACATAGCTGGCTAATAAGTTGACTCCCTCCCGATCGTCCTCATACTACTTTACTCATATTGTATGCAAACAGAAGTTAGTATTAAGGTCATTCCCTAGTATGTCGCGACGATCGTCCTCATACTAATCTACTCATACTGTATGCACACAGAAGTTAATATTCATGTCTACACACTGTATGCAAACAGAAAGTTAATATTCATGTCTACAGCCGCCGCCAAGTCAGCTCAAGTCCAACTGTACAAATCCATACGAATTCTTGATAATTCTAAGCTAGGTTTTCCCTGGCCCTAGAATGTACGTTCAGAGGGCTGCGTTTCCCAAAGGCCATTAGGAAATACTTGAGCTGGCAGGGCACGGCTACGTACCTAAGGATCTCAGGTCCACTAACCCTTTCTAGTTATATGTTTCCATAACCATTACTATTTTATTTAAATGAATGACCACTGGTTTTACAGCCCAGGCTTCGACTAATATGCATATCCCTTGGTGCTAGGTACATGTTTTTCGTTTTAAAATGTAGGAGGTCAGCACAACCTCATTATTTCAACCCCTCAGTAGGGTCGTCCAAACAGATCTTCGTGTCCTGAAAAGAGAGTAATTTCCCTTACTCACAGAAATATCAAAGATTTTAATCGGAGTCATCTCCACGGCCACGCAGTGACCAGTTACAGTTACTCTCCTGATGCAAGATCGAGCTATGACCCAGACCAGTCAGACACCTGTACCGGGTAATGTTGTGGCAGAAGGGTTCATAATCTGTGCTATTTACTATTAAGGCCTACGGCGAAAAGAAAAGGGGGGGAGTGTACTAGTAGCCCAAGATCCCTAGAACCCCTCCGCCGGATAATACCTCCGCCGGATAATTCCTCCGCCGGAGAGTAGGATAAGTGTACATTGTGTAATACTTATTTAAGAGCTAAGTAGAAAGCTCAAATTTTCTTTTTGGTATTTTAAGTTAAAATTTTAAAAGATATCTATCATAGTTGCATCTATATAGTTTATGTTACAGTATACAACTAGTAAGTGGTATACAGTTTATTTTTTAGCCAGAGAATGAACTATAAAAAGTTATAAGTCTGGGTAGAAGAGAAGGTTTACAGTTAAACCTCCTTACAATTGTCAGACGGGATCTCGAGCAAGAGACCCGGTCAATTAACGCAGATCTTCTTTGAAGTAACGCACTGCTTATCTCCTTTTATATTTTTTATAAGTATTGTATGTAAACAATAAAGACTTAAATTGTTATACGGATTCTGATTTTTTGCCCTTGGATTGGTTGGCCGGTTAGGTTTGTTGATATTGTCACGAATGTCCCCCTCCAGTCTTAAGAGATCAGGCATATCGTCAATGATGGAGGGGCCACTATTAAATTATAGGTTTGATTCCTGGAGGAAAGTAAAGAAAACCTAATATTTAGTAGGGGCCCCGTAATCATTGACGATGCAGTGCCCTCCCGTCCATCCCCTTCCCATTCGCTTGATGTCTTAAGTTTTATCTTGATATGTCAGTGAAGGACGTCTGGACGCTTGGATTGTAGCGTCAGGGATCCACACATAAGAAATCCACCGAGATGGAAAGCTTCGTATAACACGTTTTAAGTATATTTTTCTTTTTTCTTTTTTACGAAGGTTTTTTCGTAGTGGGTACCCAATCATAAGACGATTCCATAAGAGAATAAGCGTTGCACTTATGAAGAGTACTCTGTTCTTCCCTGCGCGGCAGATTCAAAACTGGCGACCGCGGCGCTTGAATAGAGACTATTATGTTAATGGACATATCGTCAATGATTACGGGGCCCTACTAAATATTAGGTTTTCTTTACTTCCCTCCGGGAATCAAACCTATAATATATATATATATATATATATATATATATATATATATATATATATATATTGATAGGTGTATGATTATAGATAGACATATAGATAGATTGATAGGTGTATGATAGTAGATAGATAGATAGGTAGATAGATAGATTGATTGATAGATTGATTGATTGATAGGTGTATGATGGTAGATAGATAGATAGATAGGCTAATAGATGTAGAATGGTATAGATATATATAGATAGTATCCCATTTGTTAATAGGTTAGTCTCTTCAACCCATGCACAGCACCAATATTCCTAGAAAAAGAAAGACAGACATGTAGATAAACAACTTTGTCTCTCTCGATATAAGAGAACAATAAACTTTGGAAGCATAATTAAAGCTTTAATATTCAAGGTATATTCAGTATATATATATATATATATATATATATATACATATATATATCAATTTTTACTGTAGCGCAATACCTTTCTTCGTTTTCTACACATTTGTCGGCTTTAAATATATAACCACAGTATTTACTTTCGTATAAAAATGCAATTATTTTCGTATACATTTATATTGTAAAATATAACGACGTTTTCGTTAATAGACAGATAAAATATTAGGTAAAACTACTCCCACCTTGTCACATCTTATGTGATGGACTAAATAATGATGTAATAATAATAATAATACTAATAATATCTGACTGACGAAATTTCATAAAATGAATAACGTAGTCCTTGAAATACCCACGTTATTAATTACTTAACCAAATTTAGTGGTTAATTAACTTACCCGGACAGTGGGTAACATAACTAAGCATAGCGTAGCTTTATGAAGCGTAAACTAACTAAATGTTAACTAATTTAACCTAGCCAACCAATGGAGGAATGTTGTCTTTTGAACTTTGGAAGGCCATTATTCTCAAAGTTTATAAACTATGATTATTCTTTCCAGTTTATGATATTACTTACTCTGGGTGATATTTTTGTCTAGGTTGATATTGTCCAAGGTCATAGTAAATAACATAAACATTTACAAGAGCGATATTATCCAAGGTCATCGTATATAAACTCGAGAAAGTCATTCCCGTTGACATTCGCAAAGTACGATGGGCAGGAAAAGAATATAATAGGCAGGAAATGGATAGGAGGGGAGGGGCCCAGTATTGACTGTGGCTTTCCATTGAGCCTCAAATATTTGCCACTTTTACTGTGTTTGCGAGGCTTGTATATGGGGGGGGGGAAAGGGAAGGGGTGGGGGTCGTCGTAAGGTCAGGGGGGTGGGGAACGTACGGAGGGGGGCGTAGATATGGGGAACGGAGGGTAAAAGGGGGGTGACCTTGTGAGGTCGGGGGGGGGGGGGCACAGGCGAGTTGGATATGGGTGGCGGAGGGTGGCACGGATGGTTTGGATATGGGGGGTGGGGGGGACGCACTGGAGGGTTGGATATGGGGCTTTAGGGTAAGGCCGGGGGCAAGATTATTGGCTGGGGGCGTCGTGAGGTCAGGGAGGGGGTGGGGGGGGGGATGGGGGGGGGGGGAAATAGTGTACAAATATATCTTGAGGCGGGGTCTATGAGGTGTTTTTCTAAGCTTACTAGAGATCTAGCGAGGAAACAAAAACTTAAATTAATGAATGAATTAACAGACCAAAATTCTATCCCCTTTATACACTCTTCCCTGGTCCCAGCATTTCCAGCCAACAAACCTCTATTATATATTATCCCCTCTGTGCCTGGGTTATTTCTGTTGACATGCTACCATTTCACACAAAACTGCTTCTCCTCAGTCTGGAATTATTTACTACCCAGCGGTTTCTCTCTATTTTCTACCAGAGGGGCTGGAGCTCTCGAAAAGGGGCTCCAGTCATGAAAATATACTTGACTGACAGTGTGCTGGCTTAATAATCCAGAAGGGTTGATAGCCTCTGTAGTCCTATTTTAACTAACTAACTAACTATTTTCTACCAGTGTTCTGTTCTTTATCCATTCTCGGCCACTACCGGATTCAGTATTTTTTTCAACTTAACCCTTTGTAGGTTGTGACGCGGTTTTGACAGTTTATTCTGGTTATCATTAGACGATTTTATACAGTTTAAAAAGGATCTGGGGGAATTATAAGGGTAAAAACTATCTCCGTAAACCCTTTGACTTAATATATCTTTTCTAATCTGAATACAATCGTCAAATAATAGCCGGAAAACAGAAATAGAAATGCGTATTGGATCTTGAAAGGGTTAATACTATTGTTTTGTTTATATTATTTTAGTATTATCTCTGTCTATACCCTAATATCATGGTCATCTTGTTCTCTCCTTATATACTGTATTTGCTTACTATTTCGGTACTTTCAGGATAAAATAGACGACTCACAGTCATATAAAAATAGCTGTATATTATGGACCATCAATGCATAGTTATTGTGTTGAAAATAATAAGTGCCGGGAAATCAAGACTGCAAAAATTAACTCGTGTATATATTATGTATATAATTAGGCCATATAATTGGAGTTGGGTGTGAGAGGGATCTGCCTTGTGTGGGCCAATCGGCTTTCTGTAGACTCCCATTTTCTTATGTTCGTATATTCTTATATGTGGTTTTTTTAAGACTGTATTACAAATGTGGGATTAATTTTCCAATGTATCAATATTTGTCTTTGAAAGTATCGAAACATTATCCCCTAACTGTGACACATTACTATAGTCTATTCGCTGTAAGTAGGCGAGAAATAATGAACGTTATCCTCTGCAATTAAAAAAGAGCGTCAGCAAATTGGCTGTACATTTCCACTTCTATTCCCTGACTGACTCTTCTCAAATGGTAGAAATATTAACTCGATTACTCTTGTCGTTTATGAGTTACAGAGGTTAGAGGTAATGATGTATCGCCTACTTACAGCGAATAGACTATAGTATCTCAAAATGTCCGCAGTTACCTCCCTGTCCCGAGTTAGGCCCATGATGCCTCTACCTATTAGCTATATATATATATAGAGAGAGAGAGAGAGATGTGTGTGTGAGTGAGTTTTTTTTTTTTTTTTTTCTTGTTATGGGTTAACTCATCAAGTCAATGGGTAACATTGACTTGATGAGTTAACCCATAACAAGAAAAAAAAAAAAACTCACACACACATCTATATATATATATATATATATATATATATATATATAGCTAATAGGTAGAGGCATCATATATAGCTCTCGGCCTCATTAGTTGAATACAAAGTACTAAGAATATATATTAAAAAGAAAAAAAACAAAAAACAAAAACACGCCGGAAATTACGTCCAAAAGTCGCCTTTAAAATACAACGTCCAATCTAGTCCCACAAAATCCTCGTAGTTTAGTGCGCCCCGAGGGGAATATTAAGGGGAGATGGGTCGTTTTTCGGGTCCCCATTCTTCCTCATTAGTTTTTAGATTTTAAGATGTTCGGCCCATTTGTTTGGCGATTTTAAGACCCTTCGCCCCATTATTTTGTCAATATTAAGACTGTTCGTGTCATTTAGGTGTTAATAATTTCCTGGCGAGCGATAGCGAGCCTGTAAATTGAGAGGAACCGGCCTTCGGCCGGAACTTTCTTCTATCGAAAAATGTACCAATATATCTTAAGGAGGGTAATGGAGGTTGTTTTTTATAGCTTTATGGAGGTTTAGGGAGGACACTTAAAAATAATAATAAAAGATATACAAATGAGGAAATAAATACGCCATCCCCCGTGAACTGGAAAATAGTGTATGTTTTGTTAGAGGATTTTCTTGTGCTAATGACGGTGATGGTGACAGTGACAGTGATTGTGACAGTGACAGTGATTGTGACAGTGACGGTGATGGTGACAGTGATTGTGACAGTGACAGTGATTGTGACAGTGACAGTGATTGTGACAGTGACGGTGATGGTAACAGTGATTGTGACAGTTATTGTGACAGTGATTGTGACAGTGACAGTGACAGTGATTGTGACAGTGACGGTGATGGTGACAGTGATTGTGACAGTGACAGTGACAGTGATTGTGACAGTGACAGTGACGGTGACGGTGACAGTGATTGTGACAGTGACAGTGACAGTGATTGTGACAGTGACAGTGACAGTGATTGTGACAGTGATTGTGACAGTGACAGTGATTGTAACGCCAATGCCAGTGTAAAACAACTTTAACACCTTACGAGCGGCCTATGCGGTTTATTTATGTGTACCGCCCAGCGGGGTGTTTTTAGCCAAAATAGGGCTGTTTACGTGATCATTTTCATGCCTAAATAAGACCCAGAACGTAAAACAAGTATCTATCCCTGAAAGGGCATAAACAGAGCTTTCGAATGACACCATAACGATCCTTGTATGATGGATAGTTTTCTTGCAATAACCGTGCAACGCGAGTGCAAAAAGCAGGTAATTCGGTACTTTCGGTACATAATTGAGTATGTAGCGAGTGAGAGAGGGAGGAGGGAGCTGAGATTTGTGTCAGTAGGTTCGCCGCGGTGGTCTGGAGCAGTCATACGCTCGCTAGTCTCCTGCCACCACTTGTCTCTCTCTCTCAGCCACATTACGTGCTGAAATTGCCACTCGAGTTATGTCGAGCGCCGCCACAAAGTCCAGCTTTATTTAACTCGACTTAAGTGGTGAGCCGTTTTTTAAGGGTGGGGATGCTTAATTTTTTGTCGATTTTCTCATATATTTATTATTGTTCTACTGTCCTCCCTAGACCTCCATCAAACTTTAATTATACCACCATCCCCCTTTAAGATATATTTGTACATTTTTTGGTAGAAAAATGTCCCGGCCGATGGACGATTCTTCCTAAACTACAGGCTTGCTACCGCTCGCCAGGAAAAAATCGATACCTAAATGACACGAAAGTCTAAATATTGACAAAGAAAAGGGGCGAAAGTCTTAAAATCGCCAAACTAATGGGCCGAATGTCTTAACATTTGCAAACTAATGGGGCTAAACATGAAGGAGAAGAGGGTTCAGAAAATGTTTCTCAAATAATGTTTCGGATCAAATATTGCTGGGAAACCGCGCTCTTGTAATCCACTTTAAGGGGGAGGTAGTCGCTTTTTCTGGACACCCTTCTCCCTCATGTTTAGCATATTAGTTATGATATTTTTAGATTTTCGTTCCATTAGTTTGGCGATTTTGAGACCTTTCGCCCCATTTCTTTATCAATATCAAGACCTTTCGTGTTATTTAGGTGTCTATCTTTTCCTGGCGAGCGATTGCCAGCCTGTAATTTTAGAAGGAACCGGCCTTTTTCGGTAGAAAAATGTACACATTTACCTTGAAAGGGGGTCTAGTGGGTGTTTTTGTTTATGCTTGATGGAGGTTTAGCGAGGAAACTCAAAAATAGATTAATATAAAACTACCTAGACCAACAACCAAACACTACCCCTTTAAGCCACCTACATTCAGTTCACGGCGCGGTCAACAGTTCCAACGAATAATTAATTCCACTAAGGGGCCGGGTCACCTGCCTTATTTGATCTTTCTCTCCTTTTCTCTCTTTTTCTGGCTTGTATCCATTCGGCTCCATTCAGCCAACTGTTTTTAGACGTTTATCCCCATCCAGGTGTCGATTTCTTCCTGGCAGCAATAGCGAGCTATCATTGTATGGAGAAATCCGGCTTCGCCGTAGAAAGTTTTCTATCGTAAAATGTACAAATTTAGCTTGCTGTAAAACAAAATATATATATATGCTGGCTCGCTACCGCTCGCCAGGAAAATATTGACACCTGGATGGGGGTAAACGTCTTAATACAGTAGGCTGAATGGGGCCGAATGGATACAAGCCAAAGAGAGAGGGAGAGAGAGACAAAACAAGCGAGGTGGGCCCCTTATAATGATTGTTCCCTGCTAACACTGAATCCTTTCCAATATAGAGAGTACCATTCCAACTCCAGGCTGATTGTGGAACTGAAATAGAACGTGGAAACAGAGTACAGTCGGCCAAATAAATGATTTCGCGGCACCAAGTATATTTCGATCAATATTGGTCTCAGCGCTATCTAAGCATTTGTTCAGCGTTTCGAGTGAGATATACAAACCTGTTCCTAGCTTTACACAACTTATTCAGCATCTGACAGACATTAATACAGCACACAGCGAGCAAAACGTAATGACAACGGCGACACGACTTATTTGGCCAACTGTACCACTATCCCTTGATACATTGCTCTTTCAGCTGTCATTCAGAGAGTTCTCACCTTCCAAATACTTCCCATTGCTCCGAAAACATTCCTTCCTTCACATAGTCTGTCATACCTGATAACGAAAGCAAAAAACACATGTCTGAAATTAAGTATATTTTGTTTTACAGTGGAGAGCGCTAGGTGGAGTAGAGCCTAGTGGTGTAGAGTAGAGCATAGTGGTATAGAGTAGAGCATGGTGGTATAGAGTAGAGCATAGTGGTATAGAGTAGAGCATGGTGGTATAGAGTAGAGCATGGTGGTATAGAGTAGATCATAGTGGTATAGAGTAGAGCATAGTGGTATAGAGTAGAGCATAGTGGTGTAGAGTTGAGCATAGTGGTATAGAGTAGAGCATAGTGGTATAGAGTAAAGCATAGTGGTATAGAGTAGAGCATCGTGGTATAGAGTAGAGCATGGTGGTATAGAGTAGAGCATGGTGGTATAGAGTAGAGCATGGTGGTATAGAGTAGAGCATGGTGGTATAGAGTAGAGCATGGTGGTATAGAGTAGAACATGGTTAGGTCATGGCTAATTGGTAGGAAACAGAGAGTCAGCATAAATGGTACCAAGTCAGAGTGGGGAGCAGTCAAAAGTGGTGTCCCCCAGGGATCGGTATTAGGTCCCCTGTTGTTTCTTATATACATAAATGACCTAGATTTAGGTATAACTAGTAGGATAAGTAAATTCGCAGACGATACTAAAATGGGGAGATCAATTGATTCAGATAGCGATATAGAGTGCCTCCAAAGGGATCTAGATACCTTACATGAATGGTCAGTAAATTGGCAGATGAAGTTTAACATTGACAAATGCAAGGTATTAAAGATAGGGAAGATGCAAACAAATGTTAAATATAAACTAGCTAATTTAGAATTAGAAAATTCAGACTGCGAGAAAGATCTAGGTGTGTTTGTTAGCAATGATTTGAAGCCTAGAAAACAGTGTATAAGCATTCGTAATAAGGCAAACAGGATTCTCGGGTTCATCTCTAGGAGTGTGAGTAACAGAACTGCTGATGTTATCTTAAAACTTTACTTGTCATTAGCGAGACCCCATATGGATTATGCTGTCCAATTTTGGTGTCCTTATTACAGAATGGACATAGATTCATTGGAGAGAATTCAGCGTAGAATGACAAAAATGATCCATAATATTAGAAATTTTCCGTATGAAGAAAGGTTGAAGAAATTAGGTTTACATTCGTTAGAGAGACGCAGAGTTAGAGGGGATATGATAGAGGTGTTCAAGTGGGTTAGTGGGATTAACAAAGGGGACATGACAAATGTACTAAAGCTCAGTGATAGCGAAAGAACTCGTACCAATGGTTTCAAATTAGATAAATTTCGTTTCAGAAAAGATATAGGCAAATATTGGTTTGGTAACAGAGTTGTAGATGGGTGGAATAGGCTACCAAGTGATATAGTGGGATCAAGAACGATAGGGAGCTTTAAGAAAAAATTGGATAAGCATATGGACGAGAAGGGTTGGGTGTGAAGGGGGATCAGCCGGGTTGGGCCAATCAGCGCTCTGCAGACCCCCGTAATCCTGCGTTAATCTCTAACCGGTTTGGTAAGATGATCCTCAGGGTATTAGAGTGTTGAGCCTATAATTGGGCTTTGTAATTGGGGTTGTGTGGGACAGGGATCTGCCTTGCTTAGGCCAATCGGCTTTCTGCAGACTCCCATTTTCTTATGTTCTTATGTTCTTATGGTGGTATAGAGTAGAGCATGGTGGTATAGAGTAGAGCATAGTGGTATAGAGTAGAGCATAGTGGTATAGAGTAGAGCATGGTGGTATAGAGTAGAGCATGGTGGTATAGAGTAGAGCATGGTGGTATAGAGTAGAGCATAGTGGTATAGAGTAGAGCATAGTGGTATAGAGTAGAGCATAGTGGTATAGAGTAGAGCACAGTGGTATAGAGTAGAGCACAGTGGTATAGAGTAGAGCACAGTGGTATAGAGTAGAGCACAGTGGTATAGAGTAGAGCATGGTGGTATAGAGTACAGCATAGTGGTATAGAGTAGAACATAGTGTGTGACGCCTCCCGGCGCTAGCAGAATGGTTGCGTGGGGCATTGCAGCTCGCTAGCGCTCGCCAGGATGGGGGGATGGGCTACAGTTGTCCTAGAATGATCTGCTTTATGTTATTAGTGTCGTGTTGCCACAGACAGTCTAGAAATGGTCTTTGTTTTGGTCTGTGACCGCGCCTTGTATTTTATATTTTCTATAATATAAATGTTGCTTGTGTGAGAGGCGAGCGAGAGAGGGTGACGGGGTACACCTGGCAGTGGGGCGAGCTATCACGCGGCCCGCTTGGGCGCTGACGGCGTTGGCGGCCGGGTGGTCAACTAGTCCCTTCCCGTCGCGGCCTCATGTTTTTTACCAAGCTCAGAGCTGGCCTGACACGCGTATCGTCTACATCCTTTGCAATTCTGTCCCCCATACTCGCCACTTTGCATACTATTTCTCTCTCTCGACTTCTCCTTTCTCATTCTCTAATCTTTATTAAACTCAACATCCCTTCTGGTTTCAGCATAGACGTTCACCGTCGGCCAGTCGTATTGTACGCGAAGCTCTCAGATATTTCCATGTATTAGGCTTTAATGAGGTTTGGAGAGACGGACTTTTCCGTGTGTGTCCTCTCTCGGGAAGGTTGTAGACCGGTATATGTCTCCCTGGCAAGGTGTTGAGTGATTCTGCTGGGTTATTTAAAGCTAGACTAGGGGTAAGGTTACTGTGTCGTTGTCTCCGATGTGTGCAGTGTTAGCTAAGCCCTGCACGACATCGACAGGTACTGTGGGAGCCTAAGTTGTCTTCGGGTGGGTTTACCTTGCGAGCACAGCGCTGTGGTGTGAGAGGGCCATAGCCTATCCCTCACAACATAGTGCTGCCTCTTTGTGTTGACTTCTGAGGGATCGCCAGGATAGAACTAGGTACTAGAGACCTAGATTTATCAAGAGAGCATCCCCGTCATATAACGTAATCTTCATTATACCACCTTCGGACAACGTTAGGCTACGAGCCGCATGCTCGCCCATTGTTGCCCTGCCTTGATACCCCAGCTAGACTTTATTAACTAAGCAGACACTGGTTAGAGATAAGCTCCATTATTATATGTATGCAGCATTATTATTCACTGCACTTTTGAGCCGAGGTTGTTGTTGAGTTGCACAACCCTAGTAGGCTGTTGCGTTGTGTCACGAAGCATTTCTTTAGTTGTCGAGCATTACTACCTTTGCGCAGTCTTTATTATTCGCCTGCCTATTATTACTATATGTCCTAGTATTTATTGTGATCCGTATTCTACATTATAATTGTTCAAGATTCTTTACGAACATCTTCCCAGCATCAGACTTATTTCAGAAGTTTCCAGTTGATGTTGCAGGACTAGCATTGCACTTTCTTTAATTCAGGAGTGCCAGTTATTTGAGTATCTACCGTAACGTTAATTAATCACGTTAACTATCTTTTCTTTGTGTAACATAATCGAGTAATCTTTTACTGTTTGAGAATAGGCTGTTTCATCGAGCGTCAGCCTAATGTGCGTGTGCACCAGTTACCGAGTCATAGGATACCTCGTTGTCCAGGCACGACTCAGGGCGGTAATGGTGTTTTGTTTTCCAGTGTTTAAGGCAGGGGTTGGATCTAGTGTTACCGTTGTTGCATTTTGCCATTATCTAGTCCAATGTTGAAGAGCCCTGTGTCTTTGAGAACCTGGATCGTAACAAGTGGTATAGAGTAGAGCATAGTGGTATAGAGTAGAGCATAGTGGTATAGAGTAGAGCATCGTGGTATAGAGTAGAGCATCGTGGTATAGAGTAGAGCATCGTGGTATAGAGTAGAGCCTAGTGGTATAGAGTAGAACATAGTGGTATAGAGTAGAGCATAGTGGTATAGAGTAGAACATAGTGGTATAGAGTAGAGCACGGTGGTATAGAGTAGATCATAGTGGTATAGAGTAGAACATGGTGGTATAGAGTAGAACATAGTGGTATAGAGTAGAGCATAGTGGTATAGAGTAGAACATGGTGGTATAGAGTAGAGCATAGTGGTATAGAGTAGAACATGGTGGTATAGAGTAGAGCATAGTGGTATAGAGTAGAACATGGTGGTATAGAGTAGAACATAGTGGTATAAAGTAGAACCTAGTGGTATAGAGTAGAGCATCGTGGTATAGAGTAGAGCATAGTGGTATAGAGTAGAACCTGGTGGTATAGAGTAGAGCATAGTGGTATAGAGTAGAGCATAGTGGTATAGAGTAGAGCCTGGTGGTATAGAGTAGAACATAGTGGTATAGAGTAGAACATGGTGGTATAGAGTAGACCATAGTGGTATAGAGTAGAGCATAGTGGTATAGAGTAGAGCCTAGTGGTATAGAGTAGAGCCTAGTGGTATAGAGTAGAGCATAGTGGTATAGAGTAGAGCATAGTGGTATAGAGTAGAACATGGTGGTATAGAGTAGAACATGGTGGTATAGAGTAGAACATGGTGGTATAGAGTAGAACATGGTGGTATAGAGTAGAACATGGTGGTATAGAGTAGAACATAGTGGTATAGAGTAGAACATGGTGGTATAGAGTAGAACATGGTGGTATAGAGTAGAACATGGTGGTATAGAGTAGAACATGGTGGTATAGAGTAGAACATGGTGGTATAGAGTAGAACATAGTGGTATAGAGTAGAACATGGTGGTATAGAGTAGAGCATGGTGGCATAGAGTAGATGATAGTTGTATTGAGTGGAGCCTAGTGGTATACCGTAGAGCCTATACTCTGTTTAATTTCATCTTACGGTAAATTGAATCCCTTAGCAGCTAATTTATCGATACTTTATGGGAAAATATGAAGCTACAATATCTCTGTATCATTATTAGGACCAAGTTTACTTGATTGGCACCATATTTCACTACAAAATCTTCAAAATAACTGAGAAATCTTGATGGGAACTTTGCAATTACCGTCAGTTGAAAAGAAACAGAGTATAGAATAGAATAGAGCATAGAAGCAAACATTAGAGCCTGGAAGTATAGAGTAGAGCCTAGTGATGTAGAGTATAGAGCTCCTGTGATCAAGGGTGGCGTCTCTCATCACTATGGTAATTGATTCTTTGTCGGGACTAGACGCTCAATTGGATGGAACTCGAACTAAGAGGACCCTTTATAGGTAGAACTTGGACTTCTCTTCAAGGGAACGCCATTTTGGGGTCTCATCTATATAACGATTTACCCCTGTTAGTAATTAAGAAACACCCCGTTCTTAACATTAATCCTCCATTGCAAACCCCAATGTACATGAATAGATTAATGAAAGCATATGATCACCCCGGGATTCGAACTCGGGACACCATATCGTATAATTTCTTCTGGCTGCCAGTAGACGATTATATTAAATTTAGAAAGGAGTTATAAAAGTGAGAAGGTTAATTGGTATAGCCTTTACCCCTTGCATACCTGTCTGCTTAAACCGTCCAAAATCGCCTAATGGTAACTAGAATATGATGTGAAAAAAATCGTTCTAGGTACCAAAGGGGTTAGCTAACATTGCACGATTGTATTCAACTTAGAAAGGACCTTACGTTTCAAGCGACCTGGTGACTCCCGAAAATCCTTCATAAACTTCACACAATTGTCAAAATAAAGCAGAACGTCGTCGTTATGATGCAAGGATTAAACATATGGGAAGTGATTATTGTCTATGCCATACAGAACTAAGCAAAGTAAATGGAGCGCTGTTTTATCGAAGAACTATATATCATCCAATATCCCTAAGGGGAAATTCATTACTTTTTGTGGACCCCCTTCTCCCTCATGTTTGATTCTATTTTACCAGTCCGGCTTTGCTCCGTTAGATTTTGGCGGCCATAAGAAGCTTCACTATTTTTTTTTTTTTTTTTAAAGAGAGGGTTCTACGGTTTTCTTACTTTCTTTATTTATTTTTAAGCGTAACCCCTTCAGCACCATGACGTCTTTGTTTACGTTTGGTTCTGGCTATCATTAGATGATTTTATGCAGTTTAAGAAGGACCTATATTACTAAGAAGGTTAATTGCGATCGTATTTACCCCTTTGAGTCATATAGATAGGTTATAAACTACAGAAAATCTCTTAATGGTAACCAGAATAAGGTGATAATTACGTAATGATACTGAAGGGGTTAATGGAGGTCTAGAGAGCAAAGTAAACTCTTCCTTAATGGGGGGGGGGGAGGTAATTTTTTTGGGTCAATTTTTTCCTCCCTAGACCTCCCTCTAACTTATAATAACAACCCCAGGATCCCTCTTCAAGATATATTTTTACATTTTTTGGTAAAAAATGTCCCGCTCGATGGCCAGTTCCTCCTAAATTACAGGCTCGCTGTCTCTCGCCAGGAAAAAATCGACACCGAAATGACACGAACAGTCTTTATATTGACACAGAATTGGGCCGAACGTCTTGAAATTTGAAAACTAATGGGGTTAAGCATGAGGGAGAAGAGGGGCCAGAAAAACGGGCTATCTCCCTTTAATGGGTTGAAGAGTTAAAGATAGAGTCTGCGCCATATTGGTACCGCTATACCCTGTTCCGTATACAACAAAATGGTTCATATACTTTATGACAGGATCTCTAAACAAGGGACAAGAGTTCTCGAAAAGGGGCTCCAGTCCTGACGCTATTCTTGACTTAACAGTGAGCTGGATGAATAATCCGATCGGGTTGATAGCCTCTGAAGTCCTATTTTAACCAACTAACTCTAATATCGGATCTAGTTTCCATTCACCGAAGGATCTGTACTCAGTGGGCGTGTAGGTGGGTGGGTGGGCGGATGGGTGGTGATGATTTATGCATATATAAATCATTCGGAGGTGTTGATTTTGAATGGACGTAAATTGCCTTTGGGCGCTCTTGATTTCTGCACCAAACCGTTCGGCGGCGAGACTGTTGATGAGGCAGGTTCGAGGAAGGGGTTTTGAGTTCGTCAGTGTGTATTTATATTTGATTGTTTTTCTATATATTTATTGACTGTTATTTGTTATTTTATTTATATTTGTATATATATATATATATATATATATACTGTATATATATATATATATATATATATATATATATATATACTGTATATATATATGTAGATAGATTGATACTTATTATGGTGTGTGTGTGTGTGTGTGTGTGTGTGTGTGTGTGTGTGTGTGTGTGTGTGTGTGTGTGACATACGTATTATCGATTGTTATTTTTGTAATTTCCAGCCCTGGAATATCCACGCCAGTAGGCGTGACATTCGTCTATTTTCATTCACTTGACTCTGCAAATTGAATCTGATAAAATATTAATCTTAGCTTTGGATGGCGGCTTAGAAAACGTGATGAGAGAGAGAGAGAGAGAGAGAGGGAGGGAGGGAGGGAGAGGGAGAGAGAGAGAGAATGAGGAAGATGATGCTGATATTAAAGAGGTGAATATACAGGATGATGTAAATGAGGAGGCAAATGATAAATAAATAACAATGGCTTGTAGAAGACACAAGCATTAATTAAAATATAGTGATGGAAAGGAAAATAGAAGGATGTAGTGAAGTAGAGGACAGTAGGAGGAAGTGGAGAAGTACAAGACATCAGGGAAGGAAGAGGAAGTAAGAGACAGTCGGAAAAAAAAAGAGACAGTAGGGATGTAAGAGACAGTAGGTAAGTTGTTGTTGTTGTTGTTCCCCAAGCTGCCTGGCCGAACATCCCCAAGGCCCCGAGCAATTCAAAGTCCATAACCGAGCGCCCCCACAGAACCCTCCCTGCCGACCACAATAAAGCCTGGGTGACCGAAGCCACTCCATGGCGGGGAGCTGAGGAGGGTGCGGAACCGCCCGGGAAACCAAAACCCCACACAGGGCCCTGTGCCCCTCAGCAATTATGAAGAGAAAGTTGAGGGGCAAGGGAAAAATGTGACGCTTTGGCTTCCAATCTTGGTAGATTGGGAGGTAAATTCACGGAAGAGACGCCGTCACTTGAGATCTAGAAAAAATATAAGTTAAAGGAAAAGTCAGAGTAAGCTATGGGTATGGCAGAGATTGCTCAGCTCTCACTCTGATAGACCAGCCCATCACCACAGTAGGTAGGTAAGTAGGTAAGTAAGAGACAGTAGGAAAGTAAGAGACAGTAGGAAAGTAAGAGACAGTAGGAAAGTAAGAGACAGTAGGAAAGTAAGAGACAGTAGGAAAGTAAGTACACAGTAGGTAAGTAAGAGACAGTAGGAAAGTAAGAGACAGTAGGAAAGTAAGTACACAGTAGGTAAGTAAGAGACAGTAGGAAAGTAAGAGACAGTAGGAAAGTAAGAGACAGTAGGAAAGTAAGAGACAGTAGGGAAGTAAATACACAGTAGGAAAGTAAGAGACAGTAGGAAAGTAAGAGACAGTAGGAAAGTAAGAGACGGTAGGGAAGTAAGAGACAGTAGGGAAGTAAATACACAGTGGGTAAGTAAGAGACAGTAGGAAAGTAAGAGACAGTAGGAAAGTAAGAGACAGTAGGGAAGTAAGAGACAGTAGGGAAGTAAATACACAGTAGGAAAGTAAGAGACAGTAGGAAAGTAAGAGACAGTAGGAAAGTAAGAGACAGTAGGGAAGTAAGAGACAGTAGGAAAGTAAGAGACAGTAGGGAAGTAAGAGACAGTAGGGAAGTAAATACACAGTAGGGAAGTAAGAGACAGTTGGAAAGTAAGATACAGTAGGGAAGTAAGAGACAGTAGGGAAGTAAGAGACAGTAGGAAAGTAAGAGAATAGGACAGTAAGAGACAGTAGGAAAGTAAGAGAGAATAGGACAGTAAGAGACAGTAGGGAAGTAAGAGACAGTAGGGAAGTAAGATATAGTAGGAAAGTAAGAGACAGTAGGGAAGTAAGAGACAGTAGGGAAGTAAGAGAAAGTAGGGAAGTGAGAGACAGTAGGGAAGTAAGAGACAGTAGGAAAGTAAGAGAGAGTAGGACAGTAAGAGACAGTAGGGAAGTAAGAGACAGTAGGGAAGTAAGAGACAGTAGGGAAGTAAGATATAGTAGGAAAGTAAGAGACAGTAGGGAAGTAAGAGACAGTAGGGAAGTAAGAGAAAGTAGGGAAGTGAGAGACAGTAGGGAAGTAAGAGACAGTAGGAAAGTAAGAGACAGTAGGGAAGTAAGAGACAGTAGGGAAGTAAGAAACAGTAGGGAAGTAAGAGACAGTAGGAAAGTAAGAGACAGTAGGGAAGTAGGAAAGTAAGAGAGAGTAGGGAAGTAGGAAAGTAAGAGACAGTAGGAAAGTAAGAGATAGTAGGGAAGTAAGAGAGCATAGGAAAGAAGAAAATAGGTCGATAAAATATGAATGGAGGAAAAATAAGAGGAAGTGGTGAAGTACGAGAAATTAGGAAAGTAGCAGAGAGTAGGGAAGTAGACGAAAGTAGGATAGTAAGAGAGCATAGGGGAGAAGAGGATAGGTCGATGAAATAAGAGTGAAGGAAGGAAAAGTAAGAGGAAGTGGTTAGTCGCAGCTTTTCGAAGGGGGGTAGAGAGAGAGAGAGAGAGAGAGAGGTAGGTAGGTAGGGGGGGAGGGGGGGGGGGCACCGTTCCCACTACCTCTCGAAATATGCATGCCACTCGAAACGATTTGACCTAAAGACGGAGAAAAAAATAGAAGAAATTTGCTAGGAGAAAAAGGGAAAACACAGAAAAAAGGTTACGGGGTCGTGCTTGTATTTTTCGTCAACGTGTTGTTGTTGTTATTGCTGTTCCCCAGGCTGCCTGGCCGAACAGCCCCAAGGCCCCAAGCAAGGCCAAGGCCATAACCGAGCGCCCCCACAGATCCCTCCCTGCCTACCACAATAAAGCCTGGGTGACCGAAGCCACTCCATGGCAGGGAGCTAAGGAGGGCGCGGAAACGCCCGGGAAACCAAAGCCCCACCCAGGGCCCTGTTCCCCTCAGCAATTATGAAGAGAAAGTTGAGGGTCAAAGGAAAAATGTGACGCTTTGGCTTCCAATCTGCCAACCTCTAGGTTGGGAGATTGGGAGGTCAATCCACGGAAGAGACGCCGTCACCTGAGATCTAGAAAATATATAGGTAAAAGGAACAGTCAGAGTAAGCTATGGGTATGGCAGAGATCGATCAGCTCTCACTCTGATAGACCAGCCCATCACCACATGACTAGAACCCAATCCTCTAAGCATCAGCTAGGAACGGCCCTAGAAAACCGCCTTTGGCGGGGGGATAGCTCCCCTATTTCAACCCCTTTCGGGGTTGGGCACCCGCCCAACGTCAACGTGTTTATTTATTTAGTTATTTTGAAGTTTCTTCGCTAGACCTCCATCAAGGTTAACAAAATAAAATAAAAAAAAATCCACCTAGGTGGTGGGGTTGGGGGTGAGGGGGATTGGGGGTTGGGTCGCCTTTCCCTGTTGCTGGTGAATAAGGGATGGTCAGGAGGAAAGTAGGAGGAACAGAAGGAAGAAAGCAAGATCAAAAGTAAGCTAAAGGAAGTGAGTAAGAATAAATTAGAGAAAAATTAAGGTGATAGAGTAAATAATAGAGTAATACTAGATGATTAGAATGAGGGTTGGAGGTAGAGAAGGAGCTCAAACGAGAACAAGAGTAAGCTAAAGAAAGGGAGTAATACAAAACGAGTGAGGAGGCAGTATAAGAGTAAATAAAAGAATAATAAAAGCTTGGAAAGTAAAGTAATTAAAGGAGGTAGAGGAGGAACACAAACATGAATAGGAGTAACATAAAGAAAGGGGGTAAACCAAGAGAGTGAGGGAGCAAAATATAAGTAAATAAAACAGTAATAATGATCAATGAAAGGTTGGTAACAAAATAGTATAAAATAAATAAATACAAGAGTAAATGAAGGAGTAACAATAGGCAGGCAGCGGCAGCGGAGTAATTCGTATGTTCTTTACACCAACCAACTTTACTTCTAAACTCAATTAATGAAATCAACAGATCTATGTGGCAGTCCGGGGACTCGAACCCAGGACGCTCACACCGAAAATCAGTGCACTATTGCACTACGCCACGAAGACAGTTAAAAGAATGATGTACAAGCCTACGATTTATTATGCAGTTTCGAATTCTGCATAGTAATCTGAGCATGGACATGCATTCCAACTGCGCTATCATAGCCCAGTACATATGTGAATGGAAAGAGTAATTAATGGGGCGCTTAACCCTAGGGAAGGCCTCTCTATAAATCACTCCTGAACCAGAATAATTCTTATGTTCTTTACACCAACCAACTTTACTTCCAAACTCAATTAATTAAATCAACAAATAGAAGGAGGTAGAGAAGGAACACACGCAAGATAAGAGTAAGCTAAAACATGTGTTTACTAAACAAAAAGAACTAGGGATCATGTTACGATCCAGGTTCTCAAAGACACAGGGCTCTTCAACATTGGACTAGATAATGGCAAAAAGCAACAACGGTAACACTAGATCCAACCCCTGCCTTAAACACTGGAAAACAAAACACCATTACCGCCCTGAGTCGTGCCTGGACAACGAGGTATCTTACGACTCGGTAACTGGTGCACACAAACTAGGCTGACGCTCAATGAAACAGCCTATTCTCAAACAGTAAAAGATTACTCGATTATGTTACACAAAGAAAAGATAGTTAACGTGATTAATTAACGTTACGGTAGATACTCAAATAACTGGCACTCCTGTATTAAAGAAAGTGCAATGCTAGTCCTGCAACATAAACTGGAAACTTCTGAAATAAGACTGATGCTGGGAAGATGTTCGTAAAGAATCTTGAACAATTATAATGCAGAATACGGGTCACAATAAATGCTAGGACATATAGAAATAATAGGCAGGCGAATAATAAAGACTGCGCAAAGGTAGTAATGCTCGACAACTAAAGAAATGTTTTGTGACACAACGCAACAGCCTACTCGGGTTGTGCAACTCAACAACAACCTCGGCTCAAAAGTGCAGTGAATAATAATGCTGCATACATATAATAATGGGCTTATCTCTAACCAGTGTCTGCTCAGTTAATAAAGTCTAGCTGGGGTATCAAGGCAGGGCAACAATGGGCGAGCATGCGGCTCGTAGCCTAACGTTGTCCGAGGGTGGTATAATGAAGATTACGTTATATGACGGCGATGCTCTCTTGATAAATCTAGGTCTCTAGTACCTAGCTCTATCCTGGCGATCCCTCAGAAGTCAACACAAAGAGGCAGCACTATGTTGTGAGGGATAGGCTATGGCCCTCTCACACCACAGCGCTGTGCTCACAAAGTAAACCAACCCGAAGATAACTTGGCTCCCACAGTACCTGTCGATGTCGTGCAGAGCTTAGCTAACACTGCACACATCGGAGACAACGACACAGTAACCTTACCCCTAGTCTAGCTTTAGATAACCAAGCAGAATCACTCAACACCTTGCAAGGGAGACATATACCGGTCTACAACCTTCCCGAGAGAGGACACATACGGAAAAGTCCGTCTCTCGAAACCTCAATAAAGCATAATACCTCTTTAACCTAATACATGGAAATATCTGAGAGCTTCGCGTACAATACGTCTGGTCGACGGTGAACGTCTATGCTGAAACCAGAAGGGATGTTGAGTTTAATAAAGATTAGAGAATGAGAAAGGAGAAGTCGAGAGAGAGAGATAGTATGCAAAGTAGCGAAAATGGGGGACAGAATTGCAAAGGATGTAGGTGATACGTGTGTCAGGCAAGCTCTAGCTGGTAAAGAACACGAGGCAGCGACGGGAAGGGACTAGTTGACCACCCGGCCGCCAACGCCGTCAGCGCCCAAGCGAGCCGTGTCATAGCTCACCACGCTGCTGGGTGTACTCCTTCACACTCTCTCGCTCGCCTCCCACACAAGCAACATTTATATTATTGCGAATATAAAATATAAGGCGCGGCCACAGACCAAAACAAAGACCACTTCTAGACTGTCTGTGGCAACACGACACTAATGAAATAAAGCAGATCATTCTAGGACAACTGTAGCCTATTCCCCCATCCTGGCGAGCGCTAGCGAGCTGCAATGCCCCACGCAACCATTCTGCTAACGCCGGGAGGCGTCACAATCAATATAAAAGAGTAATACAAGGTAGGAAAGTAGGAGGGAGCGGCTATTTCAAATTGGTGAAGGTGGGGGACTGGTTATTTTGGGGGATCTAAATATATATTTATATATACATTTATTTGTTGGTTTCCTCCCTAGACCTCCATCAAACTTAAAAAAAAAAACATCCATTACATCCCCCTTCGAGATAAATTTGTAAATTGTTCGGTAGAAAAATGTCGTGGTCAAAGGCCGCAATTACAGGCTCGCTATCGCTAGCCATGACAAAAATCGACACCTAGAGGGCACGAAAGGTATTAATATTGACACAGAAAAGGGGTGAAAGGTCTTAAAAACTACAACTATTGGGGCTAACATATTAAAATCTCAAAACTAAAGGGGATAAGCACGAGGAAGAAAGGGGACCTGAAAATCGGCCCATCTCCCCTTAAGGAAGATGAGGGGGGGAGGAAGGGGGGGGGGGGGTCGCCGTTCCCTTTGCTCCTTGTGAATAATTCATGACAAGAGGTCCCCAACACGGAGAGTCAGGCCAGGGTCACTATTGGGTCAAGAAGGGTCCACACGAGGTCACTTTGGTCAAATTTAGGTCAGTAAGGTTAATGGGACCGACCTGCTTTTTCTCTCTGGGTTTTATCTATTCGGCCTCATTCAGCCTACTGTTTTAAGACGTTTCTCCCCATTCAGGTATCGATGTTTTCCTGGCGAGTGATAGCGAGCTATCATTGTATAGAGAAATGCGGCTTCGCCGGAGACATGTTTCTACCGAAAAATTTACAAATTAAGTCAGCTGTCTAAAACATAATCCAAATTATGCTGGCTCGCTATTGCTCGCCAGGTGTAAATCGACACCTAGATGGGGATAAATGTCCTAAAACAGTAGGCTGAATGGGGCCGAATGAATGCAACCCAGAAAGATAAATAAAGCAGGTCACTCCCCTTAAGACTTCAAGCCGGGCTTTTTGTAAGGCGCTCTTCTTATTAGCCTACTTGCTGTTATTGTTTTGGTTGTTGTTGTTGTTGTGGATTGGGTTAATTGTTAGTGATTTGTCTGCTAATGGTGATGCAGGGTCGTTGATCTCTTGGCTTCAACTGTATTAACTCGGGGTTAAGGGGAGATGGGTAACTTTTTGGTCGATTTTGTAATGTATTAATTATTTTTCTAGTTTCCTTCCTAGACCTCCATCAATCTTTTTTTTTTAAATCCATTAGATTTCCATTCTAGATTAATTTGTACATTTTTCGGTCGAAAAATTACCTGGCCGATGGCCGGTTTTTCCAAATTTTCAGACTCACTATCTTTCGCCAGGAAAAAAATTGGACACCTAAATAGCACGAAAGGTCTTTATATTGGCAAGGAAATGGGGCGGAAGATCTTAAAATCGACAAACTAATGGGGCAAGCATCTTAATATCTAAACACTAATGGGGCTAAACATGAGGGAGAAGGGGATCTAGAAAAACGACCCATCTCCCCTTAAGGGGAGGTTTTTAGTTTGGTCCCTAGATATCCTTCAAGCTTAAGATTACACCCCCTTGAGCCCCTTTCAAGATTTTTTTTTACATTTTTCGGTAGAAAAATGTCCCGGCTGAAAGCCGGTTCCTCTTAAATTACAGGCTCGCTATCGCTCGCCAGGATAAAATCGACACCTAAATGGCACGAAAGGTCTTAAAATTGACAGAAATGGGTTGAAAGTTCTTAAAATCGTCAAAATAATGGGGCAAACGTCTTACAATTAGAAAAATCAATGAGTCTAAACATGAGGGAGAAAGGAGTCAAGAACAAAATCCCTCAAGTGGAAATCTCCCCTTAAGACTTGAAGACGGGCTTTGTGTAAGTCGCTCTTCTTATTAGCCTAATTGCTGTTTTTATTATGGTGCGGGATGATGTTATGCTGTACTTCCCTTTCCATCCGAATTAATCCTTTGTTGTCCCGAGAACCCAAAGATGAATAGTGTTGATAATCATAACTAGACTAAATGAGGACGAATATCAAAACCCGACAGAGAGAGAGAGAGAGAGCGAGAGCGAGAGCGAGAGAGAGAGAGAGAGATTTACATAGATACACTGGCCACACAGATCTTACGATCCCTACGAGGTGACCAGGACTTAATCCTAATAGAGATAGCAACCCTAAGAGAAAGTGGAAGGAAAGGATAGCAAAGATGAAGGCTCTCTCCCCACCCTCCGCTCCCTCCGGCAATATGCCGTACATGAAAATAGTTAGAAGTGAATAACCTTGCAGGGCTTGGAAATCGCCTGAAGGAATTTATAGTATAGTTAGAAATGGAAAGGAAAAGGCATGCACACCTTCACTTTTTTTTTTTTTTTCCCCTTTTCCAACTGAAAACGTTTTCATTTCCGCCAGGTTCTCTTATCAGTGATCAGCTTCTACTGCAGACCAACTTTTCTGTGATATGTGTCTAACCTTTTTTTAAATGTGTATATCGAGTCACTGTCAATAACTTCATTAGGGAGCTTATTCCACTCATTAATAATACTGGGGGTGAAGAAATTTTTAGTTATGTCTAGGTTCGCTTTCCTGCCTGTTAGTTTTTTAATTTTGTTTCCTCTTGTGGAACCTTCTTTGGCTATCTTAAATAGATTATTAGAATTTACGTTACTAAAGCCTTTTAGTATCTTAAAACACTCTATCAGCTGTCCCCTTATTCTCCGTTTCTTAAGCGAAAACAGGTCGAGTTCTCTTAATCTCACATTGTATGGCTTATTTCTAAGGGAAGGGATTAACTTTGTTGCTCTACGCTGAACGGATTCTAGTTTCTCTATGTCTTTTTTTAAGTAGGGAGACCAAAACTGCACAGCATACTCCAGATGTGGCCTCACAATACTTTTATATAGTGGTACAACTATGTCTTTACTATGACAATGAAAATTTCTTTTAATGAAACCTAGCACTCTATTAGCTTTATTAGATGCTGCGGTGCATTGGCTTGTAGACTTTAGATTTTCATTGATAAGCACTCCTAGGTCTTTTATCTGTGATACGCTCTTTATCTTTTCTCCATTCATATGGTATTCGTATATGTTGTTTCGGGAGCCTATTTGTAGTATCAGGCATTTGTTTTACAGTTAAAGGGCATCTGCCAATTTTCTGACCACTCTGATATCTTGTTTAAATCTGATTGCAGGCTACTTCTATCGCTTTCTGATATTATTGCATTTCCTATTTTAGTGTCATCGGCGAATTTGGAAATTATGTTATTAATGCCGTTGTCTAAATCATTAATATATATTATGAATAATAATGGGCCCAGAACTGAACCGTGTGGGACTCCACTAGTCACCGGAGTCCATTCTGTTTCCACTCCATTAATAATTACTCTTTGTTTTCTTTCGCTTAACCAATTCCTTATCCAATTAATGTGTGTGCCTTGAGAGAGAGAGAGATAGAGAGAGAGAGAGAGAGGGAGAGAGAGGAGAGAGGAGAGAGAGAG
>CM064492.1:19275819-19320819 GCA_032716605.1 Paralithodes platypus | reverse complement strand
GAACGCAGTATTCCAGAAGAGGGCGGACTAAGGAATTGTAAAGGGTTAGGATAACTTCTTTGGATTTATGCTCAAATGACCTGCCTATAAAGCCAATTATTTTGTTTGCCTTCTTAACAACTTCTGAACATTGTTGACTCGGTTTTAGGTTACTCGATATTGTTACTCCCAGATCAGTTTCTCTGTTTACATTCTTAAGCTGAGTGCCATTCATCGAATAGTTTGCTTTTCATTTAGGTATCCGACATGTAGTACTTTACATTTAATCCGCATTGAAACTCATTTGCCAAATTTGGGCCCAACATGACAATTTATCTAGATTGTGTTGCATATCGTCAACTTGTTCTTTTGGAAGTACGCTATTTGCAATTTTTGTATCGTCAGCAAATTTTGAGATTGTGCAGGTGAGACCCTCATCTATGTCGTTGATGTAAATTAGAAAGAGAATTGGTCCTAGTACCGATCCCTGGGGTACCCCGCTACTTACATTGGTCCATTTAGATGCCTTACCGTTTATGACTACCCTTTGCTTTCTGTTGCTGAGCCAATTTTCTATCCATTTCAACACACCGTCTTGTATTCCATGTGCTTTTAGTTTTAGCAGTAAACGTTTGTGGGGAACTTTGTCAAAGGCCTTTTGAAAATCAAGGGAATATAATATCTACAGCTTTACTCTCATCGTAGAGGTTGAGGATATCGTGGAAGAAGTCTAAGAGGTTTGTTAAACAGGAACGTTTTTTACGAAAGCCGTGTTGAGTATCTTTAAGTATGTTATTTTCCTCCAAGTGATTTACGAGTCTGTCTCGTATGACCGTTTCTAGCATTTTACATACAACTGAGGTTAAGCTAATTGGACGATAGTTACTGGGTAGGGATTTGCTGCCTTTTTTGAATATCGGTGTTACGTTGGCTAGCTTCCACTGATCAGGCATAGTTCCAGACTGCAAGGATTTATTGAATAGTAATGTCAGTGGTTTGGAGAGCTCATTCTTAGCTTCCTTTAGAACTCTAGGCGAGATTGTATCAGGTCCTGGCGTTTTATTTACCTTGAGTTTATCTAAACAATTCAATACTTCTCTCTCTGTAACGGTGATATTGCTTAGAACATCTGAATTATCAATCTGAATCGGCGATGGTGTAGGGATATCACTGAGGTCTTCTGTTGTAAAAACTGATGCAAAGAAGGTATTGAGGGCATTACTCATTTGTACTTCGTCTTTGGTGTATTCTCCTTTTTCATCGACTAACGGTCCAACAGTTGAAGTAACTACTTTTTTCTTTCTGATATAACTATAGAATTCTTTCGGGTTTGTTTTACTTTGATTCGCAATATGTAACTCTAAGGTCTTTTTACTTTGCTTAATTAACTTTTTGGCTTTGCGTCGTAGCTCTACAAATTTCACCCGTTCTTCGTCATTTTGTGAGGATTTTAATCTATCATTAGCACATTTTTTAGCAAGCAGGCAGTTTGAAATATCTTTATTCCACCATTTGGGCTTATTATTATGGCCTGGACGCCGTATTTTCGATGGTATGCAGTCTTGCACTGCTTTTAGGTAAGTGGTTTCGAATAACTTCCAAGATGTATTTATGTCGTTATTGTTAATTAAAAAGCTCCAGTCAGTTTCTTTAAACATAGCTCTAAGTTTATGGAAGTTTGCTTTCTTGAAATTAGGGACTTTTTCGATGCTACTATTTGGTTCGTTACTAGTAAACTTTAAAGTGAAAGTTATCGTACGATGGTCGCTGTTACTGAATTCATCACCAACATTCAAATTCTCTATCAATTCTTCTTTTGTTGCAAGTACAATGTCAAGAACGTTATTACCACGGGTCGGCATTCGAACAAATTGATAAAGCGAACTCTCTTGCAAGTTCGTATACAAGTCATGTCCGGAGTGTGAAGTAAGAGTATCGCCCCACTTGGTCACAGGTAAATTAAAGTCGCCAAAAATTACGGTATCTTGTGAGTTACTTACATCTGCAATTTGTTCGTAAATTTCTCGGTCAGTTTGCACTGATTGAGCTGGAGGTCTGTATATTAACGCAAGTATTATTTTTGTACCTTTATTATTCTTTATTAGCACAAAAGATGTGTCGACGTTCACAATTTGAGGTTTTGACACGAGGGTCGGGTTAAGACTTTCTTTGATATAAAATAAAACGCCACCTCCATTTTTATTTATTCGGCTGTTCTCAAACATTACATAACCGGGAAGTGAATACTCTGCTAAAAAGTCTCTATCTTGTGTATTGAGCCAAGATTCTGTTATGCCAATCACATCATAATTTTCTGTAAACACTAGTTCCTCTAAATCTGAAAATTTATTGCGTATGCTACGAGCGTTTGCATAGAAAACCTTTAAAAGTTGCGGTTTTAGAACTCGCAGATCGTTCTTTCATCGAATTTTTGGTTCTGGTCGGATCTACATTTACATTCATGGCTGTCCTCGGTCCTCGGTCGTTATCCCTGACGGTTTTGAATTTGGGTCGTGTTGGTGGAGCTTTATCCAAATTCGCGGTTCTTGACGGATTAGTATTTAATTCCTTTGTAGATTGCCGTCCTCGCTGTCTTCGGTCCTCCTTCCTGGTTGTCCTGTGCTGAGTCGATTTCTTCTCCGAAAATCCTTCACCGCATCGTTGAGAAGACGCCCAAAACGCGCTGCTCCCACCTGGTTCAGATGACCTCCATCATCCGAAAACAAATAGTCATCGTAGTAGAAATTGTCCCAGGTGTCGACGAATCCCACGTTCTCCTTCCTGCAGAGGTTTGCTAGACAACGATTTGTGCTGGTGGCTATGTTGTAAAATCGGCTCTCTACACCGAGCCGGGGGACGATTCCTGAGACGATGATCCTTGATGACTTCTCCTTAAACGACTTGATCAGCTGCTGGTACTTTAAAAGCAAATCTTCCGACCGGGTTCGCTGTATATCGTTGGATCCAACGTGGATGACGTACATTGTATTTGCAGGGGCCAGCTTTGATACTTCGTCAACTGCTGCAACTACGTCATCCACACCACCACCAGGGATACAAAAACGCTTCCTGGTCTTAGGTGCCCTGGCGCAAAACTCTGTGAGCTGACCACGTATCATCGAGTCTCCCACGAGCCGGACTTCTTCTATTTCCTCTTCGTCATCTGAGTCTGCGAATATCTGGAAACGGTTTTGACACTCGGTAATCGGTATGTGTTTCCTGGTCTTGGGGCAAACGTTGTTCCTCACGACACGGAAGTTGTCTTGAGGGGGAAGAGAGTCGCTATTTGTATCTTGAGTATCGGAAACATCAGCTGAAATGGCTACTGTAGGCGTTGAATTTGGGTGAAAAGGATAGAGGAATGAGTGTGAGAGTAAGAGAGAGAGACAGAACTAGAATGGTGGATATGAGAAGAGAGGAATAGACGTCCGAGAGAGAGAGAGAGAGAGAGAGAGAGAGAGAGAGAGAGAGAGAGAGAGAGAGATGTAATATGTGTGTAAATAATGAACACAAATGTATTCACTAGGGGAAGGGAAAGAGAGAGAGAACGGATACAACAACAAAGACAGCACAAAAACAATCACAGTTAACTCCATTTGGTCCTAGGCAGGTCTTTTTGTACCTCCCCTGTTTTGCTCCTTGAATTTGGAGATTTTGAGACGTTTCACCCCATTACTTTCGCGATAATAAGACGTTTCACCTCATTTAGGTGTCGATTATTTTTTCAAGGCAAGCGATATCAGGTAACTTAAAAGAAATCGGTCTTCGGTCTCTGGACCAATTTCTATTGAAAATTATACAAATTTAGCTTGAAGGGGGTTTGAGTGGGCATTTTTTTTTTTCATTTTAAAGACAGTCTGGGAAGAAGTTTTTGTTAGCCTAGGGTCCGCACTAAAATACATTATTCGAAAATGATTAAGGGGGGTCACCGGCTTTTTTTGTTACCTTTCTCTCCTTTTCTCTCTTTCCCTGGCTTGTATCCATTCGGCCCCATTCAGCCAACTGTTTTAAGACATTTATCCCCATCCAGGTGTCGATTTCTTCCTGACGAGCGATAGCGAGCCAGCATTG
Source organism: Paralithodes platypus (assembly GCA_032716605.1). Lineage (NCBI taxonomy): Eukaryota > Metazoa > Arthropoda > Malacostraca > Decapoda > Lithodidae > Paralithodes > Paralithodes platypus. The sequence continues at coordinate 19,316,769 of CM064492.1, read as the reverse complement.
TATGGAGAACTCCGGCTTCGCCGGAGAAATATTTCTATCGAACAGTGTACACATTTAGCTTGCTGTCAAAAAAAAAAATATATATATATATATGCTGGCTCGCTACCGCTCGCCAGGAAAATATTGACACTTGGATGGGGGTAAACGTCTTAAAACAGTAGGCTGAATGAGGCCGAATGGATACAAGCCAAAGAGAGAGGGAGAGAAAGAGAAAACAAAAACCGAGGTGGGCTCCTTTAAACCAAGCAAAATCCTCAATAATAACCAAACAAAATATCAAAATAATTCACAAGTCGTCAGACAAGACAGTGTTAACTTAAAAGGGGAGATGGACTGGTTTTTATGGCACCCCTTCTCCCTATTGCTTAGCCCCATTAGTTTTCAGATTTTAAGATGTTTGCCCCGTTAGTTTGGCGATTTTAAGACCTCTCGCTTCATTTCTTTGACAATATTAAGACTTTTCGTGTCATTTAGGTGTCGATTTTTTCCTGGCGAGCGATAGCGAGCCTGTAATTTTAAGAGTAACCAGCTTTCGGCCGGGACATTTTTCTACCGAAAAATGTACAAATTAATATCGAAGGGGAATCTAATGAATGTTTTTTTTTTTTTTTTTTAAAGTTTGAGGGAGGTCTAGGGAGGAAACTAAAAAAATAATGAATAAATGAAAACAAATCGACCAAAAAATGACCCATCCCCCCTAAATATAACCCATACCACACGAACTCTCTTTCCCTTGAACAGTATCGTCAAGCTATCTGCAGTGGATAGAAATTTGGCTGAATCCAATTTTATTCAATTATATATGTACAATAACCGAGTTTTAGCGCGTGATTTTGCTAAATCTTGATGTCTATGGCTCCAACTTCTTTATAGCCTTAGTGATAGTTGGCGATACTAGTGCCTATACTCGGTTTATTTACCACTGACGATAAATAGCATTGTTCCAATCAAAATTTCTAAGTTATTTTGAAGATTTTGTAGTGAAGTATGGTACAAATTATATATAATCGGTCCTAATATGATGCAGAGACATAGTAGTCCATTAAGGGGAGATGGGTCGCTTTTTGGGCCATTTTTGCATGTATTCGTTATTTTTTTCTAGTTTCCTCCCTAGACCTCCATCAAATAAAAAAAAAAAAAAAAATCCATTAAATCCCCCTTCTAGATTAATTTGTACATTTTTCGGTAGAACAAAAATCCGGCCCCGGTTCTTCCAACATTACAGGCTTACTATCGTTTGCCAGGGAAAGAATCGACACCTAAATAGCACGAAAGGTCTAAATATTGACGAAGAAATGGGGTGAAATATCTTAAAATCGACTAACTAATGGGGCGAATATCTTAACACCTGAAAACTAATGGGGCTAAACATGAGGGAGAAAGTGGTCCAGAAACCCGGCCCATTCCCCCTTAAGTATCCAGAAAATAGCTGCTGAGGGATTCAAATTCACTGCCAGTTGAAAAGAAACCGAGTATACAATAGGATCCCAGAATACGTTACCGGTAAATTGGCGTTAATTGTTCTCGTGTGATACCTCCGTTAAGGGGAGGCTGTTGGTTTTTCGAGTCCTCCTCCTCTTTCATGTTTAGCCCTATTAGTTATGAGATTACAAGACTTTCGCCCCATTAGTTTGGCGATTTTCAGACCTTTTGCCCCATTTCTTTGCCAATATTAAGACCTTTCGTGCCATTTAGGTGTCGATTTGTTCCTGGCGAGCGATAGCGAGCCTGTATTTGAAGAGGAATCAACCTTCGGCCGGGAAATTTTTCTACCGAAAAATGTACAAATTTATATCGAAGGGGGGTCTTGTGGGTGTCAATAAAGTGCTCCTCCTCATATGGTGCTTATATTATTCATTCATGTGTTTTTAAGCTTGATAGAGGTTTAGAGAGCAGACTAAACCCCTTCCTTAAACCATTGAGCCAAACCAGTATATTATGCTGCACAATACTGTCTGTGCTCCCTTATGGGGGGAGGGTATATTTATTGGTCGATCTATTTATGTATTCATTGTGTTTTAAGTTTCCTCCCTAGGCCTCTACCAAGCTTAAAAAATATCCCCTAGACCCAACTTCTAGATAGATTTAATTGTACATTATTAGGTACAAAACTGTTCCTTCTAAATTACAGGCTCGCTTTCGCTCGCCAGGAAAATATCGACACCTTATGGAACGAAAGGTCTTCATAATTATTGACACAGAAATCGGAAGGAATTTTATGAAATCGCCAAACTAATGGGCCGAACGTCTTAAAATTTGAAAACTCATGGGGCTAATCATGAGGGAGAAGGTTGGCCAGAAAAATCCACCATCTTAATTCCCTTAAACAGAAAGGATCCCATAAAGACAATAGGGTAATGACACTCCATCTGTGTTTTGTTTCCTTCACCGGGGCATATCTGGCTTTATGGTGATGGAGAGAGTGAGTGAGTACAAAGGAGTACAAAGGAGTACAAAGGAAATCAAGCAACAACAGATCTAGTGACCCTTCTAGGTTGCTTGTCCTCCAAAACACTGAGGATCAAGTGTCCAAACAGTAGTTTAGAGTGGGTAAGGGAACATTGGAAAGGGAATTACTGCCCTGGAACTAATGTCCGTGGCAGGATTAGGAAGTTAGTAGAGGACAGATGGGTCAGTAACTGAGGGGGGATAAAATAAAGTTATTCATTTACAAACGCAGTCAGTCGCGGGTTTGATGCGAGATATTTGTCTAGGCGGAGTTTAAATGCATCAACGGTGATGCAGTCTATAACGTTTCGGGGAAGCCCATTCCACAAGTTGACAACTCGATTGAAGAAGAAATTCTTAGATTCGTGCGAGTTAAAAGATTTACCAATAATTGTGCAACCGTTTGTTTCCCCGCGTGTAATTAGATTGGTCGATAGTGAAGTACTTACTACAGTTCATAATTATTGTCGATGCCTTTGATGATTTTGAACACTTGAATTAAGTCACCTCTTAATCTGCGCTGGGTTAAAGGAAATAGATTTAATTCTCTAAGACGCTCTTCGTATGGTTTGTTCTTTAGGCTAGGTACCATTTTGGTAACTCTACGTTGAACTCGTTCTAGCTTGTTTATATCTTGTTGGTAATAAGGGCACCAGGATTGAACGCAGTATTCCAGAAGAGGGCGGACTAAGGAATTGTAAAGGGTTAGGATAACTTCTTTGGATTTATGCTCAAATGACCTGCCTATAAAGCCAATTATTTTGTTTGCCTTCTTAACAACTTCTGAACATTGTTGACTCGGTTTTAGGTTACTCGATATTGTTATCGAGTGAGAGAGAGAGAGAGAGATTATGTGCGTGCTGTCGATCTCTGTCTGTTTGTCTATCTCCCTGTCTGTCTGTCTGTCTGTCTGTCTGTCTGTCTCTCTGTCCTTCTCTGTAAGGAAACAACAGCGGTAATAAAAGCCAATTGAATTATGATGTCCAACTACTCCACGGGGACATATTTGGAGAGAGAGAGAGCGAGAGAGAGAGAGAGAGAGAGAGAGAGAGAGAGAGAGAGAGAGAGAGAGAGAGAGAGAGAGAGAGAGAGAGAGAGAGAGAGAGAGAGAGAGAGAGAGAGAGAGAGAGAGAGAGAGAGAGAGCGAGAGAGAGAGAGAGAGAGCGAGAGAGAGAGAGAGAGAGAGAGAGAGAGAGAGAGAGAGAGAGAGAGAGAGAGAGAGAGAGAGAAAGTTGGTTTGTATGTACAGTATGTTTGTTCAGCGGTGTGCCTGGGTATGATTGGAATTAATTACGCACGAGAGAGAGAGAGGGAGAGGGAGAGGGTGAGTGGGTGGTAGTCTGTATATTTTGTTCATTGATCTGTTTGTGTACGATAGAAAAGAATAACACCAATAACAACTAGAAACATAAATCACCAGAAGATCAATGTTCTCTACTCACTAATATCCACCTCCTCCACCGTGACGTATCGGGCGTTATGAGCGATACAGGTGAGGTTGTGACGCCCCCAATAGTAGGTGTCGTAAGTGGTGAGGGCGTGGGAGACGTTGTAGACCAGGTGGAGGGTGGAGGAGGCGTGGCTGGCGTTGGTGGAGTTGGTGGTGGAGAGGAGGATCAAGTGCGGGGGAATCTGCCACTCGATCTGAGAGAGGGGGGGGGGGGGGGGCAGAATAGAGTAAGTTAGGGGTCAAGAGCACCACACATACCTATACTCTGTTTCTTTTCAACTGACGGTAAATTGCAAAGTTCCCATCAAGGTTTCTCAGTTATTTGGAAGATTTTATAGTGATATATGGTGCTAATTATAAAAACTTGGCACTAATATGATGCAGAGACATGGTTGTTTCTTATTGTTCCGTTAGTTATCGAGAAATTAGTTACTAAAGTATTCAATTTACCGTCATATGAAATTAAACCAAGTATAAAACCCTTCCTCCATGAGCTTAAAGTAGTGTAGCTTCTTTAAATCCCTTCTACCATTAGCTAACGATACAACACTTAATTCCCTGTCACTATGAGTTAAAAGTACAGCAGTTTATTTAAATCCCTTCCCACATGAGTTAACGGCACAACAGTTTCTTTAAATCCCTTCTAATAGGAGCTAGCTATAACCACCACATAAATTGTAGAGGTCTGGGAAGCAACCCCCCTCTCCCCCCCCCCCCTCCTAAACTTACAATCCCTCTTATCTTTAGCTAGAGCCACCCCTGCCCACCAAAATCCCTTCCACCGTGATCTATAGCAACGACGCCAAGACCTGATCATAATTATAATAATAATAATAATAATAAGCATGTTACTTATTTCTCACAAGCGCCAATTTATCCGCAGAATTCACTGACGCTCGAAAAAAAAAATCACTTAAATTAATGCAACACAAAACTTATATGCACTACAGCTAATCTACAATCCCTCCTACCATGAGCTAGCGCCACCACACTTTTGGCAAATCCCCTCCACCATAAAATAGAGCCGCAGTATCGTGCTTGGTCGTAATTATTATGGGCAGCCTAGTATCTCTCCTCACTTGTTATTATCCCCCCCCCCCTCTCCTACACCACCCCCTTGCGTACAGTCAAGAGATTAAATGGCGAGGCACCTATTTGAATCAGTATCGCATGCAAAGGAGATAATACAATGCTTTATTATAGCCAAAAAGTTTCAGAACTTGACTTTAAAGGTTAATTAATATATAATTGGTGTAGATTTATACTATATGTTCACGATTGTATCTCCCGTTTATGCCATACTCCACTTCCCCCTCCCCCCTCCCTTACGTACCTGTGGGGCCGGTACGCCGTGCGCCGTACACTCCACCTTGTACTGCCAGCACGCCACGTCATCCGTACCCTTAATCTCCGATACTGTAACGTTGGCTGGATCCAGATCTGTAAAACAAGAACAATATATAGAAATATATATTCATACAAATATCAGTACGAAACCATGTATTAACACATTCGAAAACTAGTTCAGTAATACGGTCTATTTGCAGTTGATGCCATATCATATAATTTGTGTACTGTATATGTGTGTGTGGTTACTTCTTGTAATATATTTTTGTCTTTTTATTTGCCTTTAATGTATTAATTGTTTTATATATGATAATTGTATGGACCTAAATACTTGCTTCTATTTTATGCTTGTGCGGAAGCTAATGATTTGTTAACACTAATAACCTTTGCTAAAGATGTGGTGGCGAATAATTTCTAATCAATCAATCTATTCACGAATCAATCAACTATATCGTAAGCCGGTGCCACTTGAGTGTTTTTCAGGTAATATTGTTCAGCAATTTCTGTCAATCAGCTTCTAATTTTAAGTGTATTCAGAATTCAGCCAGGAAGGATAATTCCCCATCTCAAGTGTTTTTTTTTTGTTTTTTTTTCAAAACAACGATCGTGTGACATTGCCTTTTGGCCTCGCAATAAGAAGAGGAGATAAGTAGAGCGTATGTAAAATCGATTTTATTGTACCTTATTCATTCCACCTGTAATTAATTTCAGATTGAGTTTTACTCAAATCGTCTCTGTTGTTTTCATTATGTACACATATATATATTCCATAAAATGTATTGGCTTGTCATAAACAGAACAATTAAAATTCATATTGTTGATATGCAGAACAAACGTTTAACATTAATATGCGTGATTTATAGGTAATATGCCGAATCAAATTCAATAATAGTCAATGAAATATTTACAACTTTAATAGTTCTATTATGTAAACAAAATGGTGTTTGCGCGTTTAGCAGAACAATCCATGTGCAAAATATACAATTAGGGAATACAATTACATTGACACATAATTTTCAATTTAGTACAAGAACAAATACAACATGATAGCTAGATAAATAGATAAATAGATAATGAAGGGGAGAGAGACAGACAGAGAGATGGCGGGGGCGGGGGTGGGAGAGGTTATAGAAGTAGAGTTATTAATTCGATTCTTGTAGTTCGTAATATTTACTCAGTAAATTAATCGATATACAGTATACTGTATACAGTACATATTATACAGAGTTATTCAAAACTATACCGACAAACTTTTTGAGGAAAGAGATGAGCATATCCTAAATAGGAATGTCTAAGTAGTAAACTATATAAAAATGCATCAAGAATGAGTTAGACGACTTGCTAAATTCGTAGCATAGCAGTGTTCCATTCAAGCTTACAAATCGGGAGATAGGAGATTAAGGCCTTTACTAACTGTAATTGAAAATTAAATACAATGGTTAAGTTGGAAATAATATGGAAGGCATATTGATGTAACGTATATATGGAGTATGATTGTTACATAGGATTGATGTAGCAGTTTTTTTTTAGATTATTTTTTAGCTCAACTCGTTATTGTGATATGGTACCGATGATATTACAGACAATGATGTAGCCAACACCTCAGTCAACTGCCCGACTGGCCGCTTTTCTGGACCACTTTCTCCCTCATGTTTAGTCCCATTAGTTTTCAGATGTTAAGATGTTTGCCCCATTAGTTAGTCGATTTTAAGACCTTTCGCCCCATTTTTTTCGTCAATATTTAGACCTTTCGTGCTATTTAGGTGTGGATTTTTTCCCTGGAAAACGATAGTGAGCATGTAATGTTGGAAGAACCATTTTTCTACCGAAAAATGTACAAATTAATCTGGAAGGGGGATCTAATGGAGGTGTTTTTTAATTTGATGGAGGTCTAGGGAGGAAACTAGAAAAATATACCATTTGGCAGCTCGAATTGACTTTTTTTTCAGTTTTCCAGCATTGAGTTTGACAATTTGACATATTTCAAATATGTTAGACAAGACACCATTTTAAATCGACTGATACAATTTATAAAAGGCAATGCATTGGTCCAATATAGACATATTGCAATATATCGACATTTTGCATAAAGAAATTACATTTCATGTAAATTTCGACTTGTTGCATCCAGATAGACTTATCAATATCCTACATCGACATATTACTTTTTAAAACCGTTAATGCAAGCCACCAAATGACAATCAAGCATCTAAATTAACAATATGAATATTTTGAAATTACGTTTTTCATATATTTTCGACAATGGTTTACGCTCATCACCATCGTCTATATAAGAACCAATATACAGACTGTACAAGCTGACATGTTATTTAACTTTACTTTCTATGTCTATAATATATTTATAATGTGTTAACATACTTATACACAAAGGCATATAACTTTACAAATATATAAGGTTATCATGGTGTTCTTTATTGTTTAGCTTACAGTTTGAGTCATCCCAAATGTCCTGCTGACCCACACATTTATTGAGGTACCCCATGGATCGCCTATAGAAGGCTACTACATCCTCCTGCTGGAGGTGATGTTCCCTCTAAGCCTTCATGCTATAACCTTCCTCACCGGCTGCCCTCTCATTATCCACAAGTTGATGAATTAGACTTAACTTTTGTTTTATATAATTATATACTAAGCATTTTACATTTGAGAAACCATTTTCTATAGGGTTAAGAAAAGGATTGTAAGGAGGGAGCTTCCGGACAGGGCAGTGCTCAACATAGTTCACGTTGCTGTGTACGCTAGCATTATCCAGGATTAGGATCACCCTTTCCTCATATTGTATATAATCGGCTCCGAAATTTAGTGCTTCATTAACGTTTATAATAATAAAAGAATGTATAACCTACAGTTGAATAATAAAGTGGTATTATGCCTGTAATGTATAATTAAGTAATAACATTTCAAATGTAGCATTGTCGAAGTTGGTGTAAATTCTATTTGCAAATGTCGAAATGTAGATACAAAATATCCATTTGGTGGGTTAGAACTGCCGGATTTGATAGCTGCGTGACTATCCTGACTTCACTCTGTCGAAGTCAGGCTTCGAAATTACGAAATTTATGAGATTTGCCGGTTTCAACTGCATTGCGTTGAAACAAACGAATCATTTTCATTTCAAAATAGTATTTTGCCTCTTTTATGTTCAGATTGTCGATACCCAATGGAAATGTGTCGAATAGATATGATTAACATTCAAACTACCAGCTATAGTGTCATTTCATCTTGAGAAATGGTAATTTCGAGCTGCAAAATGGTATAATGAATACATGCAAAAATCGCCCCAAAAATTAACCATCTCTCCTCAACAATCACGAGATTCGAGCTGATCCCGAGGCTTCGAGGTGTTTTTTCTTCCGTCCGACCACCGACGTATTTTTAAAGCTAATTGTGACTATACTCACTTGGAATTGTGTATTAATAATAACAAAATTGAATGTGTGCAATTCTTCATCATATTTAACATTCACACGAGTAGTACTTTAAACTGAAGGGAAAAAAACATATTTATTCGTTAAGCACACCCAGAAATATATGTCTCTGGTCAAGATGGGTGGTCGGATACATACGGTTCAAGAAAATATATTACTGAAATGATATGTAAAAAAAAAAAACATAATAAAACAAAAAATAGTGGGGATTAGGCCTGATTATACACTGAAATTATATACATATGAAAGTTATTATAATTCTGAATCATGCTTAAATTATCAAAAAATACCTGGTAATCAACTAATTGGCTTAGATTTTTTTTTTTTTTTTTTTTTTTTTCTATATTCCAACTTACTTCCTCTCGGGCATAGGCTGAGAGCCTTAACATTCACCGCTTTACAATGAACAGTGAAGCCCGTGAGGTCTTGTTCCAGTCTAGGGAGTGAGACATGTCAAGCACGTAGAGTACAACGAGCACCTGCCATCTTGGCTTCACATGAGGCACGGTGCTCACTCATGGCCCGAAACGACCCCATCTCTGAAGCCACCTCGTTCCCGTGCTTCACTGTCTCACTCGGACTCTCACACTTACACACACACAACGCCACCTGTTGAGCAGATGTAATGTATATCCCTCCTCTCCATTGACAAAGGTAAAGTTGGTGCCAAAGAATACTGGTGGTGACAGATCCTTTAAGGGGGAGGTAGTCGCTTTTTGGGGGACCCCTTTCTCCCTTATGGTAAGCATATTAGTTATGAGGTTTTAGTACGTTCGTTCCGTTAGTTTGTCGATTTGAAGACCTTTCGCCCCATTTATTTGTCAATATTAAGACTTTTCGTGTCATTTAGGCGTCGAGTGATAGCGAGCCTGTATTTCAAGAGGAACCGACCAAAGGCCGGAAATTTTTTCTCTCGAAAAATTTACAAAGTTATCTTGAAGGAGGATCTTGGGGGTGTTTTATTAAAACTTGATGGAGGTCTAGGGAGCAAACTTTTAATATGATAAATATATATATATATATATATATATATATATATAGATGAACATATACTGTATATACACCCAAACAAACAAACAAATAAACAAATAACAAACGCCAACGCCAATGGTACCGGGCGTCAAAGAATACTGGCGGTGACAGATCCTTTTTAAGCCACTAAATTATGGGGCTGTGTGTGGGAAAAGTTTAGAGTGTTGAGAACCGGTGATGTGGGAGACGAGACGGGGACACAAATAGACGAGTGTGAGATACAGAGAGTGTGTGTGTGTGTGTGTGCGGGGGGGGGGGGGGGGAGGGGAGAGAGAGAGAGAGGGTAGTTGATATCTGAGTAAAACAAATAGTAGTGATAATTATAACAGTACTAAAGTGAAGAATGAAGGGGACGGGAGAGAGAGAGAGAGAGAGAAGGGGGTGGTTGATATCTTATTAAAACAAAATAGTAGTAATAATAATTATGATAATAATAAAGTGAAGAATTAAGGGGAAAATAAACGAAGAAAGAGAGAGAGAGAGAGAGAGAGAGAGAGAGAGAGAGAGAGAGAGAGAGAGAGAAAGAGAGAAAGAGAAGGGGGGTAGTAAATATTTGAGTAAAAAAAAATAGTAGTGATAATAATTATAACAATGCAGGGAGAGAGAGTACAAAGGAAATCAAGCAACAACAGGTCTAGTGACCTTTCTAGGCTGCTTGTCCTCCAAAACACTGAGGATCAAGTGTCCAAACAGTGGTTTAGAGTTGGTAAGGGAACATTGGAAAGGGAAATACTGCCCTTGAACTAATGTCCATGGCAGGATTAGGAAGTTAGTAGGGGACAGATAGGTTAGTAACAGAGGGGGGGATAAAATAAAGTTATTCATTTACAAACGCAGTCAGTCGCGGGTTTGATGCAAGATATTTGTCTAGGCGAAGTTTAAAAGAATCAACGGTGCTGCACTCTATAACGTCTCGGGGAAGCCCATTCTACAAGTTGACAACTCGATTGAAGAAAAAATTCTTAGATTCGTGAGAGTTAAAAGTTTTACCAATTATTTTGCAACCGTTTCCCCGCGTATAATTAGATTGGTCGATAGTGAAGTACTTACTACAGTTCATATTGTCGATGCCTTTGATGATTTTAAACACTTGAATTATGTCGCCTCTTAATCTGCGCTGGGTTAAAGGAAATAGATTTAATTCTCTAAGACGCTCCTCGTATGGTTTGTTCTTTAGGCTAAGTATAATTTTGGTAACTCTACGTTGAACTCGTTCTAGCTTGTCTATATCTTTTTGGTAATAAGGGCACCAGGATTGAACGCAGTATTCCAGAAGAGGGTGGACTAAGGATTTGTAAAGTTAGGATAACTTCTTTGGATTTATGCTCAAATGACCTGCCTATAAAGCCAATTATTTTGTTTGCCTTCTTAGCAACTTCTGAACATTGTTGACTCGGTTTTAGGTTACTCGATATTGTTACTCCCAGATCGGTTTCTCTGTCTACACTCTTAAGCTCAGTGCCATTCATCGAATAGTTTGCTTTCTCATTTTGGTATCCGATATGTAGTACTTTACATTTATCCGCATTGAAACTCATTTGCCAAATTTGCGCCCAACGTGACAACTTATCTAGATTGTATTGCATATTGTCAACTTCTTCTTTTGAGAGTACGCTATTTGCAATTTTTGTATCGTCCGCAAACTTTGAGATTGTACAGGTGAGACCCTCATCTATGTCGTTGATGTAAATTAGAAAGATAATTGGACCTAGTACCGATCCCTGGGGTACCCCGCTACTTACATTGGTCCATTTAGATGCCTTACCGTTTATGACTACTCTTTGCTTTCTGTCGCTGAGCCAATTTTCTATCCATTTCAACAGAGAGAGAGAGAGAGAGAGAGAGAGTTAGAGTGAGAGAACGACCACGGATACAAACAAATACTGCTACTTACAACAACAATTAGAGGAAGACGTAAAGAAGGACCCATCGCCGGTAAAACAGTCCTCCACCTCATCACCGGAAGACGAAGAAGAAAAATTAGCGGTGGAATTCCTCAGGGTCGGGTTGGCTTTTGGTTGGCCGTCCCTTCGCGAATCGTCCCCGTGGATTTTAACAGGCCGGGCATATCCCCCCGCGGCGCTATTCTCCTCCTCCTCCCAAATCATCTGCTCGTTTCGTTTCCCCCTCCACGTTCCTGGCCCTCCTATTTCCATGTCGTCCTCCTGTTGCTGTTGCTCTCTTCGTTGGCTTTCTATCTTTTCTTCCCGCCACACGCCTTGAGTCCAACGGTTGTGTCTTTTGACGACGTGTTTTCCTATCTTGTTACCTTTCCTAACTGTCTTGCTATCTTCTTTTACTTTCTTTATGTCTCCTCTTCCGTCTTTCTTCTTTTCCTCCGGTCTCTTCTCCTCGTTATTTCCTACCTGCCCCTCCTCTTTCCTTCTCCTCTCCCCTTCTTTTCCTCTCCTCTCCCCTTCTTTTCCTCTTCTCTCCCCTTCTTTTCCTCTCCTATCTACTTCTTTTCCTTTCTTCTCCTTTATTTGTCTTCTAGTACTCCTTTTCCATCGCTCCTTCCCACCTCCACCGTGATCCTCTTGCTTTCTACTGCCTGTCATTCCTCCATTTTCTTCCTCTTCTTCCTTTATTTCCCTCCATCCATTGCCCACTTCCTCTATTATGTCGTGCCTAGGCCATCTTTCCTCTTCTCTCCTGTTATTCGTTCCTGTTTCCATTCTACTGTTCCCTCTTCGTACATCTTCTCTCCTGTTATTCGTTTCTGTTTCCATTCTACTGTTTCCTCTTAGTACATCCTCTCTCCTCTTAGTTTCTGTGTCCATGCTACTGTTTCCTCTTAGTACACCCTTTCTCCTGTTATTTGTTTCTGATTCCAATCTACTGTTTTCTCTGGGTACATCCTCTCTCCTGTTATTAGTTCCTGTTTCCATTCTACTGTTTCCTCTTAGTATATCCTCTCTCCTGTTATCTGTATCTGCCCCCAATCTACTATTTCCTCTTAGCATATCATACGTCCTACTATCTGATTTTGTTCCCGTTTTACTATTTCCTGTTAGTATATCATGCGTCCTACTATTTGACTCCATTCCCATGCTACTATTCACTCTTAACATGTCCTGTCTTCTACTATCCGTTTCTATTCCCTCTGTACTACCGTCTGATAGTCCCTCTCTCATAGTATTTCTGGTAGTCTCTTCATTCGTGTCAGTCACTAATCCATTCCCATCTTTCTCTCCCTCTCTTTTACTGTCGCTTCTTATATTTCCATCATCCTGGCTTTCTCTTCTCTCTTCTCCCATATCTTCTCTCCCATCCGTTTCTCCTCTTCGGTTTTCTCTCCTTCCCTCTTCCACGATCTCTCCTTTCCTTCCACCGTTTCCTCTCGTAGTGTCCCTCCATCTCACCGTTGTCTCTCCTATCAAACGGTCTCCCTCTGTAGCCTCCACTCCCCCCGTTTCTTCTCTCCAGCCATCTCTCCTCTCCCCTTTCTCTATTCTTTCACTTTCTATCCTTCCATCCTCCGCAAAATATCCCTTTCTTCCATTTTCTCTCGTACTCTCCTCCCCCATTTCCCTTATTCCACCATTCACTCCCCTGCCTATCTCCTCTCTATGTCTACCCATTTCTCCATCTTCCATATATTCTCCCTTTCCATCCATTTCACTCCGTTTCTCTTCCATCTCGTCTTTTCTTCTACCCATTTCTCTTCCACTCTTCATCCCCTCCACCCCTTGTCCACCATCCCCCGCAGTATCTTCCCCAGCGTCACTCCTCCAGCTCCCCCTCCCCTCCAGCCGTGCCCCAGTGCCCCCCAGCTCCCTCCAGCGCGCCCCCCTGCCCCGGTGGTGCCCCCAGGTTAGGAGCCAGGCGTTGCGACAATCCCCGGCGTTGAACCTGGGACCGGAGGCGTTGATCTCACGCAGGTGGTGGCTGAAAATATAAGAAGACAAAATAAGTGGTTAATGCAAGTAGGATATTATAATATATATTGTCGGTGCTATGTGTTATCTATATGTCTTACCCTTTTTTTGTTTTAATTTATTCATTATTTTTCTAGTTTCCTCCCTAGATCTCTATCAAACTTATAAAAACGTCCATTAGGTCCCCCTTGTAGGTTAATGTGTACATTTTTCGGTGTGTGCCGGCCTAAGGTCGGTTCTTCCAAAATTACAGGCTCACTATCGTTCGCTCGGAAAAAATGACACCTAAATAGCACAAAAGGTCTTAATATTGCACGAAAGGCCTTATTATTGACAAAGAAATAGGGCGAAAGTTATCAAAATCGACAAACTAATGGGGCAAATATTTTAAAATCTGAAAACTAATGGGGCTAAACATGAGGGTGAAGGGGTCTAGAAAAACAACCCATCTCCCCTTAACCAGTGAATAAGAGGAAACCTTAATTCCCTTTATTCGTGCTAGCATTAAACGATCTTATGTATAATACAATTTACTGTGGATGTGAAAGAATATTTACCCATTCGATATTTAGAGGTCCTTGCTCAAGTTTTTAACTTCACTTTGTGTTAATCAGACTGAAACTAGAATGATGCCATCGTGCTGTAAGCATTAGAGACCGAAATAGTTATAATGTCTTGAATATATTCAACGTTTTAAATTACTTTGAGCGAAGGATTCAAAGCGTGTCTACTGTAAATGAATTTAATACAGTAGAAGGAACTGATAAGTGATTATAAAGATACCTATATATATATATATATATATATATATATATATATATATATATATGAGTATATGCAAGCACATATTGTCCACCAATAAGCAAAAGAGAAAGATATATATATAAGAACATAAGAAACTGGGAGTCTGCAAAAAGCCGATCGGCCCACACAAGGCAGATCCCTGTCACACCCAACCCCAATTACATAACAACATAAGGTCATAAGATCGCGGGAAACTGCATATGGCCATGCGGCCCACATGAAGCAGCTCCCATTCACACCCAGCCCATATCACCCATATGGGAATCCAACTTATGCTTAAAGCTTTCAACTGTTTCTGAGCTAATTACTGTTCTGGGCAGTGCATTCCACATGTTAACAACTCTATTTCCAAACCAGTGCTTTCCTATATCTTTCCTAAATCTAAACTTATCTAACTTGAAACCATTTGAGCGGGTTATGTCGCCGGTCTTTAGCTTTAATACCTCATCTTTATCGCTCTTATTTAAACCTTTTATCCATTTAAATACCTCTATATATACCTATATATATATATATATATAGAGAGAGAGAGACTGAGTGAGTGAGTGAGAGGGGGGGGGGGGGCATAAGGTAAGAAATATTCAAGAGTCTTAACCCGTAAACGGCTGCAAAGCTCTTAAGAGGTTTTACTGGGCGACGGCGGCAAAGCTCTCAAGAGGGAGGCCTAAAAAAAACATTTAAACACCCCAGTAGCACTAAACAAGTTTTTGTTTTCCTTCCCTGTACCTCATATCACTCCTCCACATCCCCTCCTTCCTCCCTTTCCCCTCCCCCTTCAATTATCACCTATTTTCCCTGTTATTCCCTAATTCGTTGGTATATTTTTGTGCTAACATTAGCAAACTGTGTGGAGGATGTGCTTACGTGCCTAGCGGGTGTGTTACATAACCGAGTGTGTGTATGAGTAGGCTCAGTGTGGCTTGAGGCCTCGTGGAGGGAGGGGTTGCCTCAATTTTCTCCATAATTCATGAATGGGCTGGTCCATCTATATTCGCGATTTTGACCAGAAAAATGATATTGTCACTTGTTTTATTGTTGTTACAGGTTACTATCTTCATAGTGAAGGTAAAATAGGCTCATATGAATAAGTAATAACGATATTTATCGTAAAATAACGATTATAGGCCTGAATGGAGCCAATATGCTCGCCCATGGGGAGCTAGTTCAATACCCCCCCCTCGCCGTTTTCGGGTTAATAAGTAAGTAAGAGTGAAGTCAAGTAAGTTAAGAGTAAAGCTTGGTTCACACATACACGAATTAATGTCCCGTCCGGCCCCGACCTCTTAATTCGCCTGCAAACGGGCAAGGACGCCGCCAAAATCGCCTATGGTCGGTACAGGGACGTGTGGTGTCGCCACCACACTGGACGCGGGGAACATTTTGTGCATGCATAATATGGTCGGCGTGGGCCCGGGCAACTGCCACAAAACGTGTCAGGCCGGGACACCCACGGGAAACACACGGGAGCAGTCGGCGTCTAGACGCCGACGAACGGGATGAGAACGGCGGCAAAAAAACATTGGAAGGAGAGTCGGCGATGTGTCACCGTCGCGTCACGTGAGCTGGCGACACTGCACGTCCATGTACCGACCATAGGCAATTTTGCCAGCGTCCTTGCTCGTTTGCTGGCGAATTAAAGCTCGGTTCACACATGCACGAATTAACGTCCCGTCCGGCCACGACCAAAAAAATAGGCAGGACAGCATCAATCTGGAGGCCCCATGGTACACATGCATGAATTAACGTCCCGTCCGTCCCCGTCCCCTTTTTCTCGGTTCACACATGCACAAATTAACGTCCCGTCCGTCCCCGACCCCTTAATTCGCCTGTAAACGAGCAAGGACGCCGGCAAAATCGCCTATGGTCAGTACACGGACATGCGGTGTCGCCAGCTCACGTGACGTGACGGTGACACATCGCCGACTCTCCTTCCAACGTTTTTTTTACCGCCGTTCTCATCCCGTTCGTTGGCGTCTGGACGCCGCCAGTCGACGTCTAGACGCAGTCTGTCGGCGTCTAGACGTCGACTGCTCCCGTGGGTGTCCCAGCCTGACACGTTTTGTGGTAGTTGCCCCGGCCCATGCCGACCATTTAATGCATGCACAAAATGTTCGCCGTCTCCCGCCCCGTGTCCCGTGTGCTGGCGACACCACACGTCCCTGTACGGACCATAGACGATTTTGCCGGCGTCCTTGCCCGTTTGCAGGCAAATTAAGAGGTCGGGGCCAGACGGGACGTTAATTCATGTAGCCTATGTGTGAACCGAGCTTAAGGGGTCAGGGACGGACGGGACGTTAATTCGTGCATGTGTGAACCGAGCAAAAGGGGTCGGGGACGGACGGGACGTTAATACGTGCTTGTGTACCATGGGGCCTCCAGATTGATGCCGTCCTGCCCATTTTGTTGGTCGTGGTCAATTGACCACTTGCGGGTTTCGAGCTATAAGAAAGTTCCTACTGTAGATATCGATATTTAAGAGGGTAGTACTCGCTTTTTCTGGACCCCCTTCTCCCTCATGTTTAGCATATTTGTTTTGAAATTTTAAGACGTTCGTTCAGTTAGTTTGGCGATTTTGAGACCTTTCGCCTCATTTGTTGTCAATGTTTAGACCTTTCGTGCCATTTAAGTGTCAATTTATTCCTGGCGAGCGATAGCGAACCTGTAATTATAGCAGGAAATGGCCTAAGGCCGGAACATTTTTCTACCGAAAAATTTACAAATACTGTATATATATCTTATAAGGGGATCTAGGGGGTGTTTTTTAAAGCTTAATGGAGGGCTAGCGAAGAAACTAAAAACAATCAATGAATAAATATATACATTGACCAACAAACAAGCACTACCCCTCCCCCCCCCCCCCCTCTCCCTCTCTCCACTGGTGTACACTCTAGGACGTAAATAAATCGTGGTCTTGGATTATTTAAGCTTTACTTGGAAAGTATTATACATAGACCACATGTTAAGGGGAGTCACCGTTTTTTTTATCTTTCTCTCTTTTGTTCTCTTTCCCTGGCTTGTATCCATTCGGCCCCATTCAGCCAACTGTTTTAAGACGTTTATCCCCATCCAGATGTCGATATCTTCCTGGCGAGCGATAGCGAGCCAGCATTGTATGGAGAAATCTTGCTTCACCGGAGACATTTTTCTATCGAGAAATTTACAAATTTAGCTGGCTGTCCAAAAAAAAATATATATATATATGGTGGCTCGCTGCCGCTTGCCAGGCAAATATTGACACCTGGATGGGGGTAAACGTCTTAAAACAGTAGGCTGAATGGGGCTGAATGGATTACAAGCCAAAGAGAGAGGGAGAGAAAGAGAACAAAAGCGAGGTGGGCTCCCTTAATAACTATCACCAGTATCATCTGTACTGTTACATATGCTATCCTATTCTGACTAAAGCTACACTTTAAAAAGTCTAGCGCATAACTTGGTACACAATTGTAAATGTGTTGGTGGTGAAATAGTTTAGATGCTTATGTTCTGGGTGTGGTGTCCCGAGTTCGAATCCCGGGAGGACAATATGCTTTCATTATTTTATTCAAGTACATCGGGGTTTGAAATGGATGATTATTATTAAGAACGGGGTATTCCTTAATATTTAATAATTGAGTTATTAATTGTGATATACCTTTTTATACTTATAATAGATGACTTTATTTACTAACAATATACCTATGAAAGGGTTGAGTATTATGGACCCTTCAATAACCCTTTGTATACCCATATTTTGTTTGTGTTGATATAATATTCTCAGCATAGGATAGTTCTCTCGTTGACCAGTGAATGGAGGACAAATGAGGTTAAATATAAGATAAGTTAAGGGTCTATTAATTCATTTATTATTATTTTTTTTTTTTTTTTAGTTTCCTGCGTAGATCTCCATCAAGCTTAGAACCCCCCCACCCCCCTAGACCCCCCTTCAAGATAGATTTGTAAATTTTTCGGTAGAAACATTTCCCGGCCAAAGGCCGATTCCTCCTAAAATTACAGGCTCGCTTTCGCTCGCCAGGAAAAAATCGACACCTAAATAGCACGAAAGGTCCTAATATTGACAAAGAAATAAGGTGAGTGAAAGGTCATAAAATCCCCAAACTAATGGAAGCAACGTCTTAAAATCTCAAAACTAGTGGGGCTAAACATTAGGGAGAAGGGGGTCCAGAAAAACGGTCTGTCTCCCCTTAACCTCAATACATCACGAACAAGATCAATGGGTTAGCGATGGGCAAGTTTTTTTTCGTTTTTTTTTTTTTTTTTTTTTCTATATTCCAACTTACTCCCTCTCGGGCATAGGCGAGAGCCTGGACATTCACAGCTGTACAATGAGCAGTGAAGCCCGTGAGGTCTTGTTCCAGTCTAGGGAGTGAGACATGTGAAGCACGTAGAGTACAACGAGCACCTGCCATCTTGCCTTCACATGAGGCAAGGTGCTCACTCATGGCCCGAAGTGACCCCATCTCTGAAGCCACCTCGTTCCCGTGCTTCACTGTCTCATCCCCTACACTCAGACTCTCACTCTTACACATACACACACAACGCCACCTGTTGAGCAGATAACTCACCAGGCATTGCACCCCTATAGCATATTTTGAATATGGGAATATTCATACAGTGCTATTTAATCAGGGAACAATGAGGGTATTTTATTAGCGTTTCGGTGGGCTTTGTGGTAATGCACTGATACTAGGTACAGCACAAATTGCATCCCAATAATATATTCCCATTGATACATCGGGATTTGAACCCGGGACCTTTGGATTACCAGGCCAGTGGCAAGACCACTCCGCCGTCATTAAAACTGATTTGATATTATATGGAACACCCCGTTCTTAACATTATTCCTCCATTACAAACCCCAATGCACTTGAATAAATTAATGAAAGCATATGGTCCTGCCAGGATTCGAACTCGGGACACCACACCCAGAATATAAGCATTAAACCATTACACCACCAACACAGGCAGAGAAGATTGGACGAACAGGGTGATTGAATGATTATTATATTTAGATAACTACAAAATTATGAATACCATAAGAAGGTGAATGAACATAAGAAATTATATATAGGCTTATACCTTATAATTATGATTACCTAATTACCTAAATTATATATAGGCTTATACCTTATACTGTAATTATGATTACCTAATCAACGTAATATTTGTTTGGTCTAGATAGAGCACCACCATCTTTTTTAAGCGAGCCCACCTCACCATTTTACTCTTTCTCTCCCTCTCTCTTTGGCTTGTATCCATTCGGCCCCATTCAGGCTACTGTTTTAAGACGTTTACCCCCATCCAGGTGTCAATATTTTCCTGGCGAGCGGTAGCGAGCCAGCATATACATATTTTTGTTATGACAGCAATCTAAATTTGTACATTTTTCGATAGAAAAATGTCCGGCGAAGCCGGATTTCTCCATACAATGCTGGCTCGCTATCGCTCGCCAGGAAGAAATCGACACCTCGATGGGGATAAACGTCTTAAAACAGTTGGCTGAATGGGGCCAAATGGATATAAGCCAGGGAAAGAGAGAAAAGGGGAGAAAAATACAAACAAAAACGGTGACCCCCCTTAAACCGAACAGCTGTTTTCGCGTATATCTTGCATATTGCCACTTATTTCCCCGATTCTTCCAGCCTTTGTTTGTTCTTCCTTCATATTGTTTGGGCTGGCTCGAAGTATTTTTCCGGTGCTAACAAAACGGTCTCCACCTTGCATTGTTCTCGGGCAGCCATCGCTCTTGTTTACTCAACCAGGCCTGCCAACACCAAGCCCGCTCTCAATCAAGCCTGCCAACCTTCCTCGCCGTGTTTTGATTGGTACTCTTTAAGGGCTCAAAGTCTTCCTATTGCGCGTTACGTCATTTTACATAAGTTTTTGCCACGCATTTTATAGTTAATATACTGGATATCTATTCAACAATAAGATATTGCCATACAGATTATATATATATATATATATATTGAATAATTATGTAACAAATTAATAATATTGTGATACATAATCTTATTTAATTCATAAATAGTAGGTTTATAGTTGTTGTTATAGTTAATGATTTTACTCTCGTATCCATACATTAAAAGAACCATGGTATTAACCCCTTCACCACCATTACCTATTTTTCATCATAGTCTGGTTACCATTAGACGCTTTTCTTCAGTTTGTAATCTGGCTATACGACTCAAATGGGTAAATACGATCTCAAGAAACCCTCTTAGTAATAATTATAGGGCCTTCATAAACTGCATAAAATCATTTAATTTTAGCTAGCATCAAAGGTAAAGTGGCGTCATGGTGCTGAAGGGGTTGGGATTACTAGCCATTAAAATATTTAAGATGGTAATTCACTGCAATTAATGTTTAAAACTCTGTATTTGATGATATTCGTTAAGGGGAGATGGGTCGTTTTTCATAATTTTTCATAGGAACAACAAGCCGTAGTCTAGGTCACATTTGTATTAAATCACATTATGAATTCATAGTTCATTAATTATGTAGGCCTATACCGGAGAGAGAGAGAGAGAGAGAGTGTGTGTGTGTGTGTGTGTGTGTGTGTGTGTGTGTGTGGCTGTGTGTGGCTGTGCTGAATATGAATATATGTTTGTCTGTCAAATTGTCTGTTACAGCAAAATTCTAATAATTTGATCACGGATAATCGAAGAATACCAATAGCCCGAACTATTGAAAATCAGATAATTACATTTAAATGGGGACAAATAGAACAAAATATAAATATTACGTAGTACAGCCAGGTTTTGCTTTATATATATATATATATATATTATAAGGACGTAGATAGATAGATAGGTAGATAAATACACTAGGCGTTTGGTGTCCTATAGTTCGTGGACACTTCCGTCACCAACTAGACTCGATTTGTTTTAACTTCTGCTTATTTATCAGTAAATATTGGAAAATTAGGAAACTATTATGTCATTACATAAAATTATTACCACGTTTTCGTGATGAACAACGTATTTGGCTATAACAACGTTGTCAAAGTTGACTACAAAAATGGGAACAAGCCACTTTCTCGCCAGCTTAAAAATAAAAACAGACTATAGTGTATAAGTCATATGTTATCACAACATATTACACCACAAATAACATCACAGTCTCGGCGAAGCATTGGGGGGGGGTAAAACAATTGAATAGTTGGCGTTATATTGGACCCTTCACTCATAAAAACAAAACAAAAGTCATATATTTACAACGGCAGTGATGTTAATTCATGAATGAAATTATATATTATATATAGTTTTATTGCCGAACACACACACGCACACACACTCACACACACACACTGTGACGCCTGCAGCTTAGCAGAACGCCACGTGGGCTCAGCCGCTCGCTTGGCCACTCGCTAACACTCGCCAGGGCAATGTATTTGGCTACAGTCTATCTACAATGTTGTACTTTCTTTCTTGTGAATCGTCATGTCACAGGCAGTACAGAAGTGGTCTTTATTTTCGCCTGTGACAATGCATTATATTTTATATCATCAGTTATAAGTTTAATGTATAAGACTGAATGATACAGCTAGAGAGAGTGAGTGAGTAAGTACAGGAGGCAGAGGGTAGTCGCGTAGTGTTACACGTTGTCTCGGTGACGTCATGCCACGGCCTGGCCCTCTTGAGTGGCTGGCTGCCTCACCACCCTCCCGCCGCATCAGGAAGTGGTCCCCCCCCCCCCCCCGCACTCCCTGCTGCCTTGTGTCTTCCTTGCTCAGAGCTTGCCTGACCAGCATACCCTACACATCTCCCTTGTTACCTGTCCCTGACTTCTACCTATAGAACACTTTCTCTCTCTCTCTCAACTTCTTACCTCTCATTCTTCCAATCTATTTAATATCATAACTCCCCTTTGGTTCTGCACGATTTCATATATCGGCCATCGTATTATATGCTGAAGCTCTCAGATATTACATGTTTAGTTAGGCATTTTGGAGGGGTTACCATTTTGTCTGTAGAGGTTCGACACACTCACGGTGTCTCCCTACCTTTTTCTTGGTTGTCTGCTGGGCTATTTAATGCTAGACTGGGGTGAGGCTATTCTTGTTGTGATTTCCGATGTGTACCAGGTTTTGTTGAACCTGTACAATCGCAACGGATACGTGGGAAGCCTAGGTGGTCTTTCTGACTGTGTATCTTGTGAGTTTAGCACTGTGTTGCGAGTGAGGGCTTTTGCCTCTGCCACCCAACACTGTGCTAACTCGTTTTGCTTTGACTTTGAGAGGGTCGCCAGGAGAGAACCAGATACTAGCGATCTGGATCTCTCAAGAGAGCACCCCGTCATTTAACGTAATTTGGCGGTACAGTCTTAAGGACCTCGCTAGGCTACGAGCCGCTTGCTCAGCCATTGTTTCCTAGCCTACTACATCCCAGCTAGACTTTATTTGCCTAGCAGACACCCAATTAAGATTATAAGCTCTTATGTTATGTATGCAGCATTTTTATTCACGTTGATTGTAAGCCTTGGTTGTTGTTGAGTTGCACAACCCGAGCAGGGTTTTTTTGTTGCCTGAGGAAGTACTTCTTTTGTTGTTGGAGATACTACTATTGTGCATTTATCGTTATTCCCGTGCCAGTTAACACTGTATGTCCTTGCACTTGTCATATCTTGTTCCTGCTTTATATAACAGTTCAAAATCTGATTTGATCATCTTAAGCAGCATCAGACTTTCTTCAGAAGATTCCTGCTCGATGCTTTAGGACTTTCGTTCACTTTCTTTAATATAGGAGTGACAGTTTATTATTGTTTAGAGTAACTTTAATTATACCTTCTTCTTGTTTGCATTAAATCATTTCAGTGATTTAATTAAGCTCTATCCTTTTCCTTGTATACATTATTAACGTAATTGTATGTTGTTGTGATCAGGCTGTATCAGAGATCATCAGCCTGTAGTAGTAGTGCATTTATACCGAGTTATAGGATACCCCGTTATCGCAGATTTAACTCTGGAGGGTATAGGTGTTTTTGTGCGCCGGCATTATAAGTTCGAGGGTTGGATCTAGTGTTACCGTTGTGGCTGTGTGCCTTTCTAGTCCAATGATTAAGAGCCCTTGTTTTATACGAGTCCCGGTCGTAACAAATGGCGACCTTGCTTAGGATTTTGTGAACTTAGAGAAATATTGCAGGAGTGTTGTGGTCATTTGTTTTTGTTTGAAGGAATATAGTGGAAACGTGGATTTTTTTTTGGCAAGTAGTATAACACTTAAGAGTCTTCAAGCATTTTATATTTTTGAGTGAATAGTGCTACATAAGAGTTGGGTACTTTTTTTTTTTATAAACTTTGAGAATTTTCGGTGGACAATATGTCGGACGACGGATCAGTGTACAGTGAGGACACAGTACAAAGGAGTACGAAGGAGTACAAAGGAAATCAAGCAACAACAGATCTAGTGACCCTTCTAGGTTGCTTGTCCTCCAAAACACTGAGGATCAAGTGTCCAAACAGTGGTTTAGAGTGGGTAAGGGAACATTGGAAAGGGAACTACTGCCCTGCCACTAACGTGGCAGGACTAGGAAGTTAGTAGGGGACATATGGGTTAGTAACTGAGGGGAGGATAAAGTTATTCATTTACAAACGCAGTCAGTCGCGGGTTTGATGCGAGATATTTGTCTAGGCGGAATTTAAATGAATCAACGGTGCTGCAGTCTATAACGTCTCGGGGAAGCCCATTCCACAAGTTGACAACTCGATTGAAGAAGAAATTCTTAGATTCGTGCGAGTTAAAAGATTTACCAATAATTTTGCAACCGTTTCCCCGCGTGTAATTAGATTGGTCGATAGTGAAGTACTTACTACAGTTCATATTGTCGATGCCTTTGATGATTTTGAACACTTGAATTAAGTCGCCTCTTAATCTGCGCTGGGTTAAAGGAAATAGATTTAATTCTCTAAGACGCTCTTCGTATGGTTTGTTCTTTAGGCTAGGTATCATTTTGGTAACTCTACGTTGAACTCGTTCTAGCTTGTTTATATCTTTTTGGTAATAAGGGCACCAGGATTGAACGCAGTATTCCAGAAGAGGGCGGACTAAGGAATTGTAAAGGGTTAGGATAACTTCTTTGGATTTATGCTCAAATGACCTGCCTATAAAGCCAATTATTTTGTTTGCCTTCTTAACAACTTCTGAACATTGTTGACTCGGTTTTAGGTTACTCGATATTGTTACTCCCAGATCAGTTTCTCTGTTTACATTCTTAAGCTGAGTGCCATTCATCGAATAGTTTGCTTTCTCATTTAGGTATCCGACATGTAGTACTTTACATTTATCCGCATTGAAACTCATTTGCCAAATTTGGGCCCAACATGACAATTTATCTAGATTGTGTTGCATATCGTCAACTTGTTCTTTTGAGAGTACGCTATTTGCAATTTTTGTATCGTCAGCAAATTTTGAGATTGTGCAGGTGAGACCCTCATCTATGTCGTTGATGTAAATTAGAAAGAGAATTGGTCCTAGTACCGATCCCTGGGGTACCCCCACTACTTACATTGGTCCATTTAGATGCCTTACCGTTTATGACTACCCTTTGCTTTCTGTTGCTGAGCCAATTTTCTATCCATTTCAACACACCGTCTTTTATTCCATGCGCTTTTAGTTTTAGCAGTAAACGTTTGTGGGGAACTTTGTCAAAGGCCTTTTGAAAATCAAGGTATATAATATCTACAGCTTTACTCTCATCGTAGAGGTTGAGGATATCGTGGAAGAAGTCTAAGAGGTTTGTTAAACAGGAACGTTTTTTACGAAAGCCGTGTTGAGTATCTTTAAGTATGTTATTTTCCTCCAAGTGATTTACGAGTCTGTCTCGTATGACCGTTTCTAGCATTTTACATACAACTGAGGTTAAGCTAATTGGACGATAGTTACTGGGTAGGGATTTGCTGCCTTTTTTGAATATCGGTGTTACGTTGGCTAGCTTCCACTGATCAGGCATAGTTCCAGACTGCAAGGATTTATTGAATAGTAATGTCAGTGGTTTGGAGAGCTCATTCTTAGCTTCCTTTAGAACTCTAGGCGAGATTGTATCAGGTCTTGGCGTTTTATTTACCTTGAGTTTATCTAAACAATTCAATACTTCTCTCTCTGTAACGGTGATATTGCTTAGAACATCTGAATTATCAATCTGAATCGGCGATGGTGTAGGGATATCACTGAGGTCTTCTGTTGTAAAAACTGATGCAAAGAAGGTATTGAGGGCATTACTCATTTGTACTTCGTCTTTGGTGTATTCTCCTTTTTCATCGACTAACGGTCCAACAGTTGAAGTAACTACTTTTTTCTTTCTGATATAACTATAGAATTCTTTCGGGTTTGTTTTACTTTGATTCGCAATATGTAACTCTAAGGTCTTTTTACTTTGCTTAATTAACTTTTGGCTTTGCGTCGTAGCTCTACAAATTTCACCCGTTCTTCGTCATTTTGTGAGGATTTTAATCTATCATTAGCACATTTTTTAGCAAGCAGGCAGTTTGAAATATCTTTATTCCACCATTTGGGCTTATTATTATGGCCGGGACGCCGTATTTTCGATGGTATGCAGTCTTGCACTGCTTTTAGGTAAGTGGTTTCGAATAACTTCCAAGATGTATTTATGTCGTTATTGTTAATTAAAAAGCTCCAGTCAGTTTCTTTAAACATAGCTCTAAGTTTATGGAAGTTTGCTTTCTTGAAATTAGGGACTTTTTCGATGCTACTATTTGGTTCGTTACTAGTAAACTTTAAAGTGAAAGTTATCGTACGATGGTCGCTGTTACTGAATTCATCACCAACATTCAAATTCTCTATCAATTCTTTATTTGTTGCAAGTACAATGTCAAGAACGTTATTACCACGGGTCGGCATTCGAACAAATTGATAAAGCGAACTCTCTTGGAGAGAGTGCTACAGGAAGCAGGCTCTGAGGTGCAGCAGCCGGGTTTGTTAGAAGGCATTAGAGTTATAACTAGTGAGGAGGATGCAAAGAAGTTTCTGGAGATGCCTATTACTGTTGACCGGGTGTCGGGGATTGATCGGTATGGTCTCCAGTGTTTGGCCACGGTCATGGGTCATGTGGGCACTAGCAGCATGACGAGAGGTGACCTGGTGGCCTGTGTGCTCGGCGGGGTGCATGGGGCTTCGGGTGGAGCGGGAGCTGGGGCACCTTCGGCCCAGCCCCCATTCCACTCGACTCCTACCATGGCGCCCCCTCGGGCTCCGGAGCCGGGTACGTTCCCGCAGGCCGATAGTCACTGGCAGCGTGGTTTGCACTTGGGTGAGTCTCCAATTGTTGCATCTCCTCCTCCTCAAGGTTTAACTGCAGATATGATCTTCCAGCTTGAGATGGCTAAGATTCAGCAGCAGCAGCAGGTGGCTGAGCTTCAGCAACGGCAGCGAGAGAATGAGGCTGAGGAGAGAAAGGCTGAGCTTCAGGTTGAGGCTACGAAGTACTGTGCAGACAGAGATCTTGAGAAGTCTAGGGTGGAGTCAACAGGGCAGCATCTCGGTTCTGGGAATTGAGGTCTTGATCAGTCTTTATCGCACCTGCTCAAATTGGTCCCTGTATTTGATGAGTCGGGTGTCACCAAATTTTTCATGCGTTTTGAGAAGAAGTGCCGGGAGCACCAATGGCCCGAGGTTAAGTGGGCAGCCCTTGTTTCCTCTAGGTTGGTTGGCAAAGGACTCAAGGCATATGATGCGTTGCCCTTGGAGTCTTGCGTCGATTATGAGGTATTGAAGGAGGCTGTCCTGCGGGCATATGAGATACAACCAGAGACGTACAGATTGAAGTTCCGGGGTGTAACGAAGGGTCGTGAGTGCACCTTTCTTGAGCATGCCCGGGATCTGTCCGATGCACTTAGAAACTGGCTGCGTTCTGAGAAGGCATCGACGTTTGAGGAGTTGAAACAGCTGATGCTTCTAGAACAATTTTTCAAGTGTACGGGCGGCGATCTGATGTTGAATCTTAAAGAAAAAAACCCGAAAACTCTTCAGGAGGCACGTGAGATGGGTGACCTTCGGTTATCTTTGTTTCGTGGGTGCGGTCTTGCACAGAGAAGTGATGCAGTCAATAAGGAGCGTAACCCTCCCCCTCCCCGAAACACTGATACACATAATTACACTAAGAACAAGAGCAACGACACCAAAACTGACCATAAACCTAGTACCGTCCCGTTTAAGAAGGGTCAGTGCCCTTCCCCACCTCAAGGGAAGCCCAAGGGGGAGTTAGAGTGTTTTCATTGTCATGAGAAGGGGCATTTTGCAAGAGCCTGTCCAAGCAAGCTACGTAATGCAGTTGTGTCTTTGGCTCGCTACATTGGGGTGTCCCCGAAGTCGTCTGAGTTTGCTCGGGGTATAACGTCAGAGGCTGGGACACAGCCAGTGGAGAAGAATCCGGAAGGCTCGAACCCTGTCCGCGATGTCTTTTGCGACCATCGAGGGCGTGGCTGCGTGAAGTGGGCTGGTAAGAAGCATGGAGTTGAGCTGTTGCGAGACACGGGTGCCTCTCAGACTTTGATGAAGAACTTTACTGGTAGACCAATAAATGTGGCACGGGTAGTTGTGGTGCAAGGTATCAATGCTATCAGGTCATACCCGTTGGTCAGGATGGAACTGGAGGTAGATGGTGTGACACGAGAGTTGGATGTGGGAATTGTGGAGAACTTGCCTGTTGGGGGCGTCGACCTCCTTCTCGGCAACGACTTTGCGGTGCCTACTCCTGAGGTTTCACCCTTAGTCGTTGCCGAGAAGCCGGCCGACGTGAGTAGGGAGGAACAGGAATGGGTAGAGAAGTGTCAAGTACAACCTATGGCGTGCATTGTTACAAGATCTCTTGCATCCAAAGGGTCACAGCCTATTCCTCAGTCTTCTGATCAACGGAGGACCGGTTGGAAGAAGACGGCTAATGTTGGTAAAGGTTTGGAGAGTTTAGTACCAGCAGCTCTTCTTGGTGACTCAGTATTGGCACCATTGTTGGAGTCTGGAGAAGCCCCAGGACCTGTCACAGCTAGTGAGGAGGTAGGGCAGGAAGAGACTCCGAGGCAGCAACGTTACACACAGAGAGAAAAAAGGGTTGCTCAGTTTGATATTGGGGGAGGACTTGGGTTGCTTCGGAAGCATTTAGACAGGTTGGTTCCCTCAGATATTTGTAAACTGCAGTTGGAGGATCCGGAAGTTCAGAAGTGTGGTAATGGTGCTGTCGAGATCAAACCGAGGACGGGGAAACATGTTATGTGAACCTGTTGGAGGAGTTTGTGAGGCAACCACCTGAGCAGCCTACTGTCCCTGCGTTGGTCTGCAGCGGCCAAGGTGGAGAAGGAGAGGGGGGCAGTAGGGCACAGGTGGAGGAGAGTAGGGATTGTCATGTCTCGGCGGAGCAGTGGGCGGGGGACACGAGTCTGGTGGCTGTGGAAGCGCTAGAGCACCTGCCTGAGCAGCAGTGTGCAGCGCTCCAGCACCAGCTCGGTTCATACCCCACTGGTCGTGCCGAGCACCTGAGCCTCACAACTCAGGCGGTGCAAGATGTTCCGCGGGCAGGTCACTTGAATGTTGGTCGACCGTTAGCCTCGTATTTTCGGTGGTTCAAGGTTTGCGATGAGGCTTGGACATGGTTGTCAGGTCAGGGTCGACCCATGGCTGCCAAGGGTGGTGGTCAGAAGGAGGACATTGAGCAGATTGGTGAGGTTGGCTGTGGAGTGGATGTGCCCGGTCGTCGCATAGCCTCCCAATGCTGCTCTAGTCTAATGCAACAGCCCTACCATAGACCGACTGTATCTGGCCATGTCGCTAAAAGCGGTGATGCTGCGCTGGCAGATGTAGTTGCAAGGAATGCGGGGGTGCGCATGTACGGTATCGGCGGGGAAGCCTTAGCAATAATGAACTATGGGAGTGACTGCACAGGTGGTACTGATTGTCCCTCTCATGACCTGGCTGTTTCTAGGACGAAGGTGGAGAGGAGGGAGACTACAGGTTAGAAGCTGCGGTCTCGGCTGGGTTGTGGGAGGGCACTAGGCATGTTGTTCTGCCAGATAAGTTGTTAGGCTGTGGCAGTGCATCCGCATGTTTGTTGCTTCTCCAGGCCTGATGTACGGGGTAGAATCCGACATGGAGGCTGGAGACAGTGCAAGGCTCAGTTTAATTCCCTACCGTATAAATCCTGCTCAACAGCCTGTCGTGAAAACAGAGCTAGCCGACATGTGGAAAAAGGGTCTGAGGGATAAAGAATATTGTGAGTGGTCGTTGCCAGTGAGTTTGCAACCTGAGTTGAGTGGCAAGATCCGTGTGTATGGTGACTGCAAGAGTGTGGAAGCATTATCCCTGACAGATGCCTTAAAACTCAAGGCTCTCATTCTTCATATGTTTCTGCCCGGAATCAAGCCAAATCTGTTCTTCGACTTGCCAAACACTCTTTCATCAATAATAAATGCACTGAACTATCCAACTCTAGCTCTTCCCAAGCTTTCTGGCATCTAGCCAAAAACCTCTCCAACAATTTATCTTCCTCGTCTTTCCCTCCCCTTTCCCACTCTGATGGCACAACCATCACTTCTTCCTCTGACAAAGCTAAACTCTTCGCTCAAACTTTTGCTAGAAACTCCACCTTGGATGATTCTGGTGCTATTCCTCCCTCTCCGCCCTCCTCTCTCTTACTTATGCCTAATATCCTAATCTCTTCTAAAAATGTACTTTCTACCCTCTCTGGGCTTAACACTAATAAGGCGTACGATCCGGACGGTGTTCCTCCTGTTGTTTTCAAAAACTGTGCTTCCGTGCGGACTCCCTGCCTAGGCAAACTCTTTCGTCTCTGTCTATCCTCTAACGTCTTCCCTTCATGCTGGAAGTTTGCTCACATTCAACCTGTCCCAAAGAAGGGTGACCGCTCTCAATCCTCCAACTATCGTCCAATTGCTCTTATCTCTTGTCTTTCTAAAGTTTTTGAAACTATTCTTGCTTCCAAATTTCTTAAGCATTTCTCTTCTCATAATCTGCTCTCAGATCGCCAGTATGGCTTCCTTAAGGGTCGCTCTACTGGTGATCTTCTTTCATATCTTACTAACTCTTGGTCATCCTCCTTTCGGGACTTCGGTGAGACTTTTTCTATTGCACTAGACATATCGAAAGCCTTCGATAGAGTCTGGCATAAATCTTTAATTTCTAAACTACCCTCCTTCGGTTTCTATCCCTCCATCTGTGCCTTTGTCTCTAATTTCCTTTCCAGCCGTTCCATAGCCGCGGTTGTGGACGGCCATTGTTCATTTCCTCACCCTATAAACTCCGGTGTTCCTCAGGGCTCTGTCCTATCTCCTATTCTCTTTCTAATTTTTATAAATGATCTCCTTAACTGTACCTTAATTCCCATCCATTCATACGCAGACGACTCAACCTTACACTACTCCATTAGTTTTTCAGAACGCCCCAGCCAGCAATCCCTCAACGACAAACATAATGAAGCCATAGAACTCTTAAATTCTGATCTAAATACTATTTCCAATTGGGGCAGAGAAAACCTTGTTAACTTTAATGCTTCCAAAATCCAATTTCTCCATCTATCTACCCGTTAGGATCTCCCAGCGGACTATCCCTTATTCTTCAACAATACAAAAATCAACCCTTCATCTTCTCTCAATATTCTTGGTGTCTCTTTTTCTTCTGCTCTCATTTGGAATGACCATATTACCAGTCTTGCTAAGGCAGCCTCCCAGAAGCTGGATGTGCTCAACCGCCTTATGGTTTTTTTCCCCCTGCACAGCTTCTTGCTCTGTACAGGGGCATAGTGCGCCCTTGTATTGAGTATTGTTCACATGTGTGGGGAGGTTCCTCTCACACCGCTCTCCTAGACAAAGTTGAAAGGAAGGCCTTTCGTATCATTAACTCCCGTCCACTCACCAACTCTCTGCAATCTCTCTCTCTCCGCCGCAATGTTGCATCTCTCTCGCTATTCTATCGCTACTATAATAATCAGTGTTCCTCAGAGCTATCCCAGTGCATACCACCTCCTTTACGTAGGGCACGTGGTACCCGTCTTGCAACTCAATCCCACCCCTACTCTGTGCAACTCTCCAACCCAAGAGTGAAATGTTACTCTCAAACTTTCTTCTACTCAACAGCTGAGCTCTGGAACTCTCTCTCAGAATCAGTCTTTCCCTCTTCCTATGACTTAAATTGCTTCAAACTCCGTGTGTCCAGGCATTTTGGCTCGAACGTCCCTTGATTTTGGCCCTGTCACTCTTTCAACTATCGGGGAGGCACTCGCTATAGGCAGTTATGCCTTTTGCCTCCCTCAATCACATAGAAAAACAACAAAAAACAAAAAGACATCTATCCATTACCCAAGGGTCTGAGGGATAAGGAATGTTGTGACTGGTCGTTGCCTGTAACTTTGCAACCTGGGTTAAGTGGCAAGATCAGTGTGTGTGTTGATTGCAAGAGTGGGTGTGAATTATCCCTGACAGACGCCTATACCTTATCGAGAGTTGACGACACCATAGACCGCATCGGGGCTGCATCGCCCATCACGAAGGTAGAACTAGTGAAAGGCTTT
This sequence comes from Paralithodes platypus, assembly GCA_032716605.1. Taxonomy (NCBI): domain Eukaryota; kingdom Metazoa; phylum Arthropoda; class Malacostraca; order Decapoda; family Lithodidae; genus Paralithodes; species Paralithodes platypus. The sequence goes on along the minus strand of CM064492.1, from coordinate 19,284,832 downwards.
TGGCAGGTCCCGTTGCCGGAAAGAGTGAAGAGAAGTGCCAGTCTTGTGATGAACTGGGCAGTTTATCAGTGCCAGGTGTTGTTTTGCTGCCAGAACACAAGTTGGATGTGTGGCATGCTAAGGGCACTGATAATGTTTTGGCTGATTGTTTGTCATGGGAGGGTTTGTTTGCAGGAGAACCCTCGCCGTTCAGTCAGTGTGTGTTGAGAGCAGAGAAAAACTAGGCTTGCCCCTGTAGTGCAGCCGCCATAAACATATTAAAATGAAAATTCTATAAAAACTCTTTCTTTAATAGTTAATTTTTTTAAGTATGTTATAGCTGAAGTTCTGAGTCGAACCTGTACTTCTCTCAGAAGGCTGGGCTAGTAGAAGCTCGCTCTAGGAGCATAGCAGTATGAATTAAGCTATTGTGTTGGGAGGGGTTGTAATTTTTTTTTTTTGGTTGATGAGAACTGAGCTTTGCCTTCTTTGTTGCGAAGTGATTAGGGGTGGCGAGTCTTGTCGGCGTTCTGCTTGTCAGATATGGAGCTCATGGTTGAGCATCTAATATCTTGGGGGGGTGACGCCTGCAACTTAGCAGAACGCCACGTGGGCTCAGCCGCTCGCTAGGCCACTCGCTAACACTCGCCAGGGCAATGTATTTGGCTACAGTCTATCTACAATGTTGTACTTTCTTTCTTGTGAATCGTCATGTCACAGGCAGTACAGAAGTGGTCTTTATTTTTGCCTGTGACAATACATTATATTTTATATCATCAGTTATAAGTTTAATGTATAAGACTGAATGATACAGCTAGAGAGTGTGAGTGAGTAAGTACAGGAGGCAGAGGGTAGTCGCGTAGTGTTACACGTTGTCTCGGTGACGTCATGCCACGGCCGGGCCCTCTGAGTGGCTGGCTGCCTTACCACCCTCCCACCACGTCAGGAAGTGGTCCCCCCCCCGCACTCCCTGCTGCCTTGTGTCTTCCTTGCTCAGAGCTTGCCTGACCAGCATACCCTACACATCTTCCTTGTTACCTGTCCCCGACTTCTACCTATAGAACACTTTCTCTCTCTCTCAACTTCTTACCTCTCATTCTTCCAATCTATTTAATATCATAACTCCCCTTTGGTTCTGCACGATTTCATATATCGGCCATCGTATTATATGCAGAAGCTCTCAGATATTACATGTTTAGTTAGGCATTTTGGAGGGGTTACCATTTTGTCTGTAGAGGTTCGACACACTCACGGTGTCTCCCTACCTTTTTTTTGGTTGTCTGCTGGGCTATTTAATGCTAGACTGGGGTGAGGCTATTGTTGTTGTGATTTCTGATGTGTACCAGGTTTTGTTGAACCTGTACAATCACAACGGATACGTGGGAAGCCTAGGTGGTCTTTCTGACTGTGTACCTTGTGAGTTTAGCACTGTGTTGCGAGTGAGGGCTTTTGCCTCTGCCACCCAACACTGTGCTAACTCGTTTTGCTTTGACTTTGAGAGGGTCGCCAGGAGAGAACCAGATACTAGCGATCTGAATCTCTCAAGAGAGCACCCTGTCATTTAACGTAATTTGGCCGTACAGTCTTAAGGACCTCGCTAGGCTACGAGCCGCTTGCTCAGCCATTGTTTCCTAGCCTACTACATCCCAGCTAGACTTTATTCGCCTAGCAGACACCCGATTAAGATTATAAGCTCTTATGTCATGTATGCAGCATTTTTATTCACGTTGATTGTAAGCCTTGGTTGTTGTTGAGTTGTACAACCCGAGCAGGGTTTTTTTGTTGCCTGAGGAAGTACTTCTTTTGTTGTTGGAGATACTACTATTGTGCATTTATCGTTATTCCCGTGCCAGTTAACACTGCATGTCCTTGCACTTGTCATATCTTGTTCCTGCTTTATATAACAGTTCAAAATCCGATTCGATCATCTTAAGCAGCATCAGACTTTCTTCAGAAGATTCCTGCTCGATGCTTTAGGACTTTCGTTCACTTTCTTTTATATAGGAGTGACAGTTTATTATTGTTTAGAGTAACTTTAATTATACCTTCTTCTTGTTTGCATTAAATCATTTCAGTGATTTAATTAAGCTCTCTATCCTTTTCCTTGTATACATTATTAACGTAATTGTATGTTGTTGTGATCAGGCTGTATCAGAGATCATCAGCCTGTAGTAGTAGTGCATTTATACCGAGTTATAGGATACCCCGTTATCGCAGATTTAACTCTGGAGGGTATAGGTGTTTTTGTGCGCCGGCATTATAAGTTCGAGGGTTGGATCTAGTGTTACCGTTGTGGCTGTGTGCCTTTCTAGTCCAATGATTAAGAGCCCTTGTTTTATACGAGTCCCGGTCGTAACAACACAAACACACACACACACACACACACACACACACATACATACATACACACACATTCATTAACAGACCAAACAATGACTGTCGTACAATTACAATAGACCATTGTTTACCTTTTTTGTCCATCCTATACTTCATGTAAATGTGTGAATGCTGGATATAAATGCAGTGGAGCGGGGAAGGGGGGGGGGGGGGATAATTTCCATATCGAGTATATTACTCCCCTTCGATGTGTTATCGTACTTTCTAATGCCTTTTTGTATTGTTTTTTTAGGTAATTTTGGTAGTTTTTGTTTTTTCCAGTCCCTTACGTTTTTCCTGTTTGATTTGTTTCCAATGTTGCTTCCTCAGTATACTGTATAGCTGTTCCCCTATGTTCATGTTATACAGTATTTAAGCTTTTAGTTCAACTCCTATCAACGTATTCATTCTATGTTCTTCTCAATTGAATTATAGCGTTTCATTTACAATCATTTATTCATCAATTCTTACGATTATTCTACAAAACTTTATGTTTACGAATTATTTACATTTCCTTACCTGTATAATTTTTCTGATTTCTTTTTGAATTGTTCTCTATTTTTTTCTGTTTTTTATAATATGTTTTGTTTGTTCTCTGGTTGTTTTTTTCCTCTGTTTTATTCTTTTGTATTCTTTTGTTCTCTTTCTCTGTTTTTTATTTGTTCTCTGTATATTTTTATTCATTATGTTCCGTTATTCTTTCTCTGTTTATTCTGTTTTATTCTGTGTTTTTTTTATCTGTTTTTCCTTTAAATCCCCCCCCCCCCTCCCTACTTGGTCCATTAACTTTGCAACGACTTCCCTTGCCTTTATGGAATTTGTACCTACTGTATATATGCAGTTTATCCTAAGGCGTTGTGTATATTCTGGCATTAGTTATATTTTGCTATTACTCATGCAATTCTTACTCTTTCAATTTGCACTATCTCCCTCCTAGGATACTTTTACCCCCCCCCCCCCCCCTCCCTCTCTCTCTCTCTCTCTCTCTCTCTCACAACCACTTACCTTAAGGCAGTGCAAGACTGCATACCATCGAAAATACGGCGTCCAGGCCATAATGATAAGCCCAAATGGTGGAATACAGATATTTCAGACTGTCTGCTTGCTAACAAATTTGCTAATGATAGATTAAAATCCTCACAAAATGACGAAGAACGGGTGAAATTTGTAGAGCTACGACGCAAAGCCAAAAAGTTAATTAAGCAAAGTAAAAAGACCCTGGAGTTACATGTTGCAAATCAAAGTAAAACAACCCCGAAAGAATTCTATAGTTATATCAGAAAGAAAAAAGTAGTTACTTCAACTGTTGGACCGTTAGTCGATGAAAATGGAGAATACACCAAAGACGAAGTACAAATGAGTAATGCCCTCAATACCTTCTATGCATCAGTTTTTACAACCGAAGACCTCAGTGATATCCCTACACCATCGCCGATTCAGATTGATAATTCAGATGTTCGAAGCAATATCATCGTTACAGAGAGAGAAGTATTGAATTGTTTAGATAAACTCAAGGTAAATAAAACGCCTGGACCTGATACAATCTCGCCTAGAGTTCTAAAGGAAGCTAAGAATGAGCTCTCCAAACCACTGACATTGTTATTCAATGAATCCTTGCAGTCTGGGACTATGCCTGATCAGTGGAAGCTAGCCAACGTAACACCGATATTAAAAAAAGGCAGCAAATCCCTACCCAGTAACTATCGTCCAATTAGCTAAACCTCAATTGTATGTAAAATGCTAGAAACGGTCATAAGAGACAGACTCGTAAATCACTTAGAGGCAAATAACTTACTTAAAGATAGTCAACACGGCTTTCGTAAAAAACGTTCCTGTTTAACAAACCTCTTAGACTTCTTCCACGATATCCTCAACCTCTACGATGAGAGTAAAGCTGTAGATATTATATACCTTGATTTTCAAAAGGCCTTTGATAAAGTTCCCCACAAACGTTTACTGCTAAAACTAAAAGCGCATGGAATACAATACGGTGTGTTGAAATGGATAGAAAATTGGCTCAGCGACAGAAAGCAAAGAGTAGTCATAAACGGTAAGGCATCTAAATGGACCAATGTAAGCAGCGGGGTAGCCCAGGGATCGGTACTAGGACCAATTATCTTTCTAATTTACATCAACGACATAGATGAGGGTCTCACCTGTACAATCTCAAAATTTGCTGACGATACAAAAATTGCAAATAGCGTACTCTCCAAAGAACAAGTTAACGATATGCAACACAATCTAGATAAATTGTCATGTTGGGCCCAAATTTGGCAAATGAGTTTCAATGCGGATAAATGTAAAGTACTACATATCGGATACCTAAATGAGAAAGAAAACTATTCGATGAATGGCACTCAGCTTAAGAATGTAAACAGAGAAACCGATCTGGGAGTAACAATATCGAGTACCGGTAACCTAAAACCTAGTCAACAATGTTCAGAAGTTGTTAAGAAGGCAAACAAAATAATTGGCTTTATAGGCAGGTCATTTGAGCATAAATCCAAAGAAGTTATCCTAACCCTTTACAATTCCTTAGTCCGCCCTCTTCTGGAATACTGCGTTCAATCCTGGTGCCCTTATTACCAAAAAGATATAAACAAGCTAGAACGAGTTCAACGTAGAGTTACCAAAATGATACCTAGCCTAAAGAACAACCATACGAAGAGCGTCTTAGAGAATTAAATCTATTTCCTTTAACCCAGCGCAGATTAAGAGGTGACTTAATTCAAGTGTTCAAAATCATCAAAAGCATCGACAATATGAACTGTAGTAAGTACTTCACTATCGACCAATCTAATTACACGCGGGGAAACGGTTGCAAAATTATTGGTAAATCTTTTAACTCGCACGAATCTAAGAATTTCTTCTTCAATCGAGTTGTCAACTTGTGGAATGGGCTTCCCCGAGACGTTATAGACTGCAGCACCGTTGATTAATTTAAACTCCGCTTAGACAAATATCTCGCATCAAACCCGCGACTGACTGCGTTTGTAAATTAATAACTTTATTTTATCCCCCCTCAGTTACTAACCCATCTGTCCCCTACTAACTTCCTAATCCTGCCACGGACATTAGTTCCAGGGCAGTAGTTCCCTTTCCAATGTTCCCTTACCCACTCTAAACCACTGTTTGGACACTTGATCCCCAGTGTTTTGGAGGACAAGCAGCCTAGAAGGGTCACTAGATCTGTTGTTGCTTGATTTTCTTTGTACTCCTTTGTACTCTCTCTCTCTCTCTCTCTCTCTCTCTGACACACACACACAATAGCGGAAATATTTACCCATTGGGTGAATTGGTCAAGTATTTTCCATATACAGTATTTTTGTTAGTAACCGCACATAAAATATTCACAAATATAGTATAATGGAATATCAATTTTAACATATAATTAACCAAAGTGAGAAGTAGAATTCCATTATTTTGATTATACAGAAAAACGAAAAAATTCTATGAAAAAAATGATAAGAGTACAATTAGCATCGTGAATAGATAGTCGGTGAAAATTAGAACACAAATATATTTATGCTATAATATTTATGAAGCATATGAGAGAGAGAGAGAGAGAGAGAGAGAGAGAGAGAGAGAGAGAGAGAGAGAGAGAGAGAGAGAGAAAAGAGAGAGACAAAATGAGAGAGAGAGCGATATATATATATATATATATATATATATATATATATATATATATATATAAAGACTCGTAGAGACAGATTGAGGAATGAAGAGATACGTAGGAGAGTGGGGCAGCAGGAACATTTGTCAGCCAGAGTGGACAGAAGGGTGCTGAGCTGGTATGGTCATGTTGAACGAATGGGAGATGAAAGGCTTACAAAGAGAATATGTGAGCCAGGTACAAGGGGAGATAGAAGGGCAGGAAGACCCCCATTGAGATGGAGAGACTGTGTAAGAATGGCTTTGGATGATAGAGGAATGGCTATAGATCAGGCAGGGGAAGTGGTGGTGGACAGGAGTGAATGGAGAATGCTTGTGAATAGTTGAGTGAACACGTGGTCATTTGGAGTAAGGGGTCGGGCGCAAGTTGGACTAGATAATAGTCCATCAGGCGCCTGGCCCGGGGAGACGATTAATATGAAGGGTGTGCCTGGAAGTGTGGTGGGAGGGCTTGTGGCTTTGGCTCCGCTGCATGTCTGCCTGCCGAGATCGGAACCACTCCGGGTGGTCAGGGGCCGGGGGAGTGCTGGAGCGACCTTGGTAACCCTGGTCTCTGGGTCTTCTCCTGGGTGACCTGGATGTGTGAGAGTTTGTGTTTTTTATCTGTGTTTATTTTTTGTTTTATGTTGTTTTTGTGTTTTCCCTGTTCTTGCTCTGTCTTGAGTCGGCTACCCCCAAAATGGGGATTGGGCCTGAGCATATAGATAGATAGATAGATATATAGAAAGATATATAGAGAGAGAGAGAGAGAGAGAGAGAGAGAGAGAGAGAGAGAGAGAGAGAGAGAGATATGAAAATGCCCAAGTCTCTCTAGTGTCCAGCCGGTCTACGTCGAAATGCCTTTATGAAAAGAGGCTAAATTCTTTACATTGTGATTTTTGGAACGCGACTGGAAAAAACAAAAAAATAATAACACAGGAAAACATTCCTGTCATGTTTTCCGCATGTAAGCTTTAGTTCTTTCTACCCAGGACCTATTATTAACCCACTTAGTATTGTTGCACTTTATTCCGGCTGTCATTACTCGATTTGTGCACTTTATTGTGGCTGTCATTAATAACTTTTGGCACTTAATTATTTCTGTCATTACTCGGTTTGTGCACTTTATTGTGGTTGTCATTGCTCGGTTTTTGCACTATATTTTGTCTGTCATTGCTCGATGTGTTCCCTTTATTCTGCTAACATTAGTCGATTTTACACTTTATTCTAGCTATCATTACTAACTCATGGCACTTGATTATTGTTGTCATTACCCGATTTCTACACTTTATTCTGGTTATCATTACTAATTGTGTTCACTTTATTCTGGCTATAATAACTGTAAATTTATATAAACATAAATAAATAAATCACCCCCCCCCCCTCCACCAGACCCCACTTCGAGATAATGTTGTATAGTTGTCGTATTCTAGCCTTAGAAACGTGAACTAACATAACGTATTATAAGCTAACTTAACCCTGTCCTTAGTGATCTGTGCCCCATAAATTGTTCTTTCCTTTCACTTAAACATTACGTTATTCATTGGGCAGTTGGGTGTGAGAACATGATTAGATTTATATCCAGTATTCGATAAAAGGATATAAAATCGTAGTCATGTGCTTAACCTTTAACTGTCTTGATGGTGTAATGGTTAGAGTGTTTAAGATCTGTATGTGGTATTCCAGGTTTGAATCCTACTCATGGTTTCTTCTAGGTACTGACCTGAATAAGATTACGAAAAACGTTGTCAATAAAACCCTCTGATTCAATGATGTTTTTGTTGGAAACAATCGTATAAAAAAACTCCGGCGGAAAAAACTTGAGTTCATTGATAGGGGTAAGTATTATTATATTTGTATAGGCATTTTTATCACCTAATTAATCAAAAAACAAAAATAATAATAATGATAATACATAAAGATATATGTTTGCCCTCCACTAGGTCGTAAGAAGCTGAACGCTGAAAAACTCGCTTTACCTAAAAACTGTAAATCTCTGATCAAATTGGACAAACGTCTTAACATTTCAAAACTAATGGGGATAAGCATGAGAAAGAAAAGGGACCAGAAAAACGACCCATCTCCCCTTAATGTAAATCTTTGATCTTGGAATAGCACCTCTCATTAATATAATTTCGCTTTGAGTGGATACTGAAAGTTCATTAAGCGGGGATGGACGCATTTATTTGCTTATGTATTTCTGTCTTTGGTATTCTTCTAGTTGACTCCCTAGACCTCCAAAAAAACACCCCCTAGATCTACCTTCAAGATAAATTTGTACATTTTTCGGCAGAAAAATGTCCCGCCGAGGGCCTGTTCCTCTTAAATTTACAGGCTCGCTATCGCTCGCCAGGGAAAATTCGACACCTAAAGGGCAGGAAGGTTCTTAAATTTGACAACGAAATAGGGCGAAAGATGTTCAAATCGCCAAAATAAAGGGCCGAACGTCTTAAAATATCAAAACTAATGGAGCTAAACATGAAAAAGAAAGGTTGCCAGAAAAACGAACCATTAATAATGAAAGGAGAGTCGATTTGGAAGTGTTTGAAACCCAAAACACGTTGTTGATGGAGTGTAATGAATCCAAGAAGAAGACGATAGTATTCAGTTTAGGAGGGACTTGTGGTAGTTAACAGTGTTGGTTGAGATAGGTTGAAGCCTTATTGTTGCTAGAGGCCCTTCCTAAGCTGAATACAATTGTCTAATACTTGCCAGAATATGAAGAAAAGGGCGTTCCTGAGCTTAGACACAATATTCAACTCCATTGATCATGAGAAGTGAAGTTGAGTAAAATGACAACGTACCAAAGCTACCCGGGGAGGTTTGATATAGTACTTGAATAAGCAGCTATAGTGAAGATATTAGAACATTAACACTATCGGACTGTACAAATCAGTGGTGGGCTATACACATAATAATATACAGAAGTAACACTATCTGGTCCGACGTCTTGTGGGTTATTATGATATTTTATTAATAAAGTAGACGTGCCGTTTTGCCCAAAATC